>CAKLBY020000259.1:1125000-1570688 GCA_921007115.2 Peronospora matthiolae
TTTTAATGTCTATATGAGGTTTAAGTTTATATTAATGTAAATGTCAACAACTAGATGGCATTGCTTTACCTACTAGATGTATTTTAATACTGGATGAATAGTATAAGTGTCGCCCACTTGTCGTGAGACCACTTTCAAACGCATGGTTACTTAAGTGTTAAGACCACTTAAGTACCGTGCTCCTTGTATCTTCGACGACATCTTGGTCCATAATTGAACTGAGAGCAACTTCATCGATGTTCAAGTTTACCTTTTACAGTTGAAATAGGTGACAACCAGTTGTATGCGAATCTCAAGTAGTGTGGCTTTGTGCACCATAAGTCCAAATTTTAGGTTGCTATTTGAGTAATTCGGAAGCTCGAGCTGATCCAGAGAAGGTAACACCAATCTTTTCTTGGTCCCAGGCCCAAATCCATACGGAGTTGCGTCATTAAATCGGCTTTTGTAATTAATTTTTCATGAGTATACGAAGGGAACTACGATCAATACAGCTTTTTCCAATCAATTTTGTATAAAGAGATGCCACAAGGTCGTGAGGATACGAGCATAAAGAGGCCTTCGATGCAGTAAAGAAGAGCTAGACGCTTAGCCATTTTAAGTACATGCGATGCAAGTGACTTCGCAATGGTTTGTACCCTCATGCAATTTGATAATGAGGGCCGTGGATGAGTAGAGAGTTATCAGTGAAGATATACAAAGCTGGCATAAAAGAACTATCATGTTTATAATAAGAAGTTTTTCGCGATGCGTTACGCACCCTTTAAGTTCCATGTGCATCTGCTCGGGAAACGAACATTTGATTTGTATACGTTTCATGCATCGCTGTGCACAGCGATGAAAACCCTACATCTGTCACAACTGACGGCTCGGTGGCTGCCCATTATTTTCGAGTGCAAGTTCGTCGTTCATTACAAACCAGGCAAGACTAATATTTTTGTTGACACTTTGCAAGGACGCCCCGACAAAGATGATTGGACTGCGCTGAGTTGTCAAGTAATTGACAACGATTAAGAATATGATCGATGTGCGATGTGCGATGTCTGTAACGCCGAAGTTTAAGGGGTAACCTTCGAGATGTGCAAAGTCGACGAAATCGTTGCGGCATTCGAGAATTATCCAATTTATGCTGATAGTATCGCTTGAGTGCGCGCACTTAGTGATGTTGCATTGGAAACTCTGTCAAGAACTAGAGTGATCATATTCGGCAATAAAGTTTAATTGGTGGCCTGTTCTTGTAAAATTTAAATCACTTCTATGATCTTCATACGTTGACCGCCAACGACATGGTTTCGCGTACTCGGATCATCCACAAGTACCACGATGCCCCAGATATTGACCACTTAGGCCGCAAAAACGACAATCGCGGCCGTGTCCCGTGGGTTTTCTCACCCCACATGCACAGGTGGGTACACAACTGGATTCGTACAAGCGTAATATACCAATGAGTAAAGCCATCTCCATCGTCGCAGGCTCTCCTGTGACCGTACCAGATTGCAGCTGAGGCTTAGCCCCCAGTTTCGATGGACTTATCTTCGGGCTTGCGACTGATCGTCGAAATTGAGAGGGTGTCTTGGTTTTTGCTGACCAGTTGAGCAAAATGAAACAACGGGAGCTCGTTCACTCTACGATCACCGAGTGGAAAAAATTGGTGCACTTCATCGAATCTGTCTTTAGCCATCACGGTCAGTCAGAAAATATTGTTTCAAATCGTGATCCTAAATTTACATCCGCATCTGTAGGTCACCGTTCGAGATTTTCGAGACGAAGCTGCAGATTTTAACCGCGGCCGATCCGGAATAGGATGGTCAATCGAGCGTGTAAACCGAGCCCTCGAAGATGGTATCGGAAGTTATGCTACTTTCTTCACAAATGGAGTGCATTCGTACCACTTACTGAAATCGCACTTAACAATGATGTTCATGCGTCAAGCGGGTTGAAGCCACTTAATTGTGACTTGGCTCGACACCCTCTATTTTTTTCTCTTTATGCCGTGGGTCCCCCAAGGCACCTCGTGGCTCTACTCTTGGTGAGGATGAAGTTGTAAAACAACGATTGAGTGTAGCCCACAGTATTTTAAATGCAATTTAATGACCCAATCTAAGCACAGTCTTATTGTTTGAAGCCACGTGGAGTGCCATCCCCTGATGTAGATGGACTGCACAGACACTGATAATACTGCACTCAGGTACGCGTCCGCCTACTGCCAGAAACGCGCTGATTGATTCGGCGCAACCAATTGACGACATGGCTGTGTCCGAGTTTATCCTCTAACGTCAAGCCATCAACAAGTTTTTACGTGATGCACTTCTGTTTGCGTAAATAAACCGAAAGAATATGTAGACAAAAATAGCAGAATAAAAGAACAAGTTCTAAAAGCGTGGTCGTGTATTACTGCATATACAAGACCTAAGGGATTCAGCAGTTACCAACTTGGACGTGAGTAAACTCTCCCACGCTTAATCGAACCCTTCAAGGTTCTTTGGTCGATCGGAAACACGTATACGCTAGCCATTCCTCACCGTTGCAACTCCACCCGTCGTCCTACTTCGAGCAGCTATAGAATAAATTCCTGGCTTCGCTTCACAATTGGGGTCTGACACTGGAGTCAGGGGATCGTAGATCAACGTCCCTCTCCGCCTTGCTCTACGCGCCAATAAAATTGGACGCGGCTACGCTCTCTTCTGCGCAGGACCGAGAAACTGGAGCATCTGATTCCTCATCCATTCGATCAGCTAAAGGTTCGACTGCTGGATTTTTCTTCGGTCCCATACGCCCGTGCAACACGCTCGACACAGCTTCAGATTTCAGCTGAGTGTCGGCATCCTTGTTCACAGCCTCATCAATATCGTCCGGGAAACCACGGATGTAGCTTTTCCATTGCAAGGGTCCCACTGCTTGTGAATGCGGAATTTGAGGATCTCTAGATTGTATATCGTACTGTTGATCGCTTTGAACCTGTCCCCTGAGTGATACCTTCGGCTCATGAGACTTGCGCAATTACAATCGCGCACAAGTATCACATACGCTGGGTTACCACCCGAGCGGGATGCGTGGAAGCCGCGTTCCCCGCTTTTAAGCAATGTTCCAAACGTAGACCATACATATGAGCCCATGGAGTCGGACCACCCCGACGCAAATGCAGACATGAAGGGTCTGGTAATGAAGAAGAACGGTGAGACGACCTAAGACGTCGTGAACACGAACTGTGCTGTGGAATCACTGCGTTTAGTATGAAAAAGATGGCGAGAACGAGAATGCCGTGGCGAACGTGTCTATCCACAACCACCAGAACGGGATCTCAACAATAAGCGCATAGAGTATGGAGAGACAAACGTGTTGACGCCCTTGTTAGGTAATTAGTCGAGATGAACTTCACTGAAGAGAGTGGTGACGCCAGTGCACCACAAATAATAGCAGTTCACCTACAGTACAGACTTCGGTCGTATATCCCGATCTATGCTTGTTCGCGTTCGATGAATGGCACTCAGCAAGGTGTTATTTCCGTTCGTCCCTAGATGGACGTGGCCTTTAGCTGCAAGAGTGATTTCCTTTGTTTACGTGTACATAGCAGACCCGGTCCTTATTACAAGAGTTATCGCATACTTTTTTGTGAAACGCGCCGATTTAGTAGCCGGCACGAATGTCCTTTCGATCGGCAAGCCACTGTAGAAATCTCCTTCCATCCTCGAGCATGTGTTTTAATGCCGGTTGAATGCGCACCAAGAACTCTGCATAGCGTCGTACGCAATGCCCTCAATACTCTTTCTGCGTTTTCTGTGGAAAGGCCAAAATAAATCCTGCGTTGTTGAGAGTTAGTCCGGAGTGTGAGCTTTGGAAAGTTGCACACAGCATAAGAATGAGTTGTTGATCCAACACGTTGATAGTTGCACTGTAAGAAGTAGGAGTTAAGTAAAGTAAATGACTTGTATATTACCGCGCACCAGACGTTGGCCCCGCCGGGGGCCTCATCAGTGGTTTGTCAATCTACAAGTGAGAACTATCCATACTCTAGCGCCGTACGACCTATAATAATGCATAGAACCCAAAGAACATTCTAGACATACCCTATCATGGGTCGAATCTCTGGAGTCGAATCCAGGCATCATCACTACAACACTCCCCTCGACACATGAGATGAGACCATTTGTATCGACCCGCTTAATCTCACTGATCTACATGAATTTGATTGAGTTTGCCCCTGTCAGCAACCTCGATGATAGAGGTTCAGGTATTCCAGCTCCCCCATCTCCAGAATTCACATTGAATTCTATGTCGTTCGTTGGATGTATTTAACTTCTTCTTGACAAAATACATTCACCATGATTGATTTTTGATAACTCGATTAAATTGTACACCTTAAAATTTCGATGAATAAGATCCCTGTCGATAATTTGGATGATATGAGGGGTGCGAAAGTTGGTTGGTGAGGTGTTGAGAGATGGTATAATGTAAAGTAGGAGAATAAGTAAATATATAAAATGGGGGTATAGTGGTTGTAATTAAAGAGAATCATATAGTAAATAATAATATAAAAAATAAATATATAGGGTGAATGAGAAAAAAAAATGCACTCCCGCCGATGTTGCTCGGAAGTGCTGCGGAGTTGGGGGTCGTGCGCTCCGTCATCTTGTGCTTTGGTCGTGACTGTTATAGTTTCGACAGTCAAGCAATCACGGCTAGTGAGTACTGTTTCGAGAAAGAGATGATGTTATGGGCCATTTTGCAGGACAAATACAAGCAAAATAAACTATTACTTTTGTGGCAATTGCTGTGTCTGAATAATAGCGGGCACAACGTAGCAATATTTTCATTATTGAGGTCCTAAGGGCTCAATGTGGACCAATGATAAATTAAGCTAAACACGAGGGGTTCTATAAAAGGCGGAAACACGGTTGTACTTCGTACGATTAAGAATCATTGTAATTAGTACGAAAAAAAAAATGAAATGTAGATTTGGGTGTACTTGGTACCTAATACTTGGGCTTGTGTCTTCCTCAAGCATTTCGTGTAAGCTAGTGGCGGGACGTTTTATTCCCATTCCATGTATTGACTATCGACAGAGCGGCAATTATTGCTGGCTCCAAGGCTGAATTTGCTAGCACAACTATCACCGACTTTCCCTCCAGGAATACGCGTCCAACCAATACACCCACATTGAGCACATGATCGAATTGTATCATTGTGGTCTGCGGATCCCGGCAGAAGATGTGTGTGCATCCAGTTCTAACGCGCAAAACTAACAACACCTACCGCCATGGCCGCGCAGATTTGACTGGCAGGGCTGCATCATGGACACGGAGGCAGCCGAGTCTCTTGGCGATATTACTTGTAAAGATATTCAACTCCGCTGTATGGTAGGGGCTCAAGTCTTTCACCGAGTCAAGCTAAAAGCTTTTGCGAAGTGGCATTTTAATCCATCAACGCTTAGGATGCCCGTTCGCCAACTGCGACGGAACTCACAAGAGCACATTGCATGTAGTTTGGACTTGTAATGAAGCGAAACCTTAATAAGACACTTTCTTCCAGCCATAGAAACTGTTTGGACATATCGAGTCTAGTGCCATAGCACTTCACATTCTCGGAATGATGCTACGTTCATTACTGTAACGGGGCAGTCTCAAGCTTGTACGGATGACAGTACAAGCTACGTATTCTGATGACAGAATGAGGCGGTGCCTCGTAACTTCACGTACACTGGTACGTACAGAGGAAGACGGTAAGGAGAAGCGAGTACTTGGTCAAAGTAAAAGTAGAACTGTATTTATAATAGTTAATGTCTGCAATAAATCACTATTTATCCTCATCTAACTATGTCTGAATACAAATGTGCATATCAACTATCTGCTCACCACTCATTGCGTGCGTCTGTCGTGGCGCGTCTTCGTTGGTTGATATAATGGCCTATATCAACCAATTAGGAACTATTCGTAAGTGCTGCAGAATATTTGTCCTTATGACAATATTATGAGAATATAACTCTTATAGTTATGTTCTATTAACAATTTCTTATAAATTGTTATGTAATGGTTCGCCCCGTTACATCACCCCCTCTTAACCATCAGTCACCATAGTGACTGATTGAATAAATGGATACTCGTCCCAAAATCATTTGGGATAGGGCTTGCACTTGTTGGTCCGAGTCCACATTCCAACAGTTCCATCGCATGGTTAACAAGTCCATGCGGTGCGCGAACAAGACCACTGAGAGCGCGTCTGCACGTCTCTGTGCAGACGTCTAAGCATAAACCGCTGCAACCGATGTGTCATCGGTAGCTGAAGCGTCTCAGTCTGTGTCACCTGGTGATGCAGGCGCTCGTCATGAAGACACTCATGTATTCACAGGGTATGAGCTCGGTGTCTCATACTCTCCTGATACGGAAGAGGGATCTGTATCGAAGGCGGTTTTAAACCAAGCCGCCTGCTAAGCGTGGTATGGATGATGCTACGCGTCGTAGCATCTTTGGTTCATCTGACGAATCAGATGAGACATCGCCAAGGCGAAGGCGCTCGAGATCGCAAGGCTCGGGCGCTCACAGTGTTGCCGGTTCTCCTAATGACATCACTTCGCAGCGAGGTACCCGTACTTCTGTCGGCACGTCGCAAGAAGAGCGGGATCGCAATGTGTTGCGTCTCGCTCCCGAAAATAAGGCATGGATGCCTACCAAATCCGTCATGGATCGCTTGTCGGAGACGACAAGTGATCGCTATCGAACACGATTATTCGATTCGTCAAGGATCCATCACCTTGACCCCAGTACGAAAACCTATCGCAATGAACATGAGTTCTTCATCGATGCTTTTCTTTAAGCATTGATGGTACAGTGGGAATCAAAAACGTGATGGTCCCTCACTGCTTCAATGGTGGAACGCTTACATCCATAACCTTGAGGATGTAGGTCGTGACGTTTGGAACGACAAACTTATCAAAGCTCGTGATAAGTTTGAGAAGAGAACCCCGACAGGTGCACGCTATAAGCTGCATCGTCTGTCTAAGGGTGGGTTACCCTGTCCCTTCTGGGGAGACCCGTACCCTGCTGTGTAAACATCTCTGCGCGCGCACCTAAGGAGGCCTACCTCCTTACCAGCCCGTGGTGGCGCGTACGTATCTCTACTGAGATGTACGAAGGGATTGACAACCTGAAATCCCTTTACGACCGTACCGGGAAGACTTTCTCCGGCGGTCCTTCTGCGGCACAGGATGTGCCGCGTCCTACTGCTCGACCAGACCCAATACGTCAATCATCAGTTGGGAGCGGGGATCCCAAGTGTACCAGGACGGGGGTTAACCGCGCCACCGGACGAGGTGACTCGTCCGACGTCCCTTCACATCCCGTTGTTTAAACAGCCGCCTAATCAGATAGCGCAGGCCACCGCGAGAGTCCTCTAATGGAGGTGGAGGAGGAGGAAAGACGCTCTCCAAGCTATCGTGGGGGAGCGTGTGTCTCCGAGAGCTTCATTGATCGCGTTAATTTTGCGTTACGCGACGACGTCGAGCATGAGCGGGACAGGCGTCTTTAACTGGCTGACAATGTCTTGAAGCATCGAGCTGAGTATGCTTTCGCTTAGCTGGAGAACGAGAGAGCTTTGATATCTCTGCGTAACTAGCTAATGGTAGCTCGCGTGGATATTGACCAGTCTCGGGCTGAGATAACTGCACTTCAGACCCTTGTTGATGCCCACCATCGGGAGCACAAGGATCTCTATGAGATGCTTGAGCGCAAGGGCGTTCTTCATCGGAAGAAACAGCGTACTGATGGTACGGCTTAAGCCGACCAACGTAAAACGTGGGATGCGTTCGCATCTTACGTGGTAATTCGATCGTGTATGCATTGCCTAGGCGGTGCAATACACGAAATGGACCGATGTACTTGGGTAGTAGTTTACTGCTACCCACGTTAGTCACTACATGCTTTGGTAGATTAACCGTAGACAATAGGACTAAGTCACCTTTATTAAATAAAAGAGTGTTTGCCCTTCCATTCTTGTCTGCGTTTTGCTTTTGCTCATCCACCGCTTCGGTAATGGAGTCTTGCACAAAACGGACTACCATTTCACGAGCCAGTATGACTCATCTGCTGACTCGTTAGCATTAGTGCGCTGTGAGTGCACTGCAGCGACATCAATCGTTTATTCAGTGAGGGCTTCCGCGCTCTCACTGGCATCATCTTCTTCGATATCGATGTTATCGATATCGGCATCGAACGCAATGACCTCATCGTCAGAGCGTGATAAGCGTGAACCAAATCGTCTTTTGCTAGCGCGAGTCTCTCCCCCTTTTAAACCAGAGTTACACTCGAGTAAGGTGGGTACACGCGGATGGCGTAAGCCATTCACGTAAAAGGTGTATGTGTCGTGGACGCATGCACCAAGTTGTTAATGTCAAACTCTACCATTGGCAAGAACTCACTCTAACTCTTAAAGGAGTGTACGTATCCTCGAAGTATCTCTTCGAGGACACGATTGGCACGTTCCGTCGGACCATCTGACTCTGGATGATAAGATGTGGACATCTTCAATCGCGTTCCGAGTGATTTGAACACGGAACGCCAGAAATCAGCTGTGGATCGTGGATCTTTGTCTGATACGAGTTCACGGGGCAACCCATGAAGTCGGAAGATGGTGTCAATAAAGACACAAGCACAGCCACTTGCTGTGATTGTCTCTGGTACAGCCACAAGGTGTACCATTTTGCTGAATCTGTCAACAAATACGAGAATACCCGTATTCCCGCGTGCGTCTTTGGGTAACCCGAAGACGAAATCCATTGAGATGGATTCCCAGCACTTAGCCGGAACTGGTAGAGGCTGTAAAGGTGCACGCAGTGAAGGACTTGACTTCACTCGTTGACAGACTTCGCATGCGCGAATGTACTTGCGCACAAACTGATACTGGCGGGGCCAGTAAAAGTCTCGACTCACCGTGATATATGTTTTTTCACGGCCACGATGTCCTTCTATAGGAGCATCGTGATACTCGAACATGATCCGCAAACGCAGATCAGTATCATCTGGAATGACAACACGTGGTGTGTCACCAGAAACGGCTGTATAATATAGTAACCCGTTGCGAGTAGTGTATCGATCTGATGCAGATCGATACGCAGACGACAATCGTTTCAACGATTCTCGAGATGGTTGGGAGAGATGTGTCAACAACTTCACAATCTCACCAACTTGGGCGCATGCCCGCCTCACATCATCATACAACGTTGTAGATGGGACTGAGGACGTCATAACCGCAACAGTGACTGCCTCACTGTTGGGTTTCGCGACTGGTTCAAAGTCGGGACGACGTGAGAGTGCATCAGCGACGACATTAAGTCGTCCTGGTTTGTACTCACTACCGTAAAGTTGTATTCCGCAAAGAATGACAACCACCGCGCCATTCGTTGTGAACGGTGCGGGCTGTTCACTGCCGTGCGTAATGACGCATGGTCAGTGTAAACAATGAAGGGTCTATCTCCTAATAGATAGACTCTGAACTTCGCGAGTGCATACTTCAAGGCAAGGAGTTCCTTGTCATGCACTGGATAGTTCCGCTCAGCTGGTTGCAGCTGACGCGACTGATAGCAGACGACGCGTTCAACGCTTTCAGGATCGTACTGCATTAATGCACAGCCGATTGCGAAATCGCTGGCATCACAGACCACATGAAATGGCCTGTCTTGATCGGCTATTGCTAGGACTGGGGATTGTATCAAGCTCTGCTTGATACCATCAAAGGAGCGTTGACATTCAGCGTTCCATAACCACCTCTCGTTCTTTTTCAACAAACGAGAGAGGCGTACAGTCATCTCGGCGTAATTGCGTGAATAATTATGCAAATACGCCGCTAGCCCAAGGAATTTTCGAAGACCTTTGACATCAACCGGCACAGGCCAGTCGGTGATCGTCTTGATCTTTTCGGGAATAGGACGTACACCGTTCTTACCAACGATGCACCTAAGAAGTGGTATTTCGCTTGCTGCAAATATACACTTCTTGAGATTTGCATACAATTGATGCTTTCGCATGATTGTAAGAACCTGTAGGACGTGGTATTTGTGAACCTCAACGTCCGACTTTCCATCCATAGCTCGACTATGGATGAATACGTCATCGAAATAACTCGGTGCGAATTCTCGTACTGGTCTCAACAGATGTGATATACATCTGTTGAACGTGGCTGGGGCATTACTAAGCCCTTGTGGCATTACTAGCCATTCCCAGAGCATGCCGCTAGGCGTGCTAACTGCGGTATAGGGTATATCCCGTTCTCGCATAAGGATTTGATAGAAGCCATCCATCAAATCCATGGACGAAAAGATGGTACCATTTGACATACCATCAATGATTACGTCCTTCCGTGGTATCGGCGTCTGAGCCGGTACCGTTGCAGCATTTAACTTGTTAAATGCATGCACTATCCGCCACCCTCCTGTTACTTTTCGCACACAGAAGGTCGGAGAGCTATGTGGGGAAGTTGGTTCCCTCACATGGCCCGCAGCTAAACGATCGGCAAAGAATTTGTCGATCGCAAGTACTAGTTCACGAGGCACTGGCCACTGCTTCATGACACAGTACTTCGAGCCTGGTTTAAGCTCGACCTCGTTTCGAATACCTTTATCCTTCGGTAATTCGCACGGAACAGTTTCAGGGAATACATCCTTGAATTCAACCAAATCTTCATAGAGAGGATTTTTCTTGAGCGATTCCCATGATTGGGAGTCATATCGCTCAACTCTTGTCTTTTCATCGAGGACACTCTCGTCCATAGATGAACTACTGAGAACTCTCTCGTTCTCATTAAACACTGTTGCTGACCTAATGTCGGTTACACACTCGTCGTCAGCGACGAGTACGCAGATGCTTGACTTTGCCACTACGCAGATCACGCAAGAACCTTTTATGTTCGAGCGTTGGCAACTGAGTGATCTCCGAAGTTAACTTCGGAGGCGCAATCAGATCAAGTGTATAAGCGCCTACACTTGATCCGTTATTGACTATGACATTCAATGTCTCTGTCAATTCCTGGGGACTTATTCCCTCAGGCTTCGAAGGACTTATTCCTTCGGCTTCCCGGGGACTTATTCCCGCGGGTTTCGAGGAACTTATTTCCTCCGTATTTGTAATCTTAGGACTTATTCCCTTAACTTCCTCTAGCTGGGGTTGCGCAACCACAGCGAGATCCTCTACGAAAGACTCTCCAGTCGATCTAGGATTATCGTTTCGCCAACCTGAGCGATCGATTGTTTTTCTTCTAGATTTTTCCCGCTAGGGATACATCTTTGTCCCGGTCCACTCGACTTATTCGAGTGGTGGCCCTTCGGCGCAGCCTGTGTTTCCTCACAGCCGCCGGAATCTTGCTCCGAAGTGTAACCATTTGTTACACTAAGGTTTTGTGCAGTCGTACTACTACCGTACCACAAATGAGGCCATCGCACTCCTTCATAGTACATCTACACGCTTGTGGACGCTCCAAAACTTTCATCAGATGGCCATCTGATGAACAAGCGGCAGGCATCGTTACTGTTCGATGTTGCCAGTTTACCCGTGGTTCGTACCTTCTGAGCCACGGTATTCCAAGGATGACATCAAATTTGTCATCCAAATCCAATGCGATAAAGTCGTCGTCATATTGGGTATCTGCAAGCGTATAGTGAACATTCACTACACGCTTCATGACGATTACGGATGCGCCTGTCGCAAGACGTACCGTCATCCTCGTAGGAGGTGTGTCACATTCACTGAATTTAAAGTGACCATCTTCTAGCGATTGGCGTCGCACAAAATTGTTGGACGCCCCACAATCGACAAGAGCTCGAAGGGACAACTTATTCGTCACTTCGAGTTTCAAGGTAATGAGTGAGACCTCATTACCTAGAGCAGCAACGCACAACGTTTGTGTGTTGGGAGCAACCTTCATCAAGAGGCCTGCAAATTCTCTTGACGTTGCTGGACCAGTAGGGTGCTCCGCACCTGCTGATCCTGTCCTTTTTTTACGGTCCATCCCGTTGTTGCGTCTTTGCACCAACAGCGGACCCTCGTCCCTGCCCCTTCCCCATGGGTGGACGGTCACCACGCCCAGTGTTGCGAGACACTGGACGATGGGCACTACACTCATAAGCGTAGTGTCCTGTCTTTTGACATCTGTTGCATTTCTGCAACTTCTTGTAGCCTGTAGAGCGAGCTTTCTCGCTCTCTACGTAACAGAGTTCCATCGGCTCTGGACCTCCGCTGTCATATCGTCTGGGTGGACGATGTGATGTCGAGCTGACGCGAGCCTGGCTCAGACTGAAGTCTTCCTGTTCTGCAATGGAAATGGCTTGTTCTAGTGAATCTGGTTCAAGTCGGAACAGGTGAGTCTTGACGGGACCATCCGCAAGACCCTGCATGAACACCGAAACCAACGTGTGTTCATCCACCCGATGGAACTTATACAACTCGTAAGATGTCGTATATGTTGGGCGTAAGCGTGCACATCACGCTTACCCTGTTTGAGCTTCAAGAGTTCGGTTCGAGTCCTGAACTCAGCTCTAGGCGGTTCAAACGTTTGTCTGAGCCGCGACTTGAAGACTTCCAACGACCCAAACGCATATGGGTCGTGCAACTTGAGCCCCAGTGCCCAAGTCTTGGCACGTCCTGCCAGATTTGACTGGGCAAATGCAACTTGCATATCCCCGTCGTCGATGCGACGCGCCCTAATGGCTTCGTCTGATTCGACGAACCATCTCAAGAGGGAGTCTTCTTCGACCCCCCTTTACTTTGACATGTCAATCTTCAAAGTCTCGGGTCGACGCGAGTGCATCGACCCGCCAGCAGCAGCCTGCTGCTGTCTCAACAGTTCAAACTGTTGAGTACCTTGTTCTCTCAACAACTCTGCTTGTTGAGAACCTTGTTGGTGAAGCAAGGCTACTTTCTCGCGTTCAGCGTCAGGTTCATTTTGAATTAACTTGGCGATAGTAGCATGTTGGGCATCTCTATTGAGAGCCTCTAGCATGACGCTAACAGCATGGATGCCCATGGTCGAACCCATTCGTTCAACCGCATCCCATTCGACATCTCTCAAATGGGAGTAGCCGTCACGCGTAGCGTGAAAGCTTTGGTCATCTTCATCATCCAACATATTCATGTTAGATGTGAACGTGGTCCTTGGACGGACTACGAAGTGCTACCAGGTGTAACAGGGCACCCTCAAGCTTGTACTGAGGACAGTACAAGCTACGTATTCTGATGACAGAATAAGGCGGTGCCGCGTAACTTCACGTACACTGGTACGTGCAGAGGAAGACGGTAAGGAGAAGCGAGTACTTGGTCAAAGTAAAAGTAGAACTGTATTTATAATAGTTAATGTCTGCAATAAATCACTATTTATCCTCATCTAACTATGTCTGAATACAAATGTGCATATCAACTATCTGCTCACCACTCATTGCGTGCGTCTGTCGTGGCGCGTCTTCGTTGGTTGATATAATGGCCTATATCAACCAATTAGGAACTATTCGTAAGTGCTGCAGAATATTTGTCCTTATGACAATATTCTGAGTATGTATCTCTTATAGTTATGTTCTATTAACAATTTCTTATAAATTGTTATGTAACGGTTCACCCCGTTACAATCACCACCCGGAGCATGGATTATCACGGCAGAACTCGTTCGAACACTGTCCTCCCACAAGCTGGACCTCATCACTGGTAGGATTAAAACGTTCTTTTTCAGCACTGGAGGCTTGAGGTCTTACATACAATCCTAGCGATGTGGACGGGACGGTGCAGGTGCAAATTTCCTCACTTGGATAATACCATAGAACGTGCAAAGGTATTGCTGGACGGGCAATTCCACCAAGGTGCCGTTACCATCACACAGCAGACGTATTCCCGTTCTACCTCTCAGGTATTCCATTACGCTGTCTTTTTTTTCTTTCTCGCAACTCACAGGGCCAATTTGACGCAACCGTCACGAAGCGTAGTTTACTGCGACACATTACACTACGTGCTGTTTTATTGACGTAAGATCCAGAGGTAACCCAGGTCCGGGTGATCCGGGTCGGCGATTTTACTTACCGGCATAGATGGACTCTCCCCGAGAATTATGTGGATGGCCAGCATATCTGATGCAGCGAAGACCACCACGAGCAATTACGCAAAATATAGAGGTCTCCTTGTCGGATATCACGAAGCACAGAGTTCTCCTTTCGGATTCCGCAAGGCACTTTTGACATCTTACGAGTGTAACGGAGTGAATCGTTACATAACAATTTATAAGAAATTGTTATTAGAATATAACTATAAGAGTTGTATTCTCAGAATATTGTCATAAGGACAAATATTATATTGCACTTACAAGTAGTTCCTAATTGGTTGATATAGGCCATTATATCAACCAACGAAGACGCGCCACGACAGACGCACGCAATGAGTGGTGAGCAGATAGTTGATTTGCACATTTGTATTCAGACATAGTTAGATGAAGATAAATAGTGATTTATTGCAGACATTAACTATTATAAATACAGTTCTACTTTTTACTTTAACCAAGTACTCGCTTCTTCTTACCGTCTTCCTCTGCACGTACGAGTGTACGTGAAGTCACGAGGCACCGCCTTATTCTGTCATCAGAATAAGTAGCTTGTACTGTCACCAGTACAAGCTTGAGGGTGCCCCGTTACACCTGGTAGCACTTCGTAGTCCGTCCAAGGACCGCGTTCACATCTAACATGAATATGTTGGATGATGATGATGACCAAAGCTTTCACGCTACGCGTGACAGCTACTCCCATTTGAGAGATGTCGAATGGGATGCGGTTGAACGAATGGGTTCGACCATAGGCATCCATGCTGTTAGCGTCATGCTAGAGGCTCTCAATAGAGATGCCCAACATGCTACTATCGCCAAGTTAATTCAAAATGAACCTGACGCTGAACGCGAGAAAGTAGCCTTGCTTCACCAACAAGGTTCTCAACAAGCAGAGTTGTTGAGAGAACAAGGTACTCAACAGTTTGAACTGTTGAGACAGCAGCAGGCTGCTGCTGGCGGGTCGATGCACTCGCGTCGACCCGAGACTTTGAAGATTGACATGTCAAAGTAAAGGGGGGTCGAAGAAGACTCCCTCTTGAGATGGTTCGTCGAATCAGACGAAGCCATTAGGGCGCGTCGCATCGACGACGGGGATATGCAAGTTGCATTTGCCCAGTCAAATCTGGCAGGACGTGCCAAGACTTGGGCACTGGGGCTCAAGTTGCACGACCCATATGCGTTTGGGTCGTTGGAAGTCTTCAAGTCGCGGCTCAGACAAACGTTTGAACCGCCTAGAGCTGAGTTCAGGACTCGAACCGAACTCTTGAAGCTCAAACAGGGTAAGCGTGATGTGCACGCTTACGCCCAACATATACGACATCTTACGAGTTGTATAAGTTCCAATCGGGTGGATGAACACACGTTGGTTTCGGTGTTCATGCAGGGTCTTGCGGATGGTCCCGTCAAGACTCACCTGTTCCGACTTGAACCAGATTCACTAGAACAAGCCATTTCCATTGCAGAACAGGAAGACTTCAGTCTGAGACAGGCTCGCGTCAGCTCGACATCACATCGTCCACCCAGACGATATGACAGCGGAGGTCCAGAGCCGATAGAACTCTGTTATGTAGAGAGCGAGAAGGCTCGCTCTACAGGCTACAAGAAGTTGCAGAAATGCAACAGATGCCAAAAGACAGGACACTACGCTTACGAGTGTAGTGCCCATCGTCCAGTGTCTCGCGACACTGGGCGTGGTGACCGTCCACCCATGGGGAAGGGGCAGGGACGAGGGTCCGCTGTTGGTGCAAAGACGCAACAACGGGATGGACCGTCAAAAAACGGACAGGATCAGTAGGTGCGGAGCACCCTACTGGTCCAGCAACGTCAAGAGAATTTGCAGGCCTCTTGATGAAGGTTGCTCCCAACACACAAACGTTGTGCGTTGCTGCTCTAGGTAATGAGGTCTCACTCATTACCTTGAAACTCGAAGTGACGAATAAGTTGTCCCTTCGAGCTCTTGTCGATTGTGGGGCGTCCAACAATTTTGTGCGACGCCAATCGCTAGAAGATGGTCACTTTAAATTCAGTGAATGTGACACACCTCCTACGAGGATGACGGTACGTCTTGCGACAGGCGCATCCGTAATCGTCATGAAGCGTGTAGTGAAGATCCACTATACGCTTGCAGATACCCAATATGACGACGACTTTATCGCATTGGATTTGGATGACAAATTTGATGTCATCCTTGGAATACCGTGGCTCAGAAGGTACGAACCACGGGTAAACTGGCAACATCGGACAGTAACGATGCCTGCCGCTTGTTCATCAGATGGCCATCTGATGAAAGTTTTGGAGCGTCCACAAGCGTGTAGATGTACTATGAAGGAGTGCGATGGCCTCATTTGTGGTACGGTAGTAGTACGACTGCACAAAACCTTAGTGTACCAAACGGTTACACTTCGGAGCAAAGTTCCGGCAGCTGTGAGGAAACACAGGCTGCGCCGAAGGGCCACCACTCGAATAAGTCGGGTGGACTGGGACAAAGATGTATCCCTAGCGGGGAACATCTAGAAGAGAAACAATCGATCGCTCAGGTTGGCGAAACGATAATCCTAGATCGACTGGAGAGTCTTTCGTAGAGGATCTCGCTGTGGTTGCGCAACCCCAGCTAGAGGAAGTTAAGGGAATAAGTCCCCAGGAATTGACAGAGACATTGAATGTCATAGTCAATAACGGATCAAGTGTAGGCGCTTATACACTTGATCTGATTGCGCCTCCGAAGTTAACTTCGGAGATCACTCAGTTGCCAACGCTCGAACATAAAAGGTTCTTGCGTGATCTGCGTAGTGGCAAAGTCAAGCATCTGCGTACTCGTCGCTGACGACGAGTGTGTAACCGACATTAGGTCAGCAACAGTGTTTAATGAGAACGAGAGAGTTCTCAGTAGTTCATCTATGGACGAGAGTGTCCTCGATGAAAAGACAAGAGTTGAGCGATATGACTCCCAATCATGGGAATCGCTCAAGAAAAATCCTCTCTATGAAGATTTGGTTGAATTCAAGGATGTATTCCCTGAAACTGTTCCGTGCGAATTACCGAAGGATAAAGGTATTCGAAACGAGGTCGAGCTTAAACCAGGCTCGAAGTACTGTGTCATGAAGCAGTGGCCACTGCCTCGTGAACAAGTACTTGCGATCGACAAATTCTTTGCCGATCGTTTAGCTGCGGGCCATGTGAGGGAATCAACTTCCCCACATAGCTCTCCGACCTTCTGTGTGCGAAAAGCAACAGGAGGGTGACGGATAGTGCATGCATTTAACAAGTTAAATGCTGCAACGGTACCGGCTCAGACGCCGATACCGAGGAAGGACGTAATCATTGATGGTATGTCAAAAAGTACCATCTTTTCGTCCATGGATTTGATGGATGGCTTCTATCAAATCCTTATGCGCGAACGGGATATACCCTATACCGCAGTTAGCACGCCTAGCGGCATGCTCTGGGAATGGCTAGTAATGCCACAAGGGCTTAGTAATGCCCCTGCCACGTTCAACAGATGTGTATCACATCTGTTGAGACCAGTACGAGAATTCGCACCGAGTTATTTTGATGACGTATTCATCCATAGTCGAGCTATGGATGGAAAGTCGGACGTTGAGGTTCACAGGTACCACGTCCGACAAGTTCTTACAATCATGCGAAAGCATCAATTGTATGCTAACCTCAAGAAGTGTATATTTGCAGCAAGCGAAATACCACTTCTTAGGTGCATCGTTGGTAAGAACGGTGTACGTCCTATTCCCGAAAAGATCAAGACGATCACCGACTGGCCTGTGCCGGTTGATGTCAAAGGTCTTCGAAAATTCCTTGGGCTAGCGGCGTATTTGCATAAGTATTCACGCAATTACGCCGAGATGACTGTACGCCTCTCTCGTTTGTTGAAAAAGAACGAGAGGTGGTTATGGAACGCTGAATGTCAACGCTCCTTTGATGGTATCAAGCAGAGCTTGATACAATCCCCAGTTCTAGCAATAGCCGATCAAGACAGGCCATTTCATGTGGTCTGTGATGCCAGCGATTTCGCAATCGGCTGTGCATTAATGCAGTACGATCCTGAAAGCGTTGAACGCGTCGTCTGCTATCAGTCGCGTCAGCTGCAACCAGCTGAGCGGAACTATCCAGTGCATGACAAGGAACTCCTTGCCTTGAAGTATGCACTCGCGAAGTTCAGAGTCTATCTATTAGGAGATAGACCCTTCATTGTTTACACTGACCATGCGTCATTACGCACGGCAGTGAACAGCCCGCACCGTTCACAACGAATGGCGCGGTGGTTGTCATTCTTTGCGGAATACAACTTTACGGTCGAGTACAAACCAGGACGACTTAATGTCGTCGCTGATGCACTCTCACGTCGTCCCGACTTTGAACCAGTCGCGAAACCCAACAGTGAGGCAGTCACTGTTGCGGTTATGACGTCCTCAGTCCCATCTACAACGTTGTATGATGATGTGAGGCGGGCATGCGCCCAAGTTGGTGAGATTGTGAAGTTGTTGACACATCTCTCCCAACCATCCCGAGAATCGTTGAAACGATTGTCGCCTGCGTATCGATCTGATGCAGATCGATACACTACTCGCAACGGGTTACTGTATTATACAGCCGTTTCTGGTGACACACCACGTGTTGTCATTCCAGATGATACTGATCTGCGTTTGCGGATCATGTTCGAGTATCACGATGCTCCTATAGAAGGACATCGTGGCCGTGAAAAAACATATATCACGGTGAGTCGAGACTTTTACTGGCCCCGCCAGTATCAGTTTGTGCGCAAGTACATTCGCGCATGCGAAGTCTGTCAACGAGTGAAGTCAAGTCCTTCACTGCGTGCACCTTTACAGCCTCTACCAGTTCCGGCTAAGTGCTGGGAATCCATCTCAATGGATTTCGTCTTCGGGTTACCCAAAGACGCACGCGGGAATACGGGTATTCTCGTATTTGTTGACAGATTCAGCAAAATGGTACACCTAGTGGCTGTACCAGAGTCAATCACGGCAAGTGGCTGTGCTTGTGTCTTTATTGACACCATCTTCCGACTTCATGGGTTGCCCCGTGAACTCGTATCAGACAGAGATCCACGATTCACTGCTGATTTCTGGCGTTCCGTGTTCAAATCACTCGGAACGCGATTGAAGATGTCTACATCTTATCATCCAGAGTCATATGGTCAGACGGAACGTGCCAATCGTGTCTTTGAAGAGATACTTCGGGGATACGTACACTCCTTTAAGAGTTGGAGTGAGTTTTTGCCAATGGTAGAGTTTGCCATTAACAACTCGGTGCATGCGTCCACGACACATACACCGATTTACGTGAATGGCTTGCGCCATCCGCGTGTACCCACCTTACTCGAGTGTAACTCTGGTTTAAAAGGGGGAGAGACTCGCGCTAGCAAAAGACGATTTGGTTCACGCTCATCACGCTCTGCCGAAGAAGTCATTGCGTTTGATGCCGATATCGATAACATCGATATCGAAGAAGATGATGCCAGTGAGAGTGCGGAAGCCCTCACTGAAGAAGATGATCCCAGTGAGAGTGCGGAAGCCCTCACTGAAGAAAAGGTTGATGTTGCTGCAGTGCGCTCACAGCACACTGAAGCTAACGAGTCATCAGATGAGTTCATACTGGATCGTGAAATGGTAGTCCGTTTTGTGCAAGACTCCATTACCGAAGCGGTGGATGAGCAAAAGCAAAACGCTGACAAGAATGGAAGGGCAAACACTCTTTTATTTAATAAAGGTGACTTAGTCCTATTGTCTACGGTTAATCTACCAAAGCATGTAGTGACTAACTTGGGTAGCAGTAAACTACTACCCAAGTACATCAGCCCTTTTCGTGTATTGCACCGCCTAGGCAATGCATACACGATCGAATTACCACGTAAGATGTGAACGCATCCCACGTTTTACGTTGGTCGGCTTAAGCCGTACCATCAGTACGCTGCTTCTTCCGATGAAGAACGCCCTTGCGCTCAAGCATCTCGCAGAGAGCCTTGTGCTCCCGATGGTGGGCATCAACAAGGGTCTGAAGAGCAGTTATCTCAGCCCGAGACTGGTCAATATCCACGCGAGCTACCATTAGCTAGTTACGCAGAGATATCAAAGCTCTCTCGTTCTCCAGCTAAGCGAAAGCATACTCAGCTCGATGCTTCAAGACATTGTCAGCCAGTTAAAGACGCCTGTCCCGCTCATGCTCGACGTCGTCGCGTAACGCAAAATTAACGCGATCAATGAAGCTCTCGGAGACACACGCTCCCCCACGATAGCTTGGAGAGCGTCTTTCCTCCTCCTCCACCTCCATTAGAGGACTCTCGCGGTGGCCAGCGCTATCTAGTTTAGCAGCTGTTGAACCACCGCGACGTGAACGGGCGTCGGACGAGTTATCTCGTCCGGTGGCGCGGCTATCCCCCGTCCTGATATACTTGGGAGCTCCGCTCCCAACTGATGGTTGACGTACTGGGTCTGGTTGAGCAGTACGACGCGGCACATCCTGTGCCGCAGAAGGACCGCCGGAGAAAGTCTTCCCGGCACGGTCGTAAAGGGATTTCAGGTTGTCAATCCCTTCGTACATCTCAGTAGAGACACGTACGCGCCACCACGGGCTGGTAAGGAGGTAAGCCTCCTTAGGTGCTCGTGCAGAGTTGTTCACACAACATGGGCACGAGTCTCCCCAAGAGAGGCAGGGTAATCCTTTCTCCCTTGACAGACGATGCAGCTTGTAGCGTGCACCTGTCGGGGTTCGCTTTTCAAACTTATCACGAGCTTTGATAAGTTTGTCGTTCCAAACGTCACGACCTACATCCTCGAGATTATGGATGTAGGCGTTCCACGCATTGAAGTAGTGAGGGACCATCACGTTTTTGATTCCCACTGTACCATCGATGTCTTAAAGAAAAGCATCGATGAAGAACTCATGTTCAGCGCGATAGTTTTTCGTACTGGGGTCAAGGTGATGGATCCTTGACGAATCGAATAATCGTGTTCGATAACGATCACTCGTCGTCGCCGACAAGTGATCCATGACGGATTTGGTAGGCATCCATGCCTTCTTTTCAGGAGCGAGACGCAACACATTGCGGTCCCGCTCTTCCTGCGACGTGCCGACAGAAGTACTGGCACCTCGCTGCGAAGTGGTGTCATTAGGAGAACCGGCAACACTGTTAGCGCCCGAGCCTCGCGACCTCGAGCGCCTTCGCCTTGGCGATGTTTCATCTGATTCGTCAGATGAACCAAAGATGCTACGACGCAAAGCATCATCCATGCCACGCTTGGCAGGCGGCTTGGTTTAAAACCGCCGTCGATACGGATCCGTCTTCCGTATCAGGAGAGTACGAGACACCGAGCTCGTACTCTGTGAATACATGAGTGTCTTCATGACGAGCGCCTGCATCACCAGGTGACACAGACTGAGTCGCTTCAGCTACCGATGGGACATCGGTTGCAGTGGTTTATGCTTCGACGTCCGCACAGAGACGTGCAGACGCGCTCTCAGCGGTCTTGTTCGCGCACCGCATGGGCTTGTTAACCATGCGATGAGAACTGTTGGAATGTGGACTCGGACCAACAAGTGCAAGCCCTATTCCAAATGATTTTGGGACGAGTATCCATTTATTCAATCAGTCACTATGGTGACTGATGGTTAAGAGGGGGTGATGTAACGGGGCGAACCATTACATAACAATTTATAAGAAATTGTTAATAGAACATAACTATAAGAGTTATATTCTCATAATATTGTCATAAGGACAAATATTCTGCAGCACTTACGAATAGTTCCTAATTGGTTGATATAGGCCATTATATCAACCAACGAAGACGCGCCACGACAGACGCACGCAATGAGTGGTGAGCAGATAGTTGATTTACACATTTGTATTTAGACATAGTTAGATGAAGATAAATAGTGATTTATTGCAGACATTAACTATTATAAATACAGTTCTACTTTTTACTTTAACCAAGTACTCGCTTCTTCTTACCGTCTTCCTCTGCACGTACCAGTGTACGTGAAGTTACGAGGCACCGCCTTATTCTGTCATCAGAATAAGTAGCTTGTACTGTCACCAGTACAAGCTTCAGGGTGCCCCGTTACAACGAGGGCTTCACGTCGTCGGGGATAGTAAGCTTATCCTGCAACACATGATCCGACGCAGCCTACCTAAATCATCCGACTACGACATATATATGAACAACGCCGCACCATCGCTGAAAGCTTCATATTGTACACTGGACACACCAGCTACGACACTTCCATAAAACGGATGATGCCCTGTCAAATATTGCTAAGAGAATCCAGGTCCTCGCGAAGGACTTCGCACAATTGACACCGATATGGCAAGTGGTTCTGGATTCTCTCGAAGGGGACATCAATCACTTTCCATGCATTCCCCTACGGGTCATCATGTCGAGAATGACGGTAGGCTACAAACTAAGGTATATTTGTTATCGCTTACGCTAACATTTAGATGTTGGTAAGCTGCTAGGAGGTGTGTAGGCTCCTTGTGGCTTGACATTGGCGAGTCGGTGGGCTTCTAAATGACCGTAATATACCTGAAAAACGCTTTGCCGTCACCATACCCAAAGCTATTCAATGCCTTTCGGACTCCGCCCATTTCCATGGAGGCTAACGACTCAGCTACACCTTTACTTTTCGTGGACATCATCAAGTGCGTTATGATTTTTATTATGTGGTCCGTTGTTCATAATTGCGTATCGGCCAGTGCCACAGACACAGTAACTCGAAACTGTCAGTTGTAAAAACCATAACTTAGGTCACAACTGGTCGAATACGGCGTTGAACGAGAGCTGGCAGATGTTGTAACTACGACTCATTGCAATTGCCGTGAACGTCTTTAACGTGTTGACCATTTCGGCATTGGTGTAGCTGACGGCAAATAATCTGAGCTCAGTGTCGTGTATTTTGTGGGGAACGACAAAGGTCTTGCTTCCTCTTCGCGCTGGAGAAAGGTGAACAACTTCCAAGCGTCTGTACATGCGTAGGAGGGTTCTTCACCAAAGTAGTTGTATGCGCCAAACTCAATAGCGGTCACGATATCTTGAAGCGACACTACATGACATCCGGAACAGTCATAACTTGACGACAAGCTGGAAGTCGTAAGCATGCTTGTCGGTGTGATAGTGAGTCTGTGACTTGGCGAAGCAGAGGAGATTCTGAGCGATGTAGATGCAACATATAGCGGCACGTTTCTCAACTTCTTGCCTTTCACGAGCATATTTGGGGCCATTGGATGTTACCGGTAGTCGATGGAAAAGAGTCGAATTGACGTTGAGGTACCATTGTAGCGCGTTCCGTTGCTACAAAACGGTCAACAAATTATCTTATGTTGAAACCAAGCGCATTTAAAGACGTTTGCATCATTGCAACTTCTTAAGCTCGAGATTGCAAAGTCCGTGTGCACTCTCCATCAGGCGTCGATAGAGAGTCATTGCATGGTGCCGTGCGCGTCTACGAAGACGTATTCACGGTGCTGTTCTGACGGACTCGTTTCCGGTGCATTTACTGTTTGATACTACACTGCAATCAGTATGGATGTTAACGTAAGTGCCGCATCACCTTTAGACGAATGTACCGACTCGCAGTCGTCACTGCCATCTGCAGAAAAATGTGAATGCGCATACGCAACTGTCGAAGGAATGCTTGTAACTCAGAAGACGGCATACATCACACACCTATAGGACACGACAATTATGCTGCCCAGTGAAATAGTGAGAGCAAGCTGACGTCACACATGAGAGCTGTACATGTTGAGTTCATCCAGATTTCTCGAAGAGATCCGCTACACTTTAGTTTCACCAACAGTGGCAGGTGCACGACTGCTACTGCATAATTGTAAGCAAATACGAAACGGCCATGTCGTCAAAATGACGAGCGCAAATGGTACTTTATTCATCTAGAAAAAGGGGGTCAGAAGTGTTTATTGTCAGCTTAGATGCTGTGACATCATTTTCATGGCAAAGCGGACCCTGCAAACAGATACACAACCCGGAAGGGCTTGAACGCTGCATCACCATGGTGACGTACAATGTAGCGGTTGTAACAAAGTCTTAGCAGCCCTCACCACCGGCGATGCCAAGGCACGACGTCGATGGCAACAACGCCAATAGAGTGACGACTAGCGAGTACACAAAGAGCGTCACAATGAACGCGAGAATGGCAGCACTCGCACACTTGGTGTATCCGCCGAAACTTCGAAGTTGCTGGGTATGTAGTTTCTGCTGCGGTAGGAAGTAGATACCAATGAGTGCCAACGCGTTGATGCCATAGTTCAGCAGCACCGTCAGCAGCACATCCGCGCGCACTTTCGGGGAATCCGATACGAATTCCGTGGGGTCGTAGAAGTCGGTGCCTCTGAACAGCCCGGCTGAGTTGGTCTGAACGAATATCAAGACCGAATAGTGCAGCGACATCATCAATCCAACGATAGCACCCTCCGAACCTTCTTGGATGATCTCCGTGAGCGGCACGATGGTTGCCAGCCAGTAGATACATGTTGCGATACTCGGGAATATGGTCATCACGCGGTAGAAATACGGGCTCCGTAGGATGTCCAGACTGACGAAGATAGCCACAATGCATTGAGAAATGACTAGTATCACGGTCGACATTGCGAAAAAGGTACGCCACGGTCGATTCATGAAGAAGTAGCGCCACACGACGACTGTCAACGACATCACACCGTAAGTCATGACTTGCTGCAGCAGCATGTTGTCATTGTTAACACCCGCCCAAAACCGAATGAGTAGATCGGGATCGCTAAACTTGATACTATTGAAGAAGGTGGAGATGCACAAGAATAGGAGAATGGTCCACACTGCTTTCTGCTGCATGACTTTCCACAAGATTTGGCCACGAGTCTTCATCGAAGTCGAGAGCGAGTAGTACTTTTCCTGCCAAACTTTCCACACGAGAGGGATCGAGAAAGCCACCAAGATGCCATACAAAGCCATCTCCGTACTATGGTAGATCGCACTGCTTCTGACAGCATACACACAAGTGTAGGTGACCATGCAAACCGCGAATCGAAACATGACATACGTCCCTATTATAGCGCCGCGCATAGCCAGCGATTCGCGCTGAGACAGCTCAATCACTCGAGTGCGAACGCACATGAACGTGACCATGTTTGCAGTACTAGCCACAGTTGCGAATGCAACGATGCCTACTACCAGGCCGGTGCCCCCCGTACCTTCTTCGAGGCCTTCTGCGTAAGCGTTCAATACTGAGAGGACGAAGTAGCACAACACAGTCACCATCAGACAGATGATCAAGTACGCTTTGCGGCGAAAGCCCATGATCGGGTAGCAGTCCGACAGCATCCCGAAGAAGAAGCAGAAAGTTGAAGGCATCGAAATCAGTCGTAGCACGGCTGCCAGCTCGGCTCCATCAAGCGAGAAATGATGCTTTAACATCGGTTCGATCACGCTATTCAGGCACTCTGTCGAAAACGCCGATGCAATCGTGGCCGCTACGATGCCGGCACATTCTTTCGAGAAGAACTTGACGGGGTCTCCTTTGCGGAGGCTCCCGTACATGTCACCCTCGTGCAGTGATTGACTCGCGCCGGTTTCCAGGGTTGGACTCCCGAATTCTTTGGTTGCATGTGGAGACATTGCAGCGTCGATGGTGCAGTCGGGTAAAGGAGGCGAGTGGTAGTTTTGAAAACCCGCCGCTCCGTTCGAAGCCAACTGCATGGTCGTACGACTGATATGTCGTAGTAATGAATCCTCTTCAGTGTGCCAGAGTTGTGTCTCTTAGCTGCGAAGTTGATAAGTGATCGCGGTGGTTAGTGTGGCTTCTGGTGCCGATGGAGTCGTGTAAGTCGATAGCCTGGGAATGTCTAACGCACGTACCGCATGGACTTGCGTGAAGAGCATAAGCAGATGGATCTAGTGCTATATCGTATAGGTCGAGCTATCGATCGGTGCGTAACACTGGTGAAGTGTCCTCTACCATACGGTCGACTGGACTCTTGTAGGCACCATTTTACCGCGTCACGAATCAGGCAGAGGCTATGATCAGTTGAGCGTGACAATCAGCTATCAACTGTACGAAGGGCTTGTCTTGGATCGTATTGCTCTGATAATAGCTGCGCGTTGTCATTTGTTTACGGTAAGAGCTACAAGGTGTGACGAAACGATCTGTAGTCAGACCGATGTTGTTTCTGAGCGTAAGGGGATTGATGGTGTGACAAAACGGTTGTAAACACACTGACGTCCGTATGGAGCCCCTGTCGTAGTGGGTACCCGCTACGAAGCATGTGGGGTCCGACGATAATGTACTATCGTTTTTATATAGAGTATGTTCACAAGTCGCAGAGCTCCGGGTACGATCGCATGGTCACAGTTCGAAGCACATCGCCTACCCACTGCAGTATGAACTCGCCTTCAAGCAAAGTGATCCACCGCTTGATGTGCTAACACGCACGAAAAGGGGAAGATCTAGAACCGGCTGGCTTTCAGGCCCTCTGAAATTGGGTATCCTGTTTCGTGGCAGTTAACGCCACAGACATGAGCTAGCACAATGAACTGTAGCTAGCTCATGGGAAGTGCGTGTCCGATCTGATCGGACATCAGCTGACTCGCTAGCTTAATAATAGTACGACGTACCGCACCAAAAATGATTCAAGTGACACGGCAATGATGCGACAATGACAAAGGTTCAACGGTAAAGCGTACCCTCGGACATGGTACGTATTGATCATCGAAATAGGTAACGGAAAATGAACTGGTTGTGAGTCCGAAGGGCGAAGCTATTAGTGAGTGTGCGCAAGGTTGAATGCCGAGCTTTTGAATCGTACTTATCCGTGTGTTTGTAAATAACGAGGTTCGGTGTACCTTACTCGTACTAAATACGATCCAGCCTGCCCCCACTCATAGGTCGATTCTCATGAGAGGTGTCACTCTTGGGCGAGGTCAACATTGTGATGCACGCATGTGATTGGCTTAAAACCGATCACAGGTGATTATGATCACATGAGCAAATGCTAGACGCTCAGAAGCAAAGGTTGATCGCGTTACCCAAGTATGCGATACTGAAAAATACAGACATTCATAGCATCATATTTCTGCTTCAGTCACTGCTGCTGTTGGATAATGTTTTGCAACTTGATTCAGTTCTATGAACTAATTACTTCTATCAAAGGAAGAGCTCCAGAGCTTGCTCTCGTATCTCATTGACGTACCTGATACCTCGGACGTTGCTGTCCGAGATGACTCGTGTTCGGCCGAAAAGCGATCGTTCAATTCCGTTTAATAATAAAAAAGCGATCGTCACTTGCCGGTAAAGCTGCAGCGGTTGCATGCCGTTGGTTTGTGCATTTAGTCTAGTTGAGCTCCGCCTTAGCTTCTATCAGCGATATTAGGCAGAACATGTGACAACGAACAACGACGTTTGCCGAAGTCAGCTTGGCCTCCAACGGACGATTTAGTCGCTGCAGTAGCCTTCTCTTCTCGCCTATATCATCCAGGCTAGACATATGTACGACGAAGTGTACAACCCTTGATTTGCCTTCGATCGAATTGTCTGGTTGCCGTTATACGACCAAGCGAGGTTGCTGTCGTTCGGCAAACGGTCGCTGCGATAATAGAACAATGTCTGACGATATTGTACTTGCATCGGAGCCACTCGGATCGGGACTAAAGAATTCGCTATGCTTTATGGATCGCCGGTATGCATATCGGCTCTCAGAGCATGGCTGCTGTGTGGTGGTCTATACGAGCGCAACAAGTACGTGCTTAAAGGTACTTGGTTGCAAGGTGCTGTTTGCTTGGTGCTTGAATTGGCGACACTTGTATGGATGGTAGATTCCTTATTTCGCGGTTTACCACGGACCCTTGGCTTGTAGGTTCTCAGGGCACCCGAGTCGTTGCACTGTGCCACGTTTACTGACTCTCGCAATTGCGTCGTAATTTGGACCAGCGGTGACCCATTGCGATCGACACTTACGCGCTTGACAATCGCTGAACTTCAGCACATTAGTATGCCTCACGTAATGAAGCAAGCATACACCACTGTAATATCACAGGATTCATCGTAAATAACTAGTTCTTGCCTACGTCTTGGCGCGTCTGTTTTGTTCTTATATCCGTCTTGGTAATGTTAAAGGCGTTTGGCACGCCGGTTCGCAATCGATATGCTTAATAGTGGCGACGTAACCGGAGACGACTTTTTCAATGGTGTTACCAGTCGTCGTATAACCTGCCCGGTCTTTCGATTGTATCCCTGCTTCATCGTACGCGATCAGTTTTAGGTGTGACACAGTGAGGATAATGACAGCCGAGCATTTTTTTGCGACTTCACCTGCGCCAGAGCATCCATTGCTGCTAATCATTGGTAATAACGCACTGTTGATGTCTTTTGCTTGTCAAAGGGGACATCACGCAAAAGTCAGGGCAACGTGATCAAAGCCGACTTTTTAAATGAGTTACAATGGTGTAGCTTAGGAAAGATGTTGTCAGGTGATGCTAAAAGCAGCACTCGAACAGGATCGAAAGACTGGCCGAAGCGATATCCGCCTCGCTTGCAACATTTTCCTTCACTAGCATATGAATACATCAACTTAGGTTGATAGCTCACAAACATCTACGTGACTGCAAGGGCAGCGATATAGGTTTTCCATGTCAACAACAATGTAAGATTTTTCGTGCAGTTTAGTGCAGCCACATCGATGTCCCCTGCTTTCTATGACATACGACACGAGTCCAACTATGCGTGCAGTTTGCAGCGCATGACTACCAATTCAAAAGAATTGTGCAGCCGTCTTCCGCTTCGTGCCCGTACTCGTCTTGTGTTTCGTTCTCAACTGCTTTGACGCGTCTGGCGGCGACGTTGTAACCTTCAACACGCTCTTAACATCGTCCATATCCTTCGACACGACACCACGCTTAGCTGAGGCCTTTAGTCTCTTGATCGACACTTCGTGTCGCAGCACCTTGCTCTTGCCGAATGTCACCTTTTGCTCGACTCTATCTTCTCTTGTTCCTCTTGTGCGACATGTGCTTGTGGCTCGGCCTTCCGCTTTTTTAAGGCCGATGCAGCCTTCTTTCTTTCTGCCTTTTGACTGCGTTCGCAGTGACCACACCGAATCTTGTCCTTTGGCACCAAATCCTTGCCAAAGCCGCCACACGAACTGCATCGCTTGAGCTTTTTGCCACTCTTCGTAACGAACACCTCCTTCTTCACAGCTTTTTCCTCTGTTTTGTTCTCCAAAGACTTGCTTCGTGCGGACAAAGCAGGTTCCTCCTTCACAGCCTTCTCCTCCACTTCTTGCTTCGTCTTTGCCTGCGTCTTCTTATTCTTCCCGGTAGGGATGGCTGTCGCGACGGCCTCACTCTTCACCTCAGTGACATGCTCCTGCTTTGTGGCTTCCTGAGAAATAGTCGATGTGGCTTCCTCAACCTTCACGCCGATGCCACACTTCTGCTTCTTGGTCTTCTTTGTCAAGGACTTGACCACCTTCTCACTGTTCACCGCAACTCCAACCTGCGTGACTTCCGTCTTCACCAGATCCTTCACCTTCGCGTCCCCCTCAGCCTCGTTTTTGATCTCCCGCTTCTTAAACTTCTTCGATTTCTTCCGATCCTCACCCCCCGCCTTCCCGACGTCCGCACACTCCTTCACAGTCTCCCGTGCAAGAGGCTTCACTTTCTTTTCTTTCTCCTCGATGTCCACAATCTGCTTTGCCTCCTCCCGGGCAGCCTGAAACGAGTCAATGTGCGTGGTAGCATAAAACTTCTTGTACAGAGTGTAGAGCCCCGAGCGGTTGCATTCAGCCGTTTCATCCGCTGATGCAATGGCAAAGATCCGGTGCTGCACTTGGGCGACCTCCACCTGCTCGAACCTTTTCTCCTCCTCTTCGTCGCCCTCTTCTCCGTCCGTCTCCTCTTGACTGTCATCAATCTTCGTCTCCGACAGCGGTCCACACTTGAACTTGGTCAGCAAATCTTCAAACACGGACTCCCGCACGCGCTTGAACACCATCTTGTCATACTCGCTGCTCAATAGCGTAAAAAATGGCTCGAGCAACGCCACGAAAGCTCCGGTCGTAATCTCTTGGCCGACGGCATTGTGCATCTCGATTAAGTATACATCAGCCAAGTGCAGCCGCAGTCCATTGGGCAATTGACTCACAATCTCCGTCGACACGATCGCGACAAACTCGTGGACCCATTTCTCATCCCAATGCTGAGCGCGCAAAAGCGCAACAGTCTCGCGCACGAATTTGCGGACGAGCGAGTAGAACTTGTCCAGCCGGAGACCGTCCAGTCCGTGCCATTCTCGATGCATGGTCCGAAAAAAAGAGTGCACAAATTCAAGGGCCAAGTCCGTGGTCGGGATGCGGTGCACCAGTGCCGCCAAATTCGACGACAGCTCTTCCTGCACCGGCCGTTTGTCGCTCATCCACATGCAGTAGAAAAGCGCTTTCCAGAGCTTGTCCCATTCCAGCGCTGTCCACCCGTTTTTGGACGTTAAGTAGACAGTCAACTTTTTCAAGGCACGGTCACGGTATTTTTTCTCTACGACAGAAACATACGCCCATGGCAATAGAATACGGAAGCAAGATAAAACGGTTACTTCAATCATTCGACAGAATGCCGGCAGAAGGTACAGCGACAGTGCAAAACGTGCTTCGATTTTTATTGCATACAAAGCTGTTGGTTGCACGGATGTAAGCGTACCAGTGTGAGCAAGGTGCTGGCCAAAGCGAGAGGCGGCGTTCTCCATGCTCGCCAAACGTGCTGAACAAACGTCCTGAGCAATCAAGTGAATGGCGGCTGGCTACTTGATGGGCAAAAACGAGTGGCTGCGCGTTGACAGCACGTTATGATTGGCTACAGCATGTTTTGTGGTTATTTGTACCAATCAGAGCTAGTGTTGCACATCGACTCGTTGATTGGTTTATAATGCTCCCTCATGGCAGCTGCTTCTACGCAATCAATACCTTTCGAAATGGAAGGCGAGCTCTGGACGCGCGAAGGGCGCAGTCCAATGCTACGAGGTTGGCACAAGCGCTACTTTGTGCTGTCTAAGAGAAGTGGGACACTATGCGAGTATGTGCTGGACGCGGACACGAAACAAAAGCTCGTGGCTCGTGCGCGTCGCGCGTCGTCTGGGGCGTCGTCCACCTCGTCTGCGTCGTCACCTAATCGCAACCACAACCGCAGCAGCACAAGCAGCACCAATGGGAGAACGCTGCGTCGAGAACTGGCTGTTCGTGGCTCATCTGTCAAGACGTTACCCTTTCCTCTGGTCGGAAAACAGCATGCGTTTCAAGTGACCCTCGTGTCGCAGATTACGTCATCAGCAACATGGTCCCCCTGTTCGGCAACGGCAACTGCAACAGCAACGGCAACTTGTGTGGCAATCAAAGTGGTTCTTAGTGCGCGTCAAGCTGACGACATGCGTCAGTGGATCACCGCACTCAAAACCGCTGCAATGAACGTGGTCGTCGGACCTGATCGACGACCATCGAGTCCTATTGGCTGGAATCATCGAAACAGCGACGAGACGACAATCGAACCACCGACACCGAGTGACGTTGTTGAAGTACCGAGGCCCCAACGTGCTGACATGGCGCTCTTGAGTTCCGTCTACGAGTGGATCCACGAGGGCTGCGTCAAGACGTCACAGAGCCTCCTGGTCGCTGGTGTCCACGTCCCAAGCGGGTCCTTGCTCGTGAGCGTAAACGGCGTCCTGTTGCGCACATTACCGCCCAGCGTCGTGCGCAAGTTACTGCTGGAATCTACCGGTCCATTACCGGTATCGCTTCGGTTTTTGCGCGGCCCAGCAAAAACCGGTGTACTCGGTGCAAAGTTGTCGACGGGCCCATTGACGCAGTTGCAGTCGCTCGCATCGCGGTATCGGACCTCAAGTCGCAAGTCCGACTGGAACTGGACCGAGCACGTTGTCCACTTGTCTGGCAACGCACTGACTTGTCAAGTGAATGTAGCCACTCCTGCTGGCGCAGCCGTCGAGAAGAGCCAGAGCCGGGCTTTGTCGATGAAACGCAAGTCAAACAAGACGCTGAAGCGCGCGTTCCTGCTCAATAGTCGCAGTTCCGTCCAGTCTGTACGCGACCGGACCGCCGAGCGCCCGTTTTGCTTCACAGTGACGGTCGACACGCACGCGCTGGTCTTCCGAGCGACGTCCGAGTCGGATCGACGAGCGTGGATTGATGCTGTGCGACGCGCCATCGCGATCGCCGAAGGAGTTGAACCGGGAGCAGTTGCAGCAGCTGCACGCGAGTCTTTTGACGTGGATACACTGCAGCTGCAGAGTGCGATGAATATGCGACACGTGGACGACCAAGTGTTTGCTGATGTTGAGGGCAGTGACGGTGCCTTTTTTACTACAGACGACGACAAGGACGGGGCAAACGAGGCTGGAGCGAGTGCAGTACCTGCTCCACCGTTGCTGCCGTCGGCGGAAGACTGGACAAGTGCGACCAAGTCGGCGGCGTACTTACCAGGAAGTGAACTCACGGAAATGCTGCGGATCCTGCAATCGAGCGGCCGGTTTATCGAAGCTCTTCAGTTGATACAGAAAAACACAAGTTTACGCTCCAAGTACTGGCAGCAGATTTTCCAGTGGGCGTTGGATCCTGCGCGTGCACTCGACGAGCAGAAGGAGGGGTTTCAGCAGCTGATCGGCACAGCGCTTTCCGAAGAGTACGCTTTTTCTGTGGCATCTTGCGTATGCTCACGAGATGTGGCTAACACCGTGAGTTTGTGCATGTGTGTTTTTATCTCTTTTTTTCCAGAGATGACTTGCAAGTGCAAAAAGACATTCCCCGGACTGCAAAGTGGCTGGCTGGTTCGGCTGGTGCACCGAAGCTTGATGATGACGAACGTGCCGTCCGGTTGGAAAGCTTGGGACGTGTATTGCACGCTTTCTTGTCTAGTTGCTCATTAGATGTGCGAACTGATGAAAATCCGCTGTCGCCTTCGTCTACTAGGTTGTCGACGTCTCCGTGTTTTTACATGCAAGGGATGAATGGGCTCGCCTTCATCTTGCTGGAAGTATTAGAGAGCGATGAGATTGAAGCTTTTCGATTCCTTCGTGGTATTATAGCTCGGATCCTACCGCACGTGTTCGGCATTTGCTGTGACGGTACTGGACGCGACCACTTTGACCTTTTCCGATCGCTTGTCGAAGTTGGTGACGTGTTGCAAGAAGTGGTTGGTCTACATCTGCCGTGCTTCCACGCAGCCCTAGAACAAGCGGGATTGCCCGTGTGTTTATTGGCATACAAGTGGTTTCCGACGCTATTTTCGGACGTGACGTTGACAGCATCACACTCCCAACTACGCTTCGATACGCTGATGTGTTGTTGGGACGTGTGCCTGTTGTTGGGACTCGAAGGCATGTTCTGCGTAGCGTTGGCGCTGTGCAGCGCCGCTGAAAATGATGTTCTCGCATTAGCCGGATGTGGCAGTACTGTTAGTAACAGCGCCGAGCTGGTTAGTGCGGCGGTGGGACGGTCGCTGGCGCTCTTGTCGCCTGAAGATCTGGTCACGAATGTTTGCGAAGTGCTGGAGCTGTGTAGTCACCCGGTAATGCTTAAGCTCCGTAACGCGCACCGCCGTCGACTGAAGCTGGGATACTCTAAAGTAGGCAATGGTTTTGCTACGTCAAACGCTAGAACTTCACCGGATCGTATTGTGAAGAAAAAGCCTTGCGCTGTGCTGCCACCTATTGTGGTAACCGATTTGGATTCTGGCAAGGTATTTAAGATCTCGACGTCTGGTCGGATGTTGCCGTCGACGACAGCTACGCAGATGAAATGACTGCAGCACCCAGAACATGTTGATCGCAATGGAAGAAGTCGATTGCGCATTTCTCAATGTAGTGACTCTGCGATCGTCGTGGTAATGAGTTGCCAGGTGGGCCAATGGCGCTTGGTACTGCACATAATTTTGTGGACAATGCGCTTTATTTAAACGGTTTCGCGTGTGAAACAGGACAAAGATGTCAACTAGTCTTTTGGAAAAGATACGAAGTGCTTTGTAGAGGTGCTGTCATCATCGACGCGGTGATATTTTGCATATCGCAGGTTTTTTGCTGTGGACTTGAGATGCTGGGAATACAAGCTTATCTATGAACGTACGGCCTTGAGTTTGCGGTGCATCTTTGAAGAGCGTTGTCACGCTCGGGATGAGATGTCAAGTGCTTTCGTTGTAAGGGCACAACAACACGAATGTATGTTCACCAGCGGCTGTTTGCAATAAGATTGCAAAGCCTGTTCTTCGCAGCTTCACGTAATTTCTGTGGCCATCAGTCGACCTCCTCATTTCAAGATCAAGGAGACAAAGCCGTGTAAGTATGTACACATGACACTTCGGTGCACCTTGGATTCTAGCAAATTTTATCTGAGACTGACGGTTCCTAGTATATCCCATGTGGTGAGTGACGATGCCATCGAGCAGAGACTCCTCGCGATTTCACAAAACTGGTAATAATGAGTATCCTGAAGTCGACCACGATCTCCGGTCTGCATCGAAAGCAAAGGATGATGGAGAGATAGCTGCGGGTATCCTCCAGGGACCTATTGGACATCTCTGGATCATTTGGACCAGGTTCGGCTGCCACCACGTGGTTGGCCTCAAATATGCCTTAGGTTTGTTGCTCCCAGTTTTGGCCCGGATAGGGGCAAAGCTGTTGTTGCTCGTCCTTCCTGTGTCCGGAACTCAGAATCGGTGGTCAAAGTACTCCTGACAGTCATTGGGAAGCTGCGTGTGTGTCGAGTTGGCCGTGGAGTCAACGAAGGGACTTTACGCGGATTCTTTGCGCGTAGTGAGAGCCGGGCATGCACTGTGCGACTTACGCTCTTATTTGGTTTATTCGGGATCGCCTTGATCGATGTACCATGTGGCTGATAAAACGGTGTGAGTACACCGCAAGGATTGGGCTGAATGGCACCGGCGCTGCTGATCGATTTGTCGCCTACAAGTTGTGTGTTATGTTACGTGTTGCTTTCTCGCGTAATCATGTGTCTCAACACCTATCAATAGCTTGTTTGGGACGCGAGACGAAGTTGACCGCAAAGTTATCCGTGCAAGCTTACAATTTGCTTCTGGTCATATGTCGTTTATTGGTGGGTGGAGTTCCGTGAGCGAAACGATATCTGGGGAATATGTATCCGGCTGCACGACAGCGTCGGTGTAGGAGTATCGGGTTTCTTGCTCGGTGCGAAATAGCATGCAGCGTTCACGTCGTACCAATCACCCTATTGGGCTAATGCCACTTTGGTCAACACCGCTACCTCATTGCGTCGCTTCTCCTATTTTGCGCCAAGCTCTCGAGTGGTCGACTGGTACCGCTGCACAAAAGCCTTGCTGGAACTCTTGTCGTCACAGCCTGGATTACGGCGGTAAGCACCATCATCCGGACTCAGCGTCAGATCTCCTTTGCGGCGTTAGATCTCTTTTGCAGCGTCAACTCGGCCAATGAAACCAAAGAGACGCATAAGCCCTCTCGTCAGATGGGATTGCTTGGACCAACATGAACAAAATCGGCCACAACATTTATTCTGCAATCTCACATGTGATCGTTGAAGCCGTGGTCGCTAGAGTTGAACTCTCGGTCATTAGCCCAAATGCGTAGTCCAGAGAAGAGAAAGCTTCAGCGCGGTTTAGACTGGAGTGTTGTGGTCAGCAGCATCGTACCAAAGGCGGGCGCTCAGTTTGTCTTTCGTTTCTTGCGTGTAGAGCGCCGCAACGGCGACTTTTCACCACCATCGTTTTCAGACGAGACCGTGGCAATCGACCGACTTTTGCCCGTTGGCTCAGCTTCGCCCACCTCTCTCTTGGGTTTAGCACCAGTCTTCATCTCCGCCTCTCTCGTCTGCTGGAGTGCCAGCTTCTGTGCCGCAGCAGTGCGAGTAAACGCAAGGGTACAAGTGCTCGAAGCTGCTTTCGAGTACTTGTACCCTTCCAAGTCAAAGCCCGTGATGCCTGCGACCGAGTCCACCTGTTTCTGAATGAGGTAGCGGCACATGAGCCCTCGAGCACGTTTGGCGTACACCGGCTTGATCTTCCCATCATCTTTGAACACGCATTCGACAACCGAAATGCCCGACGCTTCAAGTGCCGAAGCCGGTAAACACTTGAAATACTCTTGCGACGCGATGTTGATCAGCACTCGTTGTGGCTTCGTGTTGTCGGTGGCCTCTTGGTCACGAAAGAGAGCGTCCAATTCGGAGACTAGAGTATCTCCCCAGAATGCATACAGGTCTTTTCCTCTGTTGGTGATCAACTTTTGACCCATTTCTAGCCGATACGGCTGGATCAAATCGCAGGGTCTCAGGATCCCGTAAAGACCGCTCAAAATACGGACATGGGTCTGGGCGAACTCGAGGTCCGACTCCGATAGGTCATGGACCTTCAATCCTTGATATGCAGGGCCTTGAAACGCAAGCGCTGCCTGTTTCAGGGTTTTATTCGGTTTTGAAGCCTCGGTGGCCGTTTTTGACGTGTCAAAAACTTGGAACCTGTCGAAATTGAGTTTGCCCAGAGCATCGCTTACCCCTAATAAGGCCTTGACCTCATTCTGCGATAAGCTTCGTAGCTGCTCAATCAACTCGTGTGCACTCGAAAGAAGGCGAGGTTGCGTGCATTTCAGGATGCACGAAGGCGATAGGTCCAAAGTCTTGGCTGGAGACAGCACATATACGAAGCGTGCAGACGGCATTCGGCACAAGTAAATGCGCAGGTGCTTACTTTAGGAGTTTCGTGTGTGGATTTGATCACCAGCAATCATTGGTCGTCCAAATTCTGCGTACATTTCGAGATCCCATCTGTAAAGCCAACGGTTACATTGTACGATGAAGTTGGAACTCGAATCGTACAATCCGAACCGTTTGCCTACAGATAAGATTAGGCATCGCTTATGTTTAGTGCCACACGTAGTAAAAGAACGACTAAAACTTTCACATGATAATGCTAGCCGTCGCACAGTGCAATAGTTCTTGTATTCGTAGCTTGTCAGGGCCCTGGCACATATAACTTTACGAGACACCCCACTCATCCACAACTAGCCCATTCATTACCAATGCCACAAGGTTAGGAGACCGAATGGTAGTCCTCACTCATTCACAGCCTTCGAACAGTAAGAAATTGCAGCGTGAAGTCACCAAACAAAAATGTCGAGGAGCAATGCCGATGCTCCGCTCAAAACTGGGACGACATGACGCATCGCTTTGCGTCCAACGGCGCAGGTTTTAGCAGATGAAAGCGATCAAAGTCGACGCACAGACCTTTTGGAGTCGTGACTACACAGCGTTCGAATGTAGCATCCCACGCAATGTCTTCATCAACGTATGAATAGCGCGCCTGCATTGTGTTGGACGTGGAGCTGTCAATTCCTTCCAAAATCGCGACAACCTCCAGCTTGCTCTTGCACAAATGATTCATGATCTGCAATTTCGTAGGCGCTTTGCACACCTTGGCAGCACCAGGTAAACCGCCTTCGCGGCTTCCATTGTCAATATCTACTTGACGTTGAGTAGGATCCGGGTAAGTTGCGCAAGTCTTCGGGTCTCTACCATCCGCTGGTAGACATTCTGGCGGAAATAGTGGGCTCCACTGGTCGATTCGGTGCACAACTACTTGAGGAAGTACCATGAGTAACATCGCGCCACAGTCATCGTCAGGCTGCTGCACTCGCATCTGGTGGCACTGAAAAAGAAAGTCGCTATGGCCATCCACTTCTTCATCTTCTGCTTCGTGCCGCACAGCATAGAGACGGACATGCGCCTCCACAAGCTGGTGCTTACGTCGCTCGCACGTCTGGAACATGAAATAGTAGTGTCCGCGGATCTTGCGAATCACTGCTGAGTTCGAAAACATGATTGTATTCGCTCGTTGCTACAATAACGGAACAAACAGCAGATCGCGTTAGGCCAATAAGCAAAAAAGGAGAACAATGAATCGCCGTGGACGCACATTAGCACGTGCGAATCGCGCATAGAAAATGCCGATACAGACGGAATCCAGAATAATGCCAGCAAAAGACTGCAATCAACCAGCAAGTGTCAGCCAAGTGGGTTAGTACAACTACAGTATCAAACCACAAAAATGCGTCAAACCCGCCTCAAGGGTCAGCAATGTAGCAATGGACGAGCAGCCACCATAGAAAATATCGTTCGTAGGTGCACCGTATCCAATTGTCATCTAAGCACCAAAAAGAAGATCAGCTGTGATTTTCTGAGCCAAAAAACATAACCAACTTTCTCGACCAAGACTCACAATTGTTTCAAGCGAGAACACATAAGCGTCCATGATGCTCGAAAGTCCCACATGACACGTCGGGTATCGCACCGAGACGTTTAGATAGGCCAGTGCAAAGAGAAGGATGATGATAAAATACTGCAACAAATGACAAACGTGACAATAAAATACCAACATGTCAGTAATATATAAATACACACCCAAAAAGAAAATTTAAAATTGAAAGAATATATTTCAGCACGACTTGAGAAGAAGAAAATAAAATACGCCGTCACCACTTACGGCTACGAAGACACCAACGACGATCCTTGACGTGCGCGTATTGATGACGGTATGGAATGGATCGTCCCAGTAGATTCTACGCCAATGGCCACCTTTACGATAGATACTGGATGTGGAAGTAATTTATCAAGTTGGTAAAGTATTGTTCCCGTACGTAAAGTATACCTAACACATATTTATCCGTACTTAAAGCGACCGTGAGACTGGTTGAAGCGACCCTGACGGTCCAAGAAACGCGTACGTTCGATTCCACGCGTCTGTCGCGACGCAGAGCTCGTGCCTGAGGCCACAGACAGCAGCGGCTGCTCGACACCCGACATCTTGGGTGGCTTCGTCGAGCTGTCGATCTTTACCACAAATGGGTGGCTCCGATTGGCTGATATTGGCGTGCTTTTTAAATAAAATGGGGAGGATGACATGGCTGCAGCTTGGGTGCTCGGTAAACAGCGTCCGTCTGTGAAGTAACGGTTGGTTTTTCAAAAAGGGTGAGTACGAATTATCTTCGGCTCACGTTGATTGAGATCGAAAATGACCATCAAGCTTTACACTTTTTCAGGCGTTTTGCTTCCAGTCTATTTTTTCTTAAACATAATAAGTACAGCTGTGTCGTGACATTTTCTTTATCGATATGTATTTGCGTCGCCAGGATGTCGGTTGGTGGTACTTGCGATGAGATAAGCTCTAGTCGTCTGATTGCTGTGGTGCCATGGATAGTGATGTCAGGGCAGCCAGTGAGTACAGTTAGATAAGACACACATCGCCATTTGTGACCGCTTGAATATGCTCTCAAGTCGCTGACATAAATGCTGATCTGTTGGTGCAGACGATCATGTTCAAAAGACGACAACATACATCTACGCCCAGCGCAGATATCGACGTAAGCTGAAATATGTTCTGCCTGATGCCGCCTTCTTGCTGTGTACAAAATCTGGCGAATGAATCGAAGACCTTTTTGCATAAAACGACGAGGTTTACTACGATGATTATGCAAACGATATTTTATGGTATCTACAGACCATATGCTGTGACGTAATCCCCAGTATATGTGACTAGTTATAAATACTGTAAATGCAAATACTCAAATTTTGTCTTTGTGATATTTAGTATTCACATATGCGTCAAGAAGGAAAGTGGTGAAATACTTGTGGAAGGACTTGAGCGCAAGGCGATAGAGATGCAGCAGGTGCATGATAAAGATCTCGGGATGCTGCTGAAACGCAAGGCCACTTAAGTTCTATGTATAGTGCGCATCGTGATTGAAGCTACGAGAGCGCGATGGCATATAGGCTGAGGCTTAAGAGGAGAAGGAATGCGCCACTTTTGCCCATGCTCGCGACCCGACGCTCTACTTACTGAGAAAAGCAAAGTCTGTATCCTCGTAGCTACATAATTATTTTGTCTAACGATGGTAGCTCCTTAGTTCTACAGATACTGGTTAATTTTTCTGACCACCAAGTTGAGCACCCTGATGATTACGAGGTATCGTCGTACAAATAACAGCTTCAATCGAGTTGACGTCAGAAGCGACTCCTATGATCACAGTGAGTGTTAGTAGTGACTCGGCACAGAATCTAACCGAAACATCATATGATAGTGTGGTTTAGTGTAACTAGAACAGCTGAATCCAAGCACAAGACTTTGCTCGTACTTGTGCTACTGCGGCCCAATATCAAAAAGCTTTCATTGCCAGCCATTGTCAATTTGATTTTTGGTTAATCTGGAAACATGCTAGGCACAATGCCTGCTGACATATGCTCGATCGAAGTTGGGATGAAGTGTACCCGTGAAATGACACTTGTCAATTTGAAGTCATCACGAAGGCGTAGTCGTACGCGTCGCCGCGCTGGCACAATCCATCACCTGTATCTTTGACCACAAAGCACTATCTAATTCAAATCGGGAAGAAGATTCAGAAAGGATTCCATGTATAAGAACGGTCATGTAGTCGAGGCTTGGACAGTTAAAGAAGCATAAAAACGAAACGATAAAACGATGAAGCGTAATAACACTTGTTGTCACAGACGTATCTGTGTTGGAAGTTTGCGGCGACCTAAATTTGCCTAATTGAGTCTAATTCCAGGCAATTGCAGCCTTTTTGGGTGAAACTGCCGGTGACGGAACAGTGAGGAAGCGGCGGACGAGTAATTCCCAAATTTAAATGGCGTTTAGATGCTAGTAAACAAGCTGATAGCGTTATCGTGCATCAACAAATAAGCAAAGACAGTTCGAAACCAAATACGTCTATATCATAGCCGAAGGGTAAAGCTGCTAGCGACTGGGCGCAAGGTGAATACCGAAATGTTGACATCTACTTTCTGTTTATGTGTCAGTCTGTAGATAATGCTAGAAGTATCTTGTTCGTCGTATAAAGCTAGATGTAGTCAGCCTCTTCTGTGTATGTGTCTGTGAATCGCGCTAAGTGTACCTCACACTTCGTACTAAGTGCGATGCAGCATCATGTCCTGTGTGTGCCTGTGAATACTCCTAGGCCTTCGGAGGCATTATTTGGTACGCCTTGGATATTGTTCTGATGCATTTTGGGTCGGGTATACTGTTCGGCGATGGATTAATTTTTTTAGTCCTCTATCCGGCACCCTCGCTCTTTGAAGATTAAGGGGAAGTCTTTGGCACCGATTAAAGTGGGGGGGCGGGTATTCGCCAGGGTGACCCTCTTTTGCCGGCACTTTTCTTTCTCTCTATTGATTCGCTAATCAACGGACCATGCGTCAAGCTTCATGATCGGGGTATTCAGTTTGGGTCTTCCACAAACTCGGTCCTCAGTATTTTTAATGACTGTAGCTGTCGATTGCACGATCTCAACCATGCTGAGGACTTCCTCGGTACGCAGACGACCTATGTTCGGCGTCGGGTATGCGTCGAGATAAGGCTAAGACTGTTATGCTGCCATTTTGACCCTGGTATGCTTCTTTCCAGCCTGTCCGTCCAGACCTCAAATGTTTGGGTTTTGACGTCGCTGGCAATTCTGGCCACACCGGATTCATTATAATCTACTATGGGCCCAGTCTGACTCATACTGACCGACTTTTCCATTTACTCGTACGCATGCGAAAGCTGTGTACGATTTGGTCTAATCGAGGTCGCATTCTTCGGGAGTAAGAGGTCGTTTGAAGTAGGAAGTTTTTTGCCCATTTTGTGGTGCTCAGCCAGCGTTGTCATGTTGCAACAACTGATTTTCGAGATCAGTCAGCACAATTGTTGCTCACTTCCTCTGCACGTTAAATATTCAATTGCCTTATCAAATGGTAATTTCTTCCTCCTGGTCAGGACAGCTTAAGCTTACTCTACACGGTAGTATAGTCCACAGCATGTGTGCTCATTTGCTCTGATAGGTTGTTTCGGTAGTCAGGAAAAAATCGGTGTATTGGGTCCAACTTAGGCGCTTTCGGTTATTCGACTCTTCATGAGGCCATTTCACCGTGGTACATGTTTACGTTATCCTTTATGCATCTATTACAAGGATCTTAGATTTCGCTATTGCCCACAAAATTCGCAATGGGCAACACCACGTGCATACTGACACTAGTTTTTTTCGTTTGGAATGCCCGTCTTCGGAATAAGGTCGTGCTCTCCAATTCAAAATTTGACAAGCTTACCACTTCATTCCTTCACAGCATCGATGGTACCTGTCATGCGACTGGACATGCGCTCGCGGGATGATATCGTCGGTGAAAGTTAAATGCTGATTGAACACGGTTTCCTGAGGCCGTTCGATCTATTTTGAGCTTGTGGGTCTTCTTTTACAGGCAAGTCCCTATAACTACTTCTACACGGCCTGAGCCCAGGGAGATGTACCTATGTCGTTTCTGCTCGATATCTTGGCTCGCATCTACTGCTTGCTGGTGTCCTTGTGATTAAATCCTGCCATCTTTTTTTAATTTAAATATGAAATTGATGCTAAATTTATACTATCCATTTGTAAGCTTTCCTGCTCGCTACTAGCTGCAATCGTCGCTCTGTATTCATATTGCGGTCTACTATGATGCACCTACCGTGCACAGTCGCCTTTGGTCCAAAAATCTCATCGTCGCGTAGCCAACTTCACGTCAACCGTCAATTTCCAACACTTTGCGAGTATTTCCTATTGGTACAGATCTACATTACATTTCTGCTCTTATCAGGACTACGGGGGATACTTTTTGGTTGATCTCATAGTGGCTCAATTTCAGCACATTATTGACAAGAGATATACCTTACGCTTGCCGCTTAACATTGGATGCCAGTCCACCACACGCAAAATTGATTTGGGACTCCAAAATTTGGAACACTTTATCCGTCTAAGCAGATCTGTTTTTTCGGCTTCACTAAATGCGCTTTGTTTAAAATTTAGCATCTTTTGACTATTTCCCCCCACCATCATCATGTGTGCAGTTTGTTTGGATATTGCGTCCTAACCTTTTTTTATCTGTGTCTTCACCCCACAAGTTTAAGCTACACGGCTCTTCCGTTTTCAATCGCTTTTCAACTCGCACCTTGGATAGGGTTCAGTGCTTCTATCTTCTGTTGAGACAATTTACGATGCTAGTACTTGTTTAAAATGCAGTCTCTTCTTGGTTTTATACATCTTTCGTGACGTCGTCATTCGGTGTCGTTGAATGCAACGAAATGGTATTCGTTTCCACGATGTCTTGCCCAATAACCTCCATCTCCAAGCTTAAGTTGAAACGGCGGTTACTCTCCATAATGAAGTTTTTCCAAGATTTGATTAACTGCATCTTAATTCATTCTATAATTTCAACACGGCAGCTCTCGCTTTGCTATGGTAGCTTGATTTACGACTTTGGCACCCGTAATTCGATACTGGGTATGCCCCTTCCCGACTGACGATCCTCATAACTCTCTGGGTCGCCTACGCTTACACCTGTAGCTCTCCTTACTGTTACAGCCATTGAGAAACATGGTACTACTCCCAATTTAATTGGGTCGGGTTTTTTAGTGATACATTGAGCCCTCAACCTAACGTCCGTCGCTGGATTCTCGCCCACGGACCTTCCCCCTTTAAGCTTTCGCTCTTATCTATTTGCCGTTGAAATATCTCTTTTGGACTTCAAGCTTTGCTCCTTTGCTTTGTTATTCGACTCCGTACCTGATAGTATTTACTTAGTGTTGCGCCCGTTAGGACCACGAATGTACCGATTTAAGTCATTCGTTGCAATGTCACTTAAAAGAGACACGATTCCTGTCATTCTTACTGGCACCTGATGCCTCCAATTACTGCTTATACTATACTACTACCGGCCACATCCTACAGTGTTTCAGTTTGACATTCGATATGGATTGGGGATGGACGTTCTTTTATAAAATATAAGAGTAACTACTACCTCGAGTCGGTACAGAAGTGCTTGTTCCCAGCCTCCAAATATTGATTGTATAGAGGAACTTAATTTTTTCTTATTATTTTTACAGCTTGTGTAACTCGAACCCACGCAAATTGCCACTGTGATCACCAGCTACTCACCCACTGAATACCCGACATAGGTAGGATTGGTTCCGGGTTTCGAAACCACCCGGTATATTTAGAATGTGTTAATTATACTTCAGTTGGCCTCCTTTCGCTAGTTGGTTCCCGAATCAGAGTTCTTTGGCCTCGGTGTCTCATATCAGAACTCTATGGTCATTTAGCCATCATTTTTATGGATGAATTTTTCCAGATTTGCGACACGTCCAATGTACTATAGTCTGATCCCTCTATAACATCCATGTTTATCACCCCCCCCACTTCGGATCTTATTGAGGGAGGGTGTCATAACAGAATAGCTACACAGTCACTATAACGTCTCTGTTTGTCTACCCCACTTTGATTTTTGTAGAGGGAGATGTTGGATCAGGGGATGTGTAGAGGTAGCTGACTATGTCAATTTACTACGGACTTCCTGCGAGTCGATAATTTCAAGCCAGTGTTACACAAAAAAGGAAGCTAGACAACTAGTTGGGTAAAACTGCGATTGAGCATTTTTATCTGCGAATGAAGCTACGTAGCCTTACACGTCGTACCAAGTACGATGTAGCACGTCACTTCGTATTAGAAGAAATGCATCAAAGGTTTGGCTTCATAATTAGTTCACACATCGCGACCTCAAAAAGTGGTAGTCACACACACGCGCTAATCCCGCATATGCTTGACTCAAAAGTAACCTAGGGCAGGCATAGGAATAACTAGTGTACGTTCGACACTTAAGGCAGCGAAAGTATTAAAACTCGGATAGAACTAAATTGTGAAGTTAATTAAAGTACTCGATATCCAATCAAACAGTAGTAGGTTATGGCGAACTTCCTCTCTTAAACGAGTGGGAACTTCTTCAATTTAATGCCTCTTTAACATGGATCAAAAACAATACCACACTTTGTGAATTACGGCGTTACTACACTTAATAGCGGAGATACTTATCGCTCCTCAACAGAGGAAGTCTTAGACTTGAAGAGCCTCTTAGTATAACAACTAACAACGACGTATAGTCGTTCAAGCGTACAAGCTTAACAATCCCGGTTCCAAAAAGATTACGATTCACAGTATCACACACTAACTAGTCACTACTTGTTAGACAAGATTAAATGTCTTTATAAGGCTAGCACTCTTACAACATGCTGTGCCTTTACTAGACCCTATTGTCCAACGATTTAAAAGGGGAACTAAACTTTATTTATTCTTTAACTACGGTAATAAAGCCCTAAAACCTTGTCTGACTTTTACAAAACAGGATTTACCCATTTAGGCGAATAGTTTAAAATAACTGCAGGAAGGACTCGAATTGCGATCCTATGACGGAAGTCTTATCCCTTACCTTTACCCGATAAGGTGCGGTATTACCGTAAGTACGTGGTATCAAGACTGTACCACTCAAACCACCGATCTTTACTTGGTGTGGACACACAACACAACTGGTGCAATAGCCGCGTGCAACCCCATTACATCAACACCCTTTTCTTACAATCGTCTCTTTAGAACATATACAACATCAACGAGTACCTTGTACATATAATTATATGCATGTGCTTGGTTAACTTACACACGAAGCACATCTCATTCTCTATCCGCCAACCACCCAAAATAAGTACATGGATTTTTAGATTTTACTATATTAAACCAACTTACTTAATTCATGCAATGAGTTTCAGAATTAGCTCCCCTATCTTAAGATACATAAACATCCCATCAGTTACGGGTTCATGTCATTACCGTAAGGCTAGGGATAATTGCGTCCATCTCAGTGCTGAAGGGTAAGCCATCAATTGAATTCGGTGTTGGAAGTATTAAAATCATGGTAAATACTCTATCTTAAATCGCGCGTCGGACGCGTTTCGCCCCCCCCCCGCCGCCGTGGGCCTCGTCAGTGACTTTTCCAATCGAGAAGTGGTGTCTGTCTGTATCATGCGCTAAACAAACTAAGGACCTTCTAGAACTCAGTGCAAGCACACAAGTCAATCTCTATAACTACCAAACCTGGAAGCCAAAGCGTTGGCTGCCAGGTTTGGTAGTTATAGAGAAAGCGTTGACCCGGAAGGGTATGTCCTCTATGACAGCTCCATTTCCAATATTCGGATGCTAAGTTCTCTGCAATTATGAAAAAAATCTTAGTCACTTACATCGCATGCACTTTCATTTCAAAATTCTAATTTAATACATATTTCAACTTACGATATAAGACAATAACAGAACACTCAATGTTTGTTTATGCTATCGTTCTCTTCCCGTCTTGTTTTTCAATGAGCTGGTCGAATCTACAGTTCTGAAGTTACTGTACATTGTTTTGAGGACTCAGCGAGTCAAGAATGCCTAAGTCTTTCTCTGACTTAATCGTGTTGCAGCAACGCTACATAGTAAACTCTTAGGTGGGAGAGATAGAATGCTATCCCTATTAACGCATCGGTACTAGTAAAATCCCGTAAACACAGACCACAAGATTCTAGGTTATTGAAGACCCTCAGCGTTAAACACGTACACCGCGGTCTTGTGAAACTACAAAGTATCATGGCAAACTGACGAGTTGACAAAATGACAAGCTCACTGTGCTATTTTATCTCTCACACAGGCATTTGGTTACAACAGCCTATGAAAGCAACACAAAACCCTAAACGACATGACATCTGACAAGAATTCCCGACTAGTAGGAATATACACGGCAAATCGTCTACTGGATTGATGTCTGGTATAAGCGTACAATCGTGGTGAGCAAAGATGTAGGTATCAGATCTCGAGCCGCTTCAGCACTTCACTAGCACCAAGCAGGATACGTCGTGTCACGATTAGCTCCAACTTCTTATTGTGCCGTACAAAATGGCTGCAGCAATTCATATGTGCGTCTTGCGTGAGCTTACTGTTGTGTGTTATTTAAGGGTTCGTCATAGCGAAAAGTGGATGTCAGATTGTCATTTTTTTCTTCATTTCTGTGATGATTTATATAGAGAATTGTTTATTTCCACTCTTCTTACTAAATCCACCACATTATTTTACGTCACACCAACTTAACTTTACCGTATGATCAATAGAATGTGCTCATAAATAACGGGATACCAACGCGTTTTTACGACTCTGGAAGTGTCTTTTTCATTCTTTACCTATTGTCCTCCACAAGCAGCCAGACAGACGCGTACTACTTTTAAGGTTCTGCTCTGCAATTGGGACCTCGAGCGGTCTTTTGTACTCTCCACTACGGTCATACTTACGCTAGATTTTGCTAAGCGCAGCATCAGACTGTGCTGTTGTGCACGAAGATCTTTTTCGCACCGCTGCATTTTGACGTAACATATCAAGCCTGCTCGGTTGATAAAAACTAGTTGTTTTTTATTTTGTGTTCAGTTCACTGTATACGGGCGTGTTGTCATCTCTTTCAGACATGATACGATTAAACTGCAGTGACGAAGTAACGGTCTCAAACGCTCTCGCTGTACACTCTAGCTGAGTACTCCTTTTATTTGCCAGAGTAGTTCCAGCTCAAGCCGAATTAGAATTTCATTGTGACAGGGTGACTTTCGCTGTAAGGTACACTATTGCTCCCGCTGTAGGATATACGATGTTGCCGAAAGGTCTTACTCTACACTCCGTTGTACACTAGCTCTTTTTTTATGCTGTACGCGCAGTTTGGTTTAAACAATTAATTTAATGTATAAACAATGAACGATCGCGTTTAAGAGCAATTAGGTATGTAGTGTGGCGTGTAAAAATGTGGTGGGTTAAGTAAAAAGTTGTCGTGGATATCACAATCACCTTTTCCTATGAAATTCCTCTTCTAAATTCACTCCCTTTTTCCTCACTTAATAAACGCTCGAAACAACCAACTCTGGATACTCTATTTGTGCGGTAAATTTAGAAAACTGATATATTTGCACCCTTTCGTTAGATTCTCACCCTGCGTGTCAAACCTCATAATCGCATCCTTATCACTAACTTTTCTCTACCGATTTGATCATATTTCTTTAGTGCACTACTAATTACACACATGACGGGCATGACTCTATCATAATCCATAAATTATCGATCTAAACAAACCAATCCTGCAACGTTTAAAAATATCAATATTCTGGGCACTAAAGATCCATAATTAACATTTATTCAGGTTGCGGTTCATAGGATACATGATGATGCTTCGTCGGCAGGCCATTTTTCCGTTACGTAGCAGACTTCCTTATCAATATCAATCGATAAGGAATCTAAGTTACTCGGGAAGTCTACTACGCATTGAAAGAAGGGCTGCACCCGTTCACACAGTCGTATCGTACAAATATGCCCACATACATGATGCTGCAAACTCTCGTCCACAAGCCGAATGCGCAAATTATAATTATGTGCAATAAATTTGTCGGATTATCTTTGCACATCTGCGCCTGTCTCGAGCCGATTACAATGTTGTCAAGAGTGATCTAGGCGACGGGCTTGTTCGGCTTTTCCCGCTCCGAGAGCTGCTTAAGTTCTTCACAATGAAGTAGTTAGCCGCAATGAGTGCCAAAGTAGCCGCAGTGACTACCGTGAAGCCGCTTTGTACATCCGAATCGTGAATTTTGGTATTGTTTTAAGCAGATTTCAGCCCTAACTATACAAGCGGCGCCCTTTGTTCGTAGATGATGTGAGGGAGGACTTTAGGGACCTTACAAAAGCACGAAAGCCGAGATAAAAAGTGTGATATTTTTATTGATGTTTAGAAGTGTTAGATCGTAGAAGTAGCGTAAATTAGTTTGTGGTGCTTTGTAAATTGCACGTAGATGACCTCGAAATGACAATGTTTCACCTCCTTACGGCCACCCCTTACGATATCGCATGATTGGACAGCCATTTAATGAAGGATGAGCCTTCATTTGCATAATAGCCTCAATTACGAGATCCATGTCACATCGCCCCGTAGGTACGTTCTCTTTTTTGTGAAGTGCAACTTCGATAGAGAAGGTGCGGACTTGAGGTAAGGGGTAGAAATAAAGCCACTTATAACCATTCTATGCAGAAGATGAGTATGCGTAATAAAATGTAATCGCGAGCCCGAAGGGTGAAGCTATAAGTGACCGTGCGCAAGGTTGAATGCCGAGCTTTTGAATCGTACTTACCTGTGCGTCTGTCTGTAAATAACGCGGTTAGTTTTACATAGCCCGTACCAAGTAAGATCTAGCTTGTCCTCCCTCATAGTTCGATTGGCCTGTTAGGTGCAACGCTTAGGCTTGGTCACTATTGTGAAGCACGCATGTGATTGGCTTGAGATCGATCAAAGGTGAATGCATGATCAGGTAATCTAATTCCGGACGCTCATAAGCAAAAGCTGATCGCGTTGACAGTACTGGACAATTCTTACATTAATATCATCATACTCCTTCTTCAGTGACTGCTGTTGTATAGTGTTTTGCAACTTGAACATCTCTCCGAACTGGACTACCTATATCAAAAGGCGAGCTCCTGAGCGCGCTCCCCTATTTTATCCTTGAGTTTTCCGGTTTAGCATACTTTTTGACACGGTTACATGTTGCTGGAACTAGAAGTCAAGGCGATATATACATATTCAGATCGCGCCTGGCACAACATCCGTCCACATGCTCAACTCCTTTCTGCAGCCAATACAATTCATTATAACGCACCCGTGGTCAGTCGCGAAACATGTCAAATCCCGTCGTGAACGACGGAGCCCATCTTGTCGCGAGCGGATAAAACGCCACAGATACTCTTTGCATAATGAAATGTAGCGCCTATCACTGACATACGCGCGGCAGTCGCTGTACGTAAAAATGGGCATTTCTAATGACACCTTTGTCCTGCCACTTGAGATGTCGATACGTATCATTAAAGCATAGTTCAGCATACTCAAATGCTTATTCAGATCCTATACAATCTCCTCCCCTTCGTCTCGTAAACTGTATGATGTAGCTGCTACTTCTCCTGATCGGCAAATGTAAGTCAAATGACATTTCGTACGTCTCCATCACCATTAGACTGTTTTCTCTTGATCTCCTCTTCGATTCTATCGTTTTATTCTGTGCTAGTCTATCTTTCTTCCGGTTGTTACCATTCGAAGTCGCCGATGAATGTCTAGTTTTTTTGATATCTGAAGGCGTGTTTGGTCTTATGAATGCCGACTTCTGGCCGTGATGTCCGATCAATCACGCAAGTGATGAAAACAAATGTCATCTGTTGGCGTTAGACGCTTCATGAGCTATTTTCTCGAAATTTAAGGCAAATGTTTGTGCGAGTGTATGCTGCAGTGTCTTAAGCACATAATTCTCAACGCATCGACATCCCTTGACCCTTAGAAAAGCTGCTAGGCCACCAGAGGATGGAACTTGGTTGCAAAGTTGGTTGAGCTTGTGAGGGGTCGCAAGAGAAAATGACACGTTTCAGGCTTGATGTTGATTGATCAGATCTTACTGTTACGAATGTTTACCTCGCACAAAAAAGCCTGAAGAATCCAAAACAAAAGGGTGTGAGCCTAACAAGTCCTACATACGTACATGCACAATAATTGTGGGCTGCGTTATTGCAAGCGTGCGTGATATCCCACGTCACTTTTTCTAGCCCATTTTTCTAATCAATTACCAACGATCGAATTTAAAGGCGGGGGAATTTTGCGTGAAAGGGTTGCGGCGTCTTGTCTGTTGATACTAAATGCGCCAAGCAACATTATGTCCGGTATTCTCGGGTGTGAACACATCACGTGTCAGACTTCGTACAGCAGACTCTGATGCGCCAGCAATCCTTACTACCTTAACGCCATTTTTGGTTTAACATTGGCGTCCAGTTTGTGCAGAGCCGACCATGAAGTTGGACGTGGCTCGGCACATAGTGTTACTTGCTGTTAAGTTTGGTATAGCTCTTTTGAAACACCGGCGATATCAACGTGCCTGCGTAGTTGCATCTCAATCAACTTGTAACAGCACGCACGAGCTTTCTGCTACATTACATCCCGGCATGCAGCAATTGAATTATCTCGATGAGTGACATGATGAGCACAAAGCATGCAAAAATGGCTGACTGCACAATGAAAGAGGATGGGATTCGCACCTAAGAATCTGTCTCTCGCTCGACTCGCTACTTGTTGCTTCGAAATTATGTAGCCCAAAGCCCCCAAAGGCGACTTCATAACCTTCTTTCGTATCGAATATCGATCGCTTTTCGAGTTCGTTGTTCATGCTGTTCGTCGTTTTTGGTATGCCACAATTAGTCATCTAGACTGCCCATTCATTTAGTTTGGTGTGCATCTAGCGGAAGTGATCCTGCAGCATGATTTGCATATGAAATTCGTCGTACAATCCTGACTTTCCCGAAAATGCTACAAGATGTATTGCTATGGCAGGAAAACAACATTTTCTGATACGCTTTGTGGATAAAAGTTAGAGGTTACTTGCAAGCGTGATCGTAGAGCAGACGAAGTCGTTTGTGTTCGATGTCCCATACTTGGTACATGTGCTTCGTACGCAAATCGAAATTGTCCAAGGTTACCAGGTGAGGTAAGAAAAATTATGGAGAAACAGTGACGTAGTAACAACTATTTAAAGCGTGGTGCGATTTTGTAATGGATCTTCCTTCTCGGAAAGCGTTCAGGACAACGACACTCATAACCTAGATCCTGGACGTTTAAATCATGTGCTACATTTGATACCTGGAATGCCAGAACGAAGCACGTTGTGACAGCCGGGCATATTTGCCACTTTGACTTGGTTTCAATACTACAACCACACAGTGGTAAAACTACGCGCATTCGACGATGCGAGTATTTCAACTCTGACTGTAGCAAGTACTACTGCGTAAGACGTTGCTTCAGTACATTTGTTGTTTCACCACTCTGATCAGTCATGATCTGGTGATGGTCGCGCACAAATAGACACGAGTCGACGGCAATCCCTAGCTGTGAAACTGTGGTATCGAATTGATAGTGGAGAGATCGTGTGGTCGTCAGTGTACGACTAACGAGAGTGAGCTGTACAGAGACGCTCTTTTCTGTGTTGCCCCACAAAGATGCGAGAGCCAGCAAGTCGCCATCTCAGCTGGTTGTGAGTGCAGAGGCTGTCATCACGTGTTGCGATTCCGAGCTTTCCAAGATACTACGGGGAAGAACCTACATGCGAAAGTCTGCAAGCATTGACAACACCTGAATATCCCTGCAAATGTGCGAGTCGACCATCGACAGCGCCTAAACTCCACACTGCAACGTCTTTGGTCTCGCAAGAGACTAAAACTGATGCCGCATCAAATAGTATGTAGTATTGAGAGCTCATGGACTTGAAGCTCGTAACAACCTCACGAATAGACCAGACAAGCGAAATGGCGTGCGTGCCGCTCGCGCGTTTGTGACGAAGACTCACTGGTCCAACGATCTTGATCACTTCGTCGCAACCATCACTTAAGAACAAGCTGTGTGATGCTCACACGACTTTTTCCATTGTACTCGAGTGCTTCAGATTGACTTTGACGTCCGAATTGTTGCATCCCGAATACGTACACGCGACGAAGCCAATCGACGACCGACTATTTGCATCGCACCCTGTGCGAACGCTATCCTCTCTCTCGGATGGGGCTTGCAGCTATCATAATATGGACACTATTGTGCTCGACCGCGACGGTATGCACCGTTCTCGCCACCTCGAAAGACTTCACGGGGACCACGTACCCGACCAAGTCGGGTATCAAAATTTGGGTGGATCCCGAAACTCCAGCAGAACAGCACAAGTATATCAGCTCTCGTGGACGGACGTGGGACCTCGTCATGAGTGACGAGTACAACGTCGCGAATCGAAGCTTCCGGCCCGGTGACGACCACATTTGGACTTCGCTCGAAAAGCCTGACGGTGTTAACGGTGCCCTCGAGCTCTACTCGCACAATATGACGAGTACCAAGTGTGACAGCGATGGCACTTGCTACTTCTACATTGAAGTCACTGATGAAGTAAATGTCTTCAAAGTATTCAACTTGTATAGGCACCCTCCAGGATACGAAAACGCGTACTTCTACTACCGAGCTGCTATGGTGCAGTCGTGGAACAAGTTCTGTTTCCAGGGTGGCATGCTCGAGGTGCGAGCTCAGCTGCCCGGAGCTGTCTCAAAAGAGTCCGGTAACCCAGACCTGGCACTCGGTGAGTCAGGACAAGCCAAGACAGCCAAGTTCTACCCGACATGGCCTGGTATCTGGATGATGGGAAACCTAGGTCGAGCCATTTTCTCGGCGTCGACCAACCGTATGTGGCCATATTCCTACGACAAGTGTGAGCCAGAAGTCTTCCCTCCAGAAAACCAGCGGATCAATGCCTGCAACGACAACCCTGGCTACGGATTGAACCCCAACCAAGGCCGGGGTGCCCCAGAGATCGATCTTCTTGAAGGCAGTGGCACAGTCATCTCATCGTCACTGCAGATCGCTCCTGGCATGCCTACCGACTTTCGTCTCTTCCCCGCTGATGCTGCTGGAGCTGATGCCGCTGACCCGTATTGCGTGTACACGTATGACTGTAAGACGCCTGGTGCCAATATGATTGACGTACCAACCTCCCACTACAAAAAGGAACGGGGCCATAAGTCGTGGTACCAAGGTCTACGCTACGGCGCCAACAATTACTGTCGACCCGATCCCAAGGCGAAGCAGGACTATGATACCGTCGCTGCATCGGTGAAATCTGGGATCACGAAGAATACGTGTAGCGTTGAGACGTGTCCGGCATCGGTTGATGTTAATGGTGACCTGGGTTTCATGGATAGCACCAAGACCTCCCATTGGGGTATCAACTCGAATGGAACGTGCTACCCGATCATAAACTCGTACATGGGCGCTTACCTCTGTGATCCAGACAATACCAACGTACTGTGCACGACTCCTCGAAACTCTTCGACGCCAAAGTCGAGCTCAATGAGTTCGTTTAACTACCAGATGGATGCAATTTCCTCAAATTGGCCCATTCACTTGGGCGGCTACCTTGGCTACCTCAAGTACCAACTCGAGTGGGTTACAGGCGAGAACGGATACGTGCGTTGGATGCTGGACGGGAGCGCACTCTTCGAAGTGACGACGCAGGCGCTTTCCAATGTACCACAGAACAGCAAGAAGAACAATCCACAGAAAGCGATGTTAGAGGAGCCCATGTACTTGATCTACAATGTGGCTCTGTCAAGTTCCTGGGGCACGACGCCTCCAAATGCAGGCAAAGAATGCCGTGGAAATGGTACGGACCCCGTGGCAAATGCGATCTGCGACTCGTTTCCAATGTTCATGAAGATTGACTACATCCGTTTGTACCAAGACCGAGGCGACGACCTTGACAAGGACAACTACATGCAAGTCGGATGCGACCCATCGACTCACCCGACCAAGACGTGGATTGACGAACACATTGAGGAGTACGTAGACGAAGACAATCCGTGGCGAGAGGTGTCAGGAAAAGCCTTCTGTACCATCGATGATGACTGCACGATTGGCAGCAGCGTTGGGACGGCGTCATTAAAGACGGGAAAGTGCGTCGAGGGGCGATGCCAGTGCAGTCACTCGACGTCATGGGGTGGCCCACGCTGTACCACAGCTCTATCAGGCTCGACGAGCACGAGTGCTACCAACCTGTCTCAAAGAGCCTATGGTCCGCCTATGAGTCTGTCTATGACTATTGCAGCTGTCGTCGTGTTCCTGTCGATTGTATCTGTCTACATGTCCATGGTGTCTATGGAGAAAGAGGCCGCAGCTTTGACAAAATCCAGTGTACAGACGAAAGTAGCGGGCAGCATCGACGAAGGAAACAGCCTGACGCACTCGATGAACCAAAGACCCAAGGACAACTATAGCCAGAACTTTGTCTAGCGTCTCTCTTCATACTTGACTCCAAACGAAAAATACACTCCAAGTAGGTGCGTACAACTTATTCGCGTCAATCACTAGGATGTCATGAGCGACACTAGTGTTGTTCCTTCTTCAGTCTGAGGTCAATACGGACTGTAGGCAAGATATCGCGAAGTAGGTCGCAACAGCAAGACGCTCTATGTTGTGTACCAGAGTCGCTCGTAGCGTTTGTGCATCGTCGTACGAGAAACGTTGACAGATGGTTCGCAGTCATGGGTGACCGCGTCTACTGAAACGATGGGGTCGACTAGAGACTGGACACATCCAAGCTATCCGCCTAAGCCCGATGTAGCGAAAACACCCTCAAGTCTTATCCATCATCTGTCCGTGTCCTGCCAAAAGTGCTCGTGCTGATCCATCAGAGTTTCTACTCATCGCATGTCTGTGTGTGGGCCACGAATGGAATCTTGCTGTGAAGCGGTTATAACAACTGACAAAGTGTAGCTTGTCAATGGAGAATTGCTCGCTAGATATGGTCGTCTTGCAGCTGCACGACCGTGACTTAGTTGGCGTAATAGTTTGGATAATGACAAGGTGGTCCATGGGTAGAATGATCTAGTACACCCCGAGTGGATTCCTCTCATACATCAGAGCTAACTACCAAGGCAGATGATGTGGATGCAAACCATGGCCTCCTGAATCGACTTCAAGAGCATCGCAACCGATTCGTAGCAAAAATGGGGAGCGTGTTGACGTTGTCCGCAGCACGTTCAAGCCATCTGGAAGACAATGTCGCGGTAGTAGACAGACTACTCCCCGGTTGCTGCTCGGAAGCAAGCATGGACGGTCTCCGAGCTATAGAGATGGAGGGTCGATGGTAGCGAGAAGATAGACGAAAAGTAGCTATGGTAATAAGGTGTCGACACGTTGACGAAGAATCACAGCGCACAAGCAGCGAAAGTTCTAGCGGCCGCAGGAGTATGTTGGCCCTCAATGATGGAGCTTTAAGGTCTACGGAAAGCCGTGAGTGGGCTGGTTTATCTGAGCAACAAGAACCACAACAACTACATCAACATGGATTGACTGACAGCCTGCAGATCGTGTAGTGTTACAACTAAAAGCATTTCTCAGTCTATACGACACACAGCAGATACGAGGAGTTGGCGATTGTAGTAAGTGCCGAAGACCTGGTCGGGGGTAGTGTGATTCCTGCTGTTGTAATTCAAATTCAGTGCTTGCAAACTGTTACCGAGTCATCATCTACATCATGTTCTGCCGTCACTAGGTTATCCAGATGTTGGCTGTGCTAATAACGGAAGAGGCATGGCACGTGCCAGTGAACAGAAGCTTTTCGAGTCAGCATGGTGGGGTCGCTCTGCTGTTGGACTTGGACTCACCCACGGCATGAACAGCGCAAAAACGTTTCAGATTCCAGCGAGCTCTTCATTCTCCGATTCGCTTTATCGGTGGACCATTTGGCATGTCCAGCAATGGCAGGAGAATGGGCCTAGCTGTAGCTTTCTATGCGGCCGTAATGACGATCATTGCAGTTGTCGCGGACAGGAACAGCTCGTCAACTTTATCTCACCCGACCAAGTCGGGGATCAGGAATTGGGTCGACCCGAGCACCCCCGAGGACCGACAAGTTTTTATCAACTCGCGAGGTCGAAAATGGGACCTCGTCATGAGTGACGAGTTCAACGTGGCCAACCGCAGCTTTCGTCCAGGTGACGATCACTTGTGGACTTCTCTGGATAAACCTGATGGTGTGAATGGTGCCTTGGAAGTCTACGCTCACGATATGACTTCGACCAAGTGCGAGGGTGACACGTGCTACTTTTACATAAAGGTGACGGATGACCCCAAGAGCATCTCGGTCTACAATATGTACAAGAGTCCTCCCGAGTTTCAAGAAGTCAAGTTTCACTATCGTGCTGCAATGGTGCAGAGCTGGAACAAGTTTTGCTACCAAGGAGGTATGCTGGAGGTACGGGCTCAGCTCCCCGGGGCAGTGTCTGACAAGTCGGGTAACCCGGATTTGGCATTAGGCAAGTCTGGTAAAGTGGCTACGAAGGAGTACTATCCGACGTGGCCTGGCATCTGGATGTTGGGTAATCTCGGGCGTGCGATCTTCTCGGCTTCGACAAACCGCATGTGGCCGTTTTCCTACGACAAGTGCGAGCCAGACGTGTTCAACCCCGACAACCAGCGCATAAGTGCTTGTGATGACAATCCTGGATATGGTCTCAATCCAAATCAAGGCCGTGGAGCGCCTGAAATCGATTTACTGGAAGGGGGTGGCCTGGGTATCTCCTCCTCACTGCAGATCGCTCCGGGCATGCCAGCAGACTTTCGTCTGTTCCCTGCTGATGCTGGGGGGGCTGATGCCGCCAAACCATTCTGTGTGTACACGTATGACTGCAAGACGAAAGGTGCAAACATCATCGACGTACCCACTGCCTACTTTGCTAAAACGCGCAAGCACAAGTCATGGTACCAGGGCCTTCGCTACGGTGCCAACAACGAGTGCCAGCCAGATGCCAGCGCGAAGCAGGACTTTATGACTGTGAACAAATCGATCACCAGCGGGATCACTGACAACACGTGCACGGCCGACACATGTCCGGCATCCCTGGATGTAAATGGCGACTTGGGTATCATCGATGGCAGGGGTAAGGATCACTGGGGGATCAATACAAACGGCACGTGCTATCCCATCATGAACTCGTACATGGGGTCCTACCTGTGTGATCCGGACAACACGAACAAAATGTGCAAGGTTCCTCGCAACGCCAGCACGCCCAAGTCAAACATCATGAGCCCCTTCAATTATCAGATGGATGCTATCTCGACAAACTGGCCGATTCATTTAGGCGGCTACCTCGACTATCTCGTTTACCAAGTGGAGTGGGTAACAGGTGAGAATGGCTACGTGCGATGGATGTTAGACGGGAGTCCTCTCTACGAAGTCACGACTGAAAGCTTCACGAATGTCCCGCAAAACCCCGACAAGACAAACCCAGCTAAAGTGATGCTCGAAGAGCCCATGTACATCATTATGAACGTGGCGCTCTCGAGTTCATGGAGTGCGTCGCCTCCTAACCCCAGCGGTGAATGCCGAGGCGACGGGAGTGACCTGGCAAACCGAATCTGTGACGAGTTTCCTATGTACCTGAAGGTCGACTACGTTCGGCTGTATCAGGATTTGGGTGACGACCTTCCTGAAGACAGCCTCATGCAGGTTGGTTGTGACCCGAAGAGTCACCCGACTCGGGAATGGATTGAGGGCCACATTGACGAGTACTCGGACCTTGATAATCCGGTCAAGACTGTGTATGGTAAAGCATTCTGCAAGACAAACGACGATTGTACTATTGGCAATGAGGCTGGTTCGCCAACTTTACGGACTGGAACTTGCGTCAAATCTCGCTGTGAATGTTCGTCGCAATCGTGGAGCGGTCCACGCTGCACCGAGGCGATGTCCGACACCTTCGAGAAGTCAAGCAGTCTGAGAAAACGCGTGTATGGTCCACCCATGGGGTTGTCGATGGGCGTAGGGAGCATTATTATCTTACTGTCCATTGCGTCTGTCTGGTCCGCTGCCATCGTGACGGCAAACGAAGCAAAGAAGGCGCAAAAGACCAAGCAGGCCGAGTTCGAAATGGGGCTACCGGACTCGCAGTTTCCAAGCGGAGACCTCAGTTTGAGTGTATCTAGTCAACTGAAGGACAACTACAAGCAGAACTTTGTGTGATAATGACTAGCTAGTGTGGGTTCTTGTGCGTGATACGATATATTGAAAGCGATTGATGATCAAAAAGATGCTCGAGACATGCACATCGCTTGACAGCAAGGCGATTCTCTTGCGCTTGACCATTATTGTCCACTACCCACGTAATATCCCACCTGGGTGTGCGAAGCAGATGTCGAACGACTGTTGCTTGACTGGGTTCGCGATGCATCTCGGTTCGCTGCAACCTGATCACATAAACTGAATGGCCTCCTCATTTCCAGATTCTCTGTGAAACAACCGTCCTCTGTCGCTACTTGTTCCCGTCGCAAGGCAAGATGAAAAGCCTTCTCGTTACAACGTGGACAACAACCTTCCTCACAGCTTTAACAGCCAAGAGAAGCTCAATGTCGGCCGAGTATCCAACCAAGTCTGGGCTGCACACTTGGGTCGATCCTGACACGCCCGATGATCGCAAAGTGTACACTACTTCTCGCGGACGACTATGGGAACTCGTCATGAGTGACGAGTTCAACGTAGCCAACCGCAGCTTCCGTCCAGGTGACGATCACATGTGGACGTCCTTAGAGAAACCGGACGGGGTCAATGGAGCTCTCGAAATCTACTCGCACAATATGACGAGCACCAGGTGCGACGACGATGGAAACTGCTGCTTCTACATCAAAGTAATCAACGATAACATCGATATCTCGGTGTACAACATGTACAAGCATCCCCCGGGGTTTCAAACCGCAACGTTTTACTACCGTGCAGCTATGGTGCAGTCCTGGAACAAATTCTGCTTTCAAGGAGGCATGCTTGAGGTACGCGCTCAATTACCCGGTGCAGTCTCGACAGCTTCGGGTAATCCAGACTTGTCCTTGGGGAGAAATGGTCAGGTAACCGAGACTTCGTACTACCCGACATGGCCTGGAATTTGGATGATGGGGAACCTTGGCCGAGCGATCTTTTCTGCCTCGACGAACCGCATGTGGCCATTCTCGTACAACCGGTGTGAACCAGAGCTTTTTGACCCGAGTAACCAGCGCATCAATGCTTGTGACGATAGTCCAGGCTTCGGATTGAACCCCAACCAAGGCCGTGGAGCCCCTGAGATTGATCTACTAGAAGGTGGCGGTCTTGCCATCTCATCTTCGCTGCAGATTGCACCTGGTATGCCGAACGACTTCCGTCTCTTTCCAGCCGACCCGGATGGAGCCGATGCTGCCAACCCATACTGCGTGTACGCGTACGACTGCAAAACGGTCGGGGCTAACTTGATCGATGTGCCAACAGAGTACTACAAACAGAAGCGAGGACACAAGTCCTGGTATCAAGGTCTTCGGTATGCCGCAAACCACAATTGCGTCAAGAAGAGTGCGAACATCCAGAGCTTCGCTGCCGTTAATGCATCTGTTGCTCGAGGTATTAAAACCAATGCGTGTACTACGTCAACGTGTCCTGCTTCACTGGACGTCCACAGTGACTTGAGTCGCATCGATGGCACGGGCAAAAACCACTGGGGCATCAACTTCAATGGCACGTGCTTCCCAATCATGAACTCGTACATGGGCTCCTACCTGTGTGACCCGGATAACTCGGACGCGCGATGTGCAAGTCCACGTAACTCGACCACAGCGAAATCCAACGCTATGGACCCGTTCAACTATCAGATGGATGCCATTTCGTCGAATTGGCCCGTTCACCTCGGAGCTTACACGGACTTTCTTGTCTATCAACTCGAATGGGTCACTGGCGTAAAGGGGTACGTGCGGTGGATGCTCGATGGCAGTCCGCTCTTCGAAGTGACAGCAGATGCGTTCTCGAATGTGCCTCAGAATGCAAAGCGTAGCAATCCGAAGAAAGTGATGCTCGAGGAACCCATGGCGGTTATTCTGAACGTCGCGCTTTCGAGTTCATGGGGAACATCGCCGCCAAATGCTGGCAAGAATTGCCGCGGTGACGGGGTGGACAAGACTGTGAACAGAATCTGCGATGAGTTTCCGATGTTCATGAAGATCGACTACATTCGGCTATACCAGGACCAAAGTGACGATCTCGATGCTGATAACTACATGCAAGTTGGCTGTGATCCAAAGAGTCACCCTACTAAGGAATGGATCGAGGGTCACCTTGACGAATACCAGGATACTGATAACCTCGTGACGGAGGTGGTTGGCAAAGCTTTCTGCAAAACGGACGATGACTGCACGGTTAGAGGCAACTACACGAAAACGACACTCGTGACAGGGTCGTGTTTGAACTCACGCTGCACCTGTTTGTACCCGAGATCGTGGGCCGGGCCTCGGTGCACGATCGCTCAGGCCGAGTCCACCTCGTCCCGTGCCTCCTCTCGAGTTTATGGCCCACCTATTCCGCTCGCCTTCCTCGTTGCTGGCATCGCCTATTTCCTGACATTCCTGTCAGTGTGGACCGGCATGAGGTCGACTGCAAAAAGGAACAAAGTGCTGGACGAGGCCGACACGGCGGTAAGAAAAGACCTGGATACTCGAGTTGCAGACTAGTTAGTCGTTAGGTTTTGGACGCGTTTTCAATCCACAAAGTCCACGTTATCGACCAAATGGCTTGCTAGCCCCTTCGAAGTGCTTGCGTTTGCCTATTCTGACCTGATGCGATTCTAATCTCGTTCCTACCTCGGCGAATTTGAAAAATGAACGGGCCATTATGGCATTCTGTCCTTGACCTAAACGAATGTCACTTCTTTTAATACCAAATGTGTGCATTCCTATTGGTTCTCAGCGCTCAGCTTTTTACGCTCGAGTCGTGCTTTATTCAAATTGCTTTTTATATAGTGTTTGGACGAACCCACTGAAGCGACGCTGTAGCCATGTCACAAAAGTAACAGTCCGAAAAGTCGCAGCGACTCGCGGGCGGTCGTCTGGACATTGCCCTCACATGTTCACAATCGTTTACAAAAGACCCAACTCGCACCGATTTCACCCACTTTATTCTCATGTCCAGTATCATCGACCCACGCGTGTTCGCTGCACTGCCCGTCGACATCCAAGAGGAAGTGCGTGAAACACACACTCGTTCTGTACCCGGACGTAGTCTAGCTCTTCCTAACGAACCCATCGACGCCCAAGGCGATGCCTGGAGTTGTCGCGTCTGCACGTTCTTGAACCACCCACAGCTTCTTGACTGCGAAGTATGTGGTTCTTTTTGTATCCCTCTCGAAACGAATACTCAGTCTCTTCATTTGGAGTCAGAGACTCCACAACGTGAATTCAATAGAACAGCTGCTACTGCTGCTGCTGCTACTTCACAAATTCCGCGCGTCCACGAGCTACACCAAGTAGCTCGTGATAAATTCCAAAATGTGCGGAAATCGTGGACACGACGACGGTCGAGTGCCAATTTGCGTCCAGATCCACGTCAGCTACCGGCCGCACAGGCAACTGCCGAACTTCAAGGTCTGCAGAACGATCTGTTGCACAAAGTTGTCGCAGGGGACGCCACGTTTGACGCGTTGGTGGCGCGTCTATGGCGAGCAGTAGAAAGGCGCGACGAGCTCGAGGTTTTTGAAAAAAGTGCCGTCAATTGGGTCACGTTAGGGTTTCAGAACGCCAGTCCTGAGACCGACTTTCGAGGCGGTGGGATGCTTGCACTCAAGTGTTTAGTGTATGTGTTCGAAGCCCATTCGAATGAGATGCAGGCGTTGTACCAAAAGCAGTTGCAAAATATGGGGCAATCCAAATCCGACCCTTTGAAAAAGAAGTGGTACCCCGTGTCTGTAGCTGGGATCAACTTGACGTGTCTACTGGCTGGACTATTGCAACTTGGCGATGGCCATTTTTGTGAGACGAGACAAACGTTTTGGGCGCTTTTCGAAGAGCCCGTGGCTTTTTATGAGCTCTTTTTTGTGGGTACGTGAAGGTTTGTAGATTGACTTGTAGGACAGAGTGGGGGGTTTGACTGCTTGCTTTTTGCGCTATTTCTGTGTTGCGTTTAGCTTTTATCAAAATGGATGCCATTTGGCACCGCTTGAATGCAAGTTATATGGAATTTGGCGGTACGTCTGAAGTAAGCGCTTCCGTTGGTCTCTTTGCGTTAACAAATGGCGGTGTATTATCCTGGTGTTTAGTGGTGCTCAAAGCTACGCAAAAGTGTGTGAATTGTATACTGGATCAAGCTCCTGTTACATTGATGGATCTGCGTGAAGCTAGTGACCAAGCGGTCGTGGACCGCTTTGTGGTCAGTCTGTCTGTGAACTCGCTTGCGGATTCGGAGGGAGGTGAATCTTCGGACCCGAATCATGCTCTCGAGCTGGAGGATGCTCTTGTGATTGCGAAGACGCGTGCCGCTAATAAACCTGCCGCTACTACGAGACGTCATTCGTTTTTTTGGCCCCTACACTAGTAGAAATAGGCATTGTGATACATAAGACCTGTACGAGGTGGCACAGGCAGCTAAGCACGCGTTTCCGATATTGTAGTATAGTACGCTGGTGTGCCAATAACAGTAGTAACATGTATATTATTGTGAAGCAGATACACTTTTGTGAGATGTTTTCGCAAATTCCAGTTGCTTTACACGTAGCTTGCAAAACAATCGTCCTTGAATCATTTCGATTGAAGAACGCGTCAGTTTGTTGGTGGGACAACTGAACACTAGGCGAACATAAACGAACGAAACGCTTGTGTGGCGAACGAAACTTACTTGATCGGAAAAGTTTAGTAAGCAAAGATATCAAATAGTGAATAACCTTCTTAGACTGCAAGCCAACAGTTGGCAAAACGAATTAAACTTGTTTTTGCTATCGCAGCATGTGATCGTAGTGGAGTTTTTTGCCAAGGTGCTTCACGTGTCATGTGGCCCGAGTTATACGACATTGATGCGTCGGAATCGATCTCTACCAAAATACGGACAAATTGGTATCCGGTGTCACATTCACATGGTACCGTTGGATAGGAGGAAAGCATTTACTTGAACGACACTTGCTTGGAAACACAACGTTAGGTTTTAACACAAAATGAAACCTACACTTTCAACCGATTATTTTTCTAGCTTTGACGAATGGGTTATCCTTTGATTCTAGCACATGCTTTGACCACCTCGTCTCAAGATTGACGATACGATTGTCCACGTACTAACTAACCTCAGTATACCTCGTCTAGATTTGTGTACACGTCCTGTGGCTACTTTGCGCGAGCTAGACGAAGTTTTGACTGTAATTGTCTCGCGGTATCTGGCGAGCACTGCCAAGGCCACTGCTGGACGACTCGTCTAGTTTGGCCGGCACATCGTTCGAGTTTAATCGAGAACTCACAGTCGGCGCAAACTTGCCCTGCTTTTTCAACACCGCCGCCGCCTTTTTCTCCTTTGCCGCAGACGCCAGGAACAAGAGGAAAGAAAAGAGCACCATAACCCCCGCGGTACCGATGGACATGCCAAAGGCAGGTCCGTAGGTAGTCGCCGAGACCGAAGTCGTGTTGACGTTGAAAGCAGAGGAGCTGGAAATGGCCGTGGTACAGCGAGGTCCACCCCATGACACCGAGTACATGCACTGGCACCGTCCATTGACACACTTTCCGGTTTTCAACACCCTCCTCCCCGCCCCTCCTCCAAGGGTACAATCGTCGTTGGTCATGCAAAAAGCCTTACCCACCACGTCTTTGTGAGGATTCTCGTCATCTTCGTACTCATCAAGGTGCCCCTCGATCCACTTTTTTGTCGGATGGCTCTTGGGGTCACAACCAAGTTGCATATAGTTGTCGTCGTCCAAGTCATCTCCCAGGTCCTGGTAAAGTCGGATGTAGTCCATCTTCAAGTACAGCGGGAACGCATCGCAGATGGTATTCGTCACTTTGTCCGACCCGTTCCCGCGACACGCTTGACCAGCGTTTGGCGGATTGGCACTCCACATACTCGAGAGAGCCACGTTGAAAATGATATACATGGGCTCCTCTAGCATCAACTTTCCCGGATTCGTTTTGTTCGCATTCTGTGGGACGTTCCAGATCGCTTCGGCTGGCACTTCGTACAGTGGCATCCCATGCAGCATCCATCGGATATACCCCTTTTTCCCCGTGACCCACTCGAGCTGATACGTCACGTAGTCCAGATACACCCCAAGGTGCACGGGCCAATTGGCCGAAATCGCGTCCATTTGGTAGTTGAACGAGCTCATGGCATTGGATTTGGGCGTCTTTGCTTCATCGCGCGGCTGTGCGCACTTGTAAAATGTATTGTCGGGATCGCACAAGTACGCGCCAAGGTACACGTTGAAGAGCGGGTAGCAAGTGCCGTTCGAGTTGATACCCCAATGCTCTTTGCCTTTGCCATCAATCAAATCCAAGTCGCCATTGATGTCGTTCGAAGCTGGACAGGTGTCTTTCGAGCACGCATTCTTGGTAAATCCGCTTTTCACCGACGCGGCGACGGTGCTATAGGACTGCTTTCGCTTGGCATCCGGTTTACAGAAGTTGTTCGCGGAATAGCGGAGACCTTGGTACCATGTTTTATGCCCCCGGGTCTTGTACAGTGCAGTCGGGACGTCCGCGTGGTTCGCACCGGGGGAGTTACAAGTGGACGAGAAGATGCACGAGGGGTCTTCCTTGCCATATTCGATAGACATGATGCGGTATTCATCCGGCATGCCTGGCCCAATTTGAACCGACGACGACACCAGAGCTCCACCACCTTCCAGCACGTCAATCTCCGGGGCCCCTCGTCCTTGATTGGGGTTCAACCCGTAGCCCGGGTTGGAGTTGCAAGCACTAATGCGCTGGTAGCTCGGCTCAAAGAGGTCGGGCTCGCACTTGTTGTAGGAAAACGGCCACATGCGGTTCGTTGAGGCCGAGAAGATGGCTCGACCGAGGTTCCCCATCATCCAGATCCCGGGCCACGTCGGGTAGTACTTGGTGGCCTTGACTTGCTCGTTTTTGCCAGTTGCCAGGTCCGGGTTCCCTGAATCAGGGGCGATAACCCCCGGGAGCTGCACCCGTGCTTCCACCATCCCTCCTTGGTAGCAAAACTTGTTCCAGGACTGGACCATCGCCGATCGGTAGAAAAAGTTGGCATCGACGAACCCGGGCGGGTGCGTGTACATGTTGTAGACGTGAATGACGTTGATTTCGTCCACGGACTTGATGTAAAAGTAGCACGTGCCGTCAGCGTCACATCGCGTGGAGGTCATATTATGCGAGTAGAGCTCAAGGGCTCCGTTAACACCATCGGGTTTCTCGAGCGACGTCCAGATGTGGTCGTCCCCGGGTCGAAAGCTCCGGTTCGGCATGTTGAACTCGTCACTCATAACGAGGTCCCACTTACGACCCCGGGAGCTCACGTAGCTCTGACGATCATCAGGAGTCGCAGGGTCGACCCAGATCTTGACCCCCGACCTGGTCGGGTACGTGATCCCTATAGCTGCGGATTTCTTGGCAGCGACACTGAATACAATCGCGACTGCCCACGTGATAGCCAGTGCGTACACTACTACGTACAGTCGGAACCGCATCCTAGAGTCGACTACTGTTCACCTACGTGGACTCTGGTTCGCAAGTTCTCAAGTGAGGGATTGCAAGTCAAAGGAGTCGGTCCCGAACGACAAGGACTTGAAAGGCTCTAGAGACACAAGTGCGTTTTCCATTCTGCCTTTTTCTTCTCACACAGAGCCGTGACGAGGAGACTCGAGGCGCCACCGAATGTCGCTCTTTCGTGCAGACGATTGACACAAGCCGGTGTGGTTGTTGTCGTCAATCGTAAGGCATGCAGGTATGAGGCCCGCATAGATGCTACTTGAATGAATTGAACAAAGCGTTCGTCTTTCCATGGCATTCCCACGTCAAGAGAAAGACCTACACACGGATGACAACAAGTGGGGAGCCAGGTGACTCGAGCGCCGAGCTTCTGATTGCTACGTTGATTACCGACTGCACATACTGTGGAAGTGATTGGTTGTCAAGTAGAACCTTCAGGACCGAAGGCTACCGCTGCAAGGTCGGATGCTGTTCAGGACCTGCGCGTGACTCGACAAGGTGAGGAGGTATCCGCTATCGGTCCCATCTGGTTAAGAGGAACAAAACTGTCGTCGGCGAGCGACGCATAAGTTGGCCACTGCATCGGGCGTATCGGATCGAAGAAGTGGTCGTGCCTGTGCTACACTGTGCTTGTCATCATTGCAGGAAGCAAGAAGGTCGTGCTGTGTACAGACGCGAGACTTGGCAGATGCAAAGGTCTCGTTGCTTCAGACTAGTTGTGAGATAAGCTCTAACAAAACGACTTGGTGTCCAGCCCGTGTCGTGTTTGCTGCACACGCCTCCCCCCTCCGCACATACCCTCGTCTCCAGCGCTCTAAATGTTTCGCTTCTGTATCGTCCCTTGAGGCTCTGGTTTCAGTGAGGATGTTGGCGGTGTTCGCCTCAATTCTCAGCCAAGAGTAGCAGATATGCGAAATTGCTCGAGCTGTCGCGGTTCCCGACGATTTGCTGGTCGCTCGCTCGATTGACACAAGTTGACGAGATCTGAAGAGCGTGGCGACTCGCTTGGGATCCATCCTGAGCTTTGCACTGACTCGTCTAATCGACTACTTACCCCACGTAGACGGTCCGAGGGACGACAGGTTGGCCTCGTTTAAGTCAGATAGGCTAGTAATGGCCTCGAGGCGTGTGCCGTCTAAGGCGTTCGTTCCTCTTGAAGCTTGTGCTGGACTGATGTGTTCTGACCGCAACTTGGTTCTACACTTTATCGCTTGGTCCGCGTGATGACCTTGCTTTGCTTCATTGCAGCCATTCAATTCATATCGAAAGTATCAATAAAGTAGCGAGTTCCTGGGTTCAGTGTTGTCGATTTTTATAGTGCCGTCTCCTCACTTCTCCATCGCTAACGAGCCTTCAGCTGGTCTCTGATGCAACTGCTCCATTATTAGTCCAGCTGCCGACACTTTGCATTTCTGCATTGAGGCTGACTAAAGGATAGAGAGAGAACGCCGAGACCGGCAGTAGCGAGTCTTTTCGTGCACAGCCGGCTCGACTTTGTGCGACTCGTACAACCTGCTGCAAGTACCTTAGATCTAAGTTGCGACTCTTCAAAACGCCATGACGATGCCACGATACTCGCCCTCTATCGCCGCAACAGTTTATAAAGTCGGAACTGCTTACCAGCTCGGGGTCAAATCTATGCAACAATGCTCGTCATCAACTTTGCCCCCTGAACGATAGACGTCCACTCTCAACGTCGACACGGGTGTGCTACATGCGAATATTGATGGTGCCTCGAGGACAATTCAAGAAAAGAGAGATGGTATCGTTTGCCCCCGTCCGCGATGGAAACAAGTTATGATGCCGATCAGACTCGGCGTGAAGCTTACAGGGGTCAAAAGCTGCTCAAGTTGTCAAATAGCTCTTACAGCAATAAAAGCTGGAGGCTTCATTAATAGTAAAGCCTACAATAGCGCAAGCCAGCTCTATCAGCCAGTAAATGGGTATAGTAAAACTACAGGCGTAAAAGGTGTGAGCTGAGAGCCGAAGATCCTACTTCTTTGCACACGGTTTTAGGCTTCTAACGAGTAAAAGTAAAAGCTCGCCCGCTGTGTGCTGGTTCATTAAAAGGCGTTATTACCATGTTAAAGAAAAATAGCCAGCGTAATTAAATCCTTAAAGACAATACAGAATATGTGGCAGACGGAAAGATACGATAACAGTACGTTTTACTTACAGAAATATAAAGAATACGTAGTACCTAAACCTTCTCTCCGTTGTATTGCCACGTTACGGTTAGGGCAGATGACGTTACAGCGGCCAAGTCATGCGACAGGTAAGGGGTAGGTATATGAACCTTGAGACCGCAGCAACACCCACCCCAGCCCACGTTGCTTGCAACCCCAACCGCGCTGTACACTCGCAGCCACACAAATGGTGCTCGAAAAAGTAAGGCTCAAAGTCCCAAAAAGTGGCTGCGTATGAGCTGAAAATTAGGACGTCGAACGCGAATTTAGATGACCGACCCTTGTCTGTTCAGACAAAGTTCTGACGGTAATTTTCCTTCGACACCGGGACGCCATTGGCGCTACTTTCGCTCGTCGGGCCAGTCTCGGAAATCGCCGCAGCCTTTTGCTGCGCCGTCACAGCTGCCATCGCCACCTTGGACTGTTTCGCCGATTTCGACACGGCCTTGTAGACCGAGAGCGCCGACAAAAGACACGCCACCACTGCCAGCGCAATCGAGACTCCCATTGGCGGTCCATACGTCTCGATATTCACCCCTTCATCCGACGACAAACTCGAGCCTGAAGTCGCCGTCGTACAGCGTGGACCTCCCCACGAGCGGTACATGCACTCACATCGCTGTTTCACACACTTGCCCGTCTTCAACGACGTTTGGCCCAATGACCCGCCAATTGAGCAATCGTCGCTCGTCTTGCAAAACGCCTTGCCGGACACTTCAACCACCTTGTTGTCATTGTCTTCGTACTCATCCATGTGCCCCTCAATCCACTCCTTCGTCGGATGGTCAGGAGGATCACACCCAACTTGCATGTAGCTGTCCTCGTCCTGGCCTGAGCCTCGGTCCTGGTACAGTCGAATATAGTCGATCTTCATGTACATTGGGAACGAATCACAAATGGCATTAGCCACCGAGTCATTCCCATCACCACGACATTCTTTACTCGGGTTAGGAGGCGACGTGCCCCACGAACTCGAAAGAGCCACGTTGAAGATGATGTAGAGCGGTTCTTCAATCATGACCTTCTTCGGATTATTCTTCTTTGAGCTCTGCGGAACGTCCTCAATCGACGAAGCGGGGATTTCAAACAACGGCGAGCCGTGCAGCATCCAGCGAATGTAGCCGTTACTACCCGTCACCCACTCAACCTGGTAGTCATGATAACTAGTGTACGCCCCAAAGTGGAGCGGCCAATTGGAAGACAAAGCGTCCATCTGGTAGTTAAAGGTACTCATGGCGCCGGAGGCAGGAGTGGTCTCGGGGTCACGCGGTTGCGCACACTTTTGGTACGTATTATCCGGATCGCACAGGTACGAGCCCAAGTACGCGTTAAACAACGGGAAACACGTGCCGTTGGAATTGATGCCCCAATGCTCATCGCCTTTACCGTCAATGGGGCCGAGATCGGCGTTCACGTCATTGGAACCAGGGCACGTCTGAACGCTGCACTTGTTCGCCGTGATCCCTGCTTCCAACGACGCAACAATGGTATCGTAGTCCTGCTTCATAGCTCCACTTGGTCGGCAAAAGTTGTTCGATGCGTACCGCATGCCTTGGTACCAAGACTTGTGATCCCGTCGTGCCTTGTACACTGCCGTCGGGACGTCAATGTGGTTCGCCCCTGGTGTCTGGCAATCGGCTGTATAGTGGCAAGAATTCGAGTCCCCCTTGGACTGGTCCGGGTAGAACAGCCGGTACTCATCAGGCATCCCAGGTCCAATCTGAGCCGAAGCTGAGACCGTGTTCCCCGCTCCTTCCAAGATATCGATTTCCGGAGCTCCCCGTCCTTGATTCGGGTTCAGCCCGTACCCTGGATCATCGTCACACGCACTAATGCGCTGGAACGTGGAATTGAACACGTCGTCGTCACATTCGTTGTACGTGAACGGCCACATGCGGTTCGTCGAGGCGGAAAAAATGGCTCGACCGAGATTCCCGAGCATCCAAATCCCTGGCCACGTGGGGTAGTACTTTGTATTCACTACCCGGCCACTTGGTCCGGCTTTGATATCCGGGTTCCCGGATTTCGGGTCCGTAGCTCCTGGTAATTGGACCCGGACTTCGAGCATCCCACCTTGGTAACAAAATTTGTTCCACGATTGGACCATCGCGCCGCGGTACCAAAAAAAGACCTCTTCAAAAACAGGCGGGTGCTTGTACATATTGTATACACGGACGCTATTCACTTCGTCAATCGTGCGGATGAAAAAGTAGCACGTGCCGTCCTTGTCACACGCCGTAGACGTCATGTTGTGCGAGTAGAGCTCCAAGGCGCCATTGACACCGTCGGGTTTCTCCAGCGACGTCCACATGTGGTCGTCGCCCGGTCGGAAACTCCGATTCGGCATATTGAACTCGTCACTCATGACCAGGTCCCACGGGCGCCCTCGGGAGCTCATGTATACGCGCCGGTTCAGCGGCGTATCCGGATCCACCCAAATACCGACGCCCGATTTCGTCGGGTGGGTTGTTACGTTGGAAGCGCCATCGACGCTACTACTGATGGACGCAGCGAGCATAAAGGACACGGTCCATGCGCATTTGATTGGATTCCAAGGAGGCATTGGAGAGACGATGATGCCGTTGCAAGGGGTGCGGGAGGAAGTTCCAGTTGTGGTGTGGAAAAGAGAGGGGGAGGGAGGAGCGGGCGATGGTGTCGAGGATGGTGGGGATTGCCAACTGATCGCTACGGCGTCGACCATGCGACGGCATCCGATCGATTGGTCCGATCAGAAGGGACGGTCCCGCAACCCTGTCAAACAGGACAAGAAGAGAGAAGGGGGGTAGGGGGACTGCGCGGCTGACTGGGTGGCTGGCTGATTGACTGAACTCTTTTGGCGCGACGTACGTACTACCTACGGACGACCGTCACAAATTGTTGTGGGTTGTTGGATTGAAAATTTGTAATGTGCTTGAGATAGTCGAGATGGAGATAAATATAAACTTTGAAGAGCATGTGGCGAGAGACGAGAGAGTGGCTGGCTTGTCTTTTTTCTATGGTGGGAATGTTGTCGTGGTATAGATGGCGACGTCGAGTCGACGTGGTTGGCTACGGTCGTCGATACCACGTCGTCGTCTTCTTCTTCTTTTTCTTTTGTAAGTGGTACTGTTTTTCATTACTAGAACTGGCTGCAGTGTGGCTTGATGAGTAGCGAGTTGCTAGATTTTTCGTCCGGTGGACAGGGTGCCCGGAGCAAATCTGAACCGATTTAGACTCGAGTTTGTTATTGACCTCCTTTCTGTGTTGGACGCAACGAAGTAGAGAAGCGAAGTTGACGAATGTACGACCGGGCTTACGCCATGGCTCGCGTGGGAGAGAGCGAAGGCAAAAAATAAATATCCCCCCTCTCTGTTTGCACCGCCCACACATGGCGAAGCAGTCGACTGTCGAGTCGGTAAACATACTAATTTTGGTGTGAAAATCTGGGCGAGTGGTGATGGGTGCCAATATGGAAGAGTGCCACCCCATCCGTGTATGACATGTCGATTTTATGCGCTGATACGCACGGAAATACGAAATCCTTGTATCGATAGCGATCACTCTATCGCAAGATAGGGGAGCAAGCCCTAGAGCTCGCCGAAATCCAGTTCGGAGAACTGAATCAAGTTACAAAACACTGTACGACAGCATTAGTCACTGAAGATGAAGTATGATGCTCGTAATGTCTGCATTAATCCAGTACAACGCGATCGGCCTTTGCTATATGAGCGTCCAGCATTTGCTCATGTGATCATGTTTACCTCTGACCGATTTAAGCCAATCACAAGCGTGCATCTCTATAGTGACGTAGTCAAAGAGTGACTTCGGATATGCCTATATACCAATGAAGGGGACAGACTGGTGCCGCGGTGCTTAGTGAAACCCATTGACGGTTTTTCATACACTGCATCATCAGCTGAGCTAATGTCACCAATGACTTAACATCACCTTACGTTTCGGGCGTGTCGTCCCACTTGTGCGCACGGTTCAGAGCTTATTGTTGTACATGGTTCCGTCTTGCCGGCCTGAGGCATTCGTTTTTTGCAAAAAATAGTACTGAAAAATCATGCTTCGTCCTCTATTCTTTGCATGCGTATCCGCACGCTAAGATCATTTTGCAGGTTTGCTTTCACTACTAAAGAAGCAAAATTCAGTTACGATGAACCTATTCCTATCGTGCAAGGACTGATGTACAAATCACAGCCCCGGACCCGACTGCAATGGAATATATGGGTAGACCACTAACAAGGAAAACTTTAAACAGGCACGAACAGCTGAACGAGAAGTAGTAATGAGATCAGCAACGCCACGCGTGTGCTTCAATCTTGGGTTCTGCATAAACGGTTCTCTACCATAGATCGTTCATCTCGACTGGCACGAGCGACGAGTTTATTTGTTGTGCACGAGCAAAGGGGACCGATTAATGGTAAAGCTTGAGAAAGCGACATGGTCAGACCTGTACGACTGCTTGCTTAGTCGTTGGTTCTGTCGGTGCATTTGCCACAAATGTTTGGGTCATGCAGTAACCTTAGACACACAGGCGAGCAAATGGATTTGATTCAGCCAACACTTCAGTGATGACCCATCACTGTACAACCCCTGTTCCAATTTGTACAAGGTCACAATCCCAATGAACATAATATAAGTCTGCACTCGCAAGGTAATGATGCGTAGAAAATGCATCGATGGAAACACCATACGTAACGTGGGCTGCTGTAAAATGGACTAAGTGGTAGAAGAATAGGTGGAACGTGAATCGCGACACTAAAACGAAGACGTACCGATTGCATACTGCCCTATCTTGCCTTCATTCTTGTGCTACTCATGAAGCCTTTTCCACGAGAAACCATGTAAAAGCTACGGATAAGGCTTACCATTTGGTCGGATTATGTAAGATATTCAGCATCAATACCGGTCGGTTTCAGGTACACCTTATGCGCCTAACACGTCCAGTCTTTGTAGCAATCATAGTATCCGCGCAAGTGCAATCTTGCTCTGTAAGTTCACGTGGCAAAACTACAACGACGACGGTGTGATCGCGGGTGTTTGGTATCAGCAGTACATAATCATGAGTACGCTGTGACTAATTTCTAATAACCAGCGAAGCAGATAAATGGAAAGATAAATGTCCGACACCGAGGTCAACGTATGGACAGTACATTCCGCACATGAATGCCATCTCCAGCAGCTTTATTGTCCATCTAGCGACGTAAGAGAATGTAGGACAAACGATAACGTGCAGGCTCTCAAAGCTCTTATTATTTTGTAACTACCGATTGTATCGTACAGTGCTCATAAACACACCAACTGTCTCCATGACCCTGTTAATTCATTAGCAAATTGCTGGGCTGACATTTGTTTCGCATCACGTATCAAAAACGTGACTGCGCCCAGATCATTCACGATGCTACTAAAAGTTATGTAAAGTGTACATACATATGCAGTATGTAGAACGTGTTGCAAGTGACAACTAGCTCTCGGAAACTACGGGTACTCACTCGGCCACGTCATCCCTAAAATGTGCTTTTTAGTGAACCGACACGGGTAATACCTTGAGGTTAACGCTCCACGTGCTTTAAGTCATTTGATCCGCACTACATCTTTTCACAGCGAAATGGATCGATGGATCGCATACGTATGTGTTACTCACCATCAGATACTATGTATGTCGCCCTTGTCGTGACAAGATAGACGCGTTTCGTCAGCGCGACATTTCATCGAGGTTGCTGAATTTGTATAGTAAAAACATCTTATCACATTGTCACATGCAATTGACCGTTTTTATAGGAACATTGGCTTCTAGGATATATGGATGAGAGTTTGTCGAGCAACTTCGTGATATAAAAAAGGCGATCTGGCATTCTAGAGTAATTACTTCGTTTACATATCGTATCTAAAGTGCTTCGTTTTGACAGGCACCACATGCAGAGGTGATAATTTTTTGGTACTTTAGTGTCACTGGAAAATGACGTGGCTCCGGTAAATCTCAATATGGAAAAGGGTGATCACGTTACATTACCTCATGTGCAATCCTGATATCCTATAATTGAAAGAATGAGGATTGTGGAGCGTGCAAGTAAAAGTGACCTTTCCACCGTCTATACCGGCTACCGGCTCGCATGAAAGCTTAATAGCTTACAATGCATAGCGAAGCCACCCACTAACAGCGTGCTTATAATATGAGCTTGCATTTAATCAATCACTGTATTACCGAACACGTTACATGTTGCAGCAAAACGTATAATCAAGAAAATCATTTTCTGTAAAATTGTTCCTTTTTATTTTCGGCTCATGAGTGTCGTGTATCATCACCAAAGTCAAGTGTCTTGTCATTATTAACTGTTAACATAGCACCGTCTACTGCTTTTTATGTTCATGGATAGGTTTGGAAGAATCGAGAAGGACTGGCTGAGAAGAAGCACAGCATGACGTCATCGGGTGACGTCACAAGGAGAGCTTCTTAAACCTTCTGGAAGATCTTGAGAAGATCGAAGGGTGTTGATTGGTCTAGATAAACCAGTGAACCTTCTAGAAGATCTTGAGAAGATCGAAGGGTGTTCATTGGTCTAGCTAAATCAGTGGGACTGATATAGTTTGTCTAAGTATAGGAAATGAGTGGCTTAGAGGTAGCGAAGCAAGTTTGCGAACTAAGGACCATAAATATATTCACTTCACAATTTGCCTTCGCCTGCGCACATCAACATCAACAGGTTAACAGCCGCAACGCGCTCCAAACCGACAAGCCACCACGTCCACCATGACAAACAAGCGGTGTGAAGTCCTCCTAGGTAGTGGAAACTACTTCCACTGGGTGTATAACATGCGCATGACGTTGGCGCGCAAGGGGCTGCTGGTGCACGTTCAAGTCATCAAGAAAGAAGAAGAGATGACGGATGCCTGGCTGTTCAACGACGCTAAGGCACTGGGTATCATCGCTCAAGGCATAGAGCTACAGCACCAGACCAAGATACGATCGGCGACGACAGCTATGCACGCGTGGGTCATCTTGCGGGACTTCTACAACCGCACCACGCTCCACAATCGTGTCGAGATGACACGTCGTCTGCATGAGTTCAAGATGGAGAATGGTTCGACCATGTCGAAGCACTTGGATGCTTTTGACGAGCTTGTTGTCGGCCTCCAGACACTTGGAGGGCCAGTCGATGACTCTCGGCAGCTAGTGGTGCTGCTTAGTAGTCTTCCGACGGACTATGAGCTCATCTCGTCAATTGTGGAGAATTCCAAGGACATTACGCTCATCGAGGTCAAGGAAAAGCTGCTCAAGGAGCATGAACGATTGCAGAAGAAGGAGACTACGGAGAAGGCGTTTCCTGTAAGCAGCAACGGTAGACGGTTCAAGGGAGGCCAAGGTAACGGCCGCAAGGGAAACTATCTACGGAAAACCAACACCGGAATTAAAGGCAAGTGCTTTAAGTGTGGTCAAGTCGGACACTATAAGCGGGACTGCCTGAAGCGTAGCAATGGCGAGAAAGAAGGTGCTGTGTTTGCTGCTGGTGAGTTGCAATGCGAAGAATGGCTTATCGACAGCGGGGCTGCGTCGCACATGACACCACATCGGAGCGATCTATTTGAGTACAAGGAGTTGAAGACTGGTCAACAAGTCTCTATCGCTGATGGCAAGAAGCTGCAGGTAGCTGGAGTGGGAACAGTCAAGCTGAAAGGTCTAGACGGTCGACGGATCATGATGGTCGATGTCATGCACATACCAGGACTTGACAAACGATTGCTGTCCGTTGGCAAACTGGCAGGACGAGGCATGAGGGTGGAGTTTCAAAGCTCGTCCTGCATCATTTGGAGTGCCAAGCGCGCGATTGCAAGCGGCAAGAAGATTGGCAAGGCGTACTTCCTGGATTGCGAACAAGAAGAAGCCCGGCTTGTAGAATACGCAGGGGCTGAAAGTGAGTGGGAGCTTTGGTACGCTCGCTTGGGACACCCCGGAAGATCTGGTATGGACAAGACACAGCGCGCTACGAGTGGTATGCCGGCGGTAAAGCAGGGCATCGAGAAGCTGTGCAGTGGATGCATGAAGGGCAAGCTGACGATTGATACATTCCCGTATCAATCGCTAACAAGGACGTCACGTGTGTTGGAACTAGTACACACGGACGTGATGGAACCGATGAGACGGTCTCAAAGGGTGGTGCACGATTCGTATTGACATTCGTAGACGACTACTCAAGATTTGTGGCAGCTTACTTCATGAAGCACAAGAGCGAGGTGGCCGCAAGGCTTAGCGAGTTCAAGGCTTTCTATGAGAATCAATGGGGCAAGCACTTGAAGTATATACGGTCGGATAACGGGACGGAGTTTGTCAACAAGAAGATTGCCCATATATGCGCCCGTAATGGTATCATGCACCAGCGGACAGTACCATATAGTCCGCAACAGAACGGCGTTGCGGAACGCATGAATCGCACTATCATGGAGAAGGCAAGGAGCATGCTGTACTACAAGGGTATCGACATGCAGTGGTGGGCAGAGGCGGTCAGTACGGCTGTGTACTATCAACAGATCCACAAACTCTGCAAATTCGGACGTAACACCGTTCGAGGTCGGTTTCAAGATGAAGCCGAGTATTGAGCATTTGCGTGTGTTTGGATCGCAAGGGTATGCTCACATTGACGACGCCAAGAGGACGAAGCTCGAACCAAAGAGTTACCGGTGTATGTTCCTCGGATATGCGGAGAACACCAAGGGATACAGGGTGTTCAATCTGGAAAGGTCGAAGGTTGTCATATCGCGCTCCGTAAAGCTGGACGAGCGGGAAGTTGAAGGTATATACGACATGGTGGTACCAGATAAAGTACCAGTCGTCAAGTATATTAGGGACACTGATGAAGCAGTGATTCCGGTGGTTCGTCCGTATGATGGAGACGAGACGATGGAAAATGTCGAAGAAAGCGCTCCTGATGTCGAGATGAACGAGATAGAATCGGCTCCATTCGAAACAGGTATCATCATACCTCAAGTACTCGATCCAGAAACTCAAGAACCAAGAGGCGATGAGATAACGGGATATCAAGATCCGAGACAAGCTTTTCAGGAGGACAGGTTGGTATTTCAGCCGGAGATAAATCGGACAAGACGCTCACGAGACAGAATGCTGCTGCTTGAGAATGGGAATAGCAGTGAAAACACGTCAGAAGGTAGCGATGGACCACCTTCTCCAAAGCGTGCAAGAATTGATGACGAAGGTCTCATTGCAGAGGCTGTATTAGCCTATGCTGCAAGCGTTGGCGAGGCGGACGACGCTCCATCAACATACAGCCAAGCGTTAAAGGCGAAGACATCAGCAAGTGGATTTAAGCGATGCAAGCGGAGCTCAAGGCGCACGCCGATAACGGGTCCTGGACACTGGTACCAAAACGGCAAGACATTCGACCAATCGGGTGCAGATGGATATTCGCTAAGAAGCGAAACGAACACGGAAAAGTGGTGCGCTACAAAGCTCGACTCGTCGCAAAGGGGTTCAAGCAGAAATTCGGTGTCGACTTCTTCGAGACGTACTCTCCCGTGGCAAACATGAACTCGATCAGGGTTGTGCTAGCTGTGGTGGTGACAAAGGGATACGTCACTGAGCAGCTGGACGTAGACACGGCGTTCTTGAACAGTGATCTCAAGGAAGAGGTGTACATGGAAGTGCCAAATGGCATAGCTAATGCGGAGAAGATGATGTGCAAGTTGGACAAGGCAATCTACGGTCTCAAGCAGGCTGCAAGTGCGTGGAACAAGACAATCCATGCTGTATTCTTACAGATCGGATTTCGTAGCAGCGGAGCAGATCAGTGTATCTACGTCAAGCATCAAGATGACAACTATGTCTATGTTTGTCTCTACGTCGAAGACATGATCATCGCCGCCAAGACCAGCAGGGAGATTCAAGAGGTCAAGACAGCACTCAAGAGCTCATTTCGTATGAAGGAGCTAGGCAAGGCTAAATTTATTCTTGGCGTGGAGATTGATCATGACCACAACTGCAGTAAGCTGATGATTCGACAGACTCGATACATCGATGATGTGGCCAGCCGTTTTAATCAAGAGGACGCAAAGGCAGTGGTCAACCCATGCGAGTCCGGCCTGAAGCTGTCAAAGAAGCAATCTCCAACGACGGATGTCGATAGAGCAGAAATGCAGTCAAAGCCGTACAGGTCGCTGATCGGATGTTTGCTATACATCACGACATGTACGCGCCCAGATGTGATGTATGTCATCACGCAGTTATCAAGGTTTTTGGAGAATCCAGGTCAGCAACATTGGAAGGCAGCCATTCGTGTTCTTCGGTATCTCAAGACGACAAGAGACTACGGGATAATCTACGACGGCAGCGCTAGCGAAGTAACAGCTACAGCGTATACGGACGCGGACTGGGGTAGCAACATCGATGATCGACGCTCCGTGTCAGGGATAATGGTGATCATCGGTGGCGCACCAGCCATATACAAATCCAAGTATCAACGCACGGTGGCTCTAAGCTCTGCTGAGGCAGAGTACATGGCTTTAAGCCTGTGTACACAGGAAGTGTTATGGGTTCGTGCGCTGCTTAAGGATCTAGGTCACGAGCAAGTGGGAGCAACGTGGGTCTGGGAAGACAATCAAGGAGCAATTGGGCTTGCCAGCAATGCCGGCTACAATGCCAGAACCAAGCACGTTGACATTCGTCACCACTTCATCCGGGAGAATGTGGCCCACGATATCATCGTGGTCAAGTACATCTCCACCATGGACCAATCGGCCGACATGCTAACGAAGGCTCTGGGGACCAAGCGACTGAACTATTTGATACAAGCAAGCTGCATTGGACCCAAGTGCATTTAGCAATAGCGGTGAGTGGGAGTGTTAACATAGCACCGTCTACTGCTTTTTATGTTCATGGATAGGTTTGGAAGAATCGAGAAGGACTGGCTGAGAAGAAGCACAGCATGACGTCATCGGGTGACGTCACAAGGAGAGCTTCTTAAACCTTCTGGAAGATCTTGAGAAGATCGAAGGGTGTTGATTGGTCTAGATAAACCAGTGAACCTTCTAGAAGATCTTGAGAAGATCGAAGGGTGTTCATTGGTCTAGCTAAATCAGTAGGACTGATATAGTTTGTCTAAGTATAGGAAATGAGTGGCTTAGAGGTAGCGAAGCAAGTTTGCGAACTAAGGACCATAAATATATTCTCTTCACAATTTGCCTTCGCCTGCGCACATCAACATCAACATTAACCCATCAAAACTGAATGAAGACAGCTGAGATAGAAGCAGTATGACAACACATCGTTGGAACCTCGCGTCCCCTTGATACATTAGACACGCAAGTGCATGACTACTATCATTAGCAGATCCAAGAAAACGATGGAGGAATACATCGAATCCGGATATGACGGCGACACATATGCGGAACGAAGTTTACAGGAACAATGTGTATAAATGACGAACGCTGTACATTTTCCGTCTGTCTGGATACATTTGACCACAAGTTTGATACCTTACTAATTCAATCCCCTCAGTTTGTGATCGCATTTCAACGGAATTGGCCAAAAAAAACTATAGCCGATGTTCGATCGATACTTTTGCAATTTAAAAAAGAAGTTTGGGAAACGTCGTATTAACTGTTTTGACATCTGTTGTCGGAACGACTTCTAAAACTTTGCATGAGTGATGTACAATTGCCAAACAGAGGTACAAATTGTGAAAAATATTTGACAAAGTTCGCACCAGTCTTACGAGTTACAGTTTCATTTTAAATTTGACAGATCACTTACAAATGCCAAGTCAATGCCACTACAACAAATTCTATGATATAATTTTGAAGTGTGTTTGAGTAGTACAAATACTAAGTCAGGGTCGAAATGGTGCAGCTTGACGAAGACTCCAGTATACGCTCCTACACGTTGGTAGCAAGACTGCACATGAACTTGGCATTTTAGCGTTGGTGCCAACAACACTAGTCGGCCATTTTCCGGCACTAAACACTGCAGAAGATCCTTCTCGTTGGATTACATCAAGATCGAATGCTTCGGACTAATCTATCCTTGATGACCCGTCTGGTGCAATTTCGTAGCTAAAATGGATAACTTTGTCATACGTCTCGCCTACTTTAAGGACAAAGATGTGCTATGTTACGCGAAGGAACCTGTGATGTCTATGATAAACAAGTGTTGAAGAGAACTCTCGGCTTCTTCGCTTTGCAGCAATCCTTGATGACAGGCTGCTCAAGATAGCACGCACGCTTAAGAGACATGACTGACGAGAGAAGGGAGAGGCTAGTAGCGAATACTTCAATTAGTGCGCAAACTGCTTTTATCACCTTACCGAACGCTCGTTACGACTACCACAAGTCCAACGAACTACCAGGACGCTGCACTCGTGTGACAGGTATTCAGCTGTGCATTTAGTTCATTGAATTTCTCAAACAAGGCCGGTTCTTCAGCACCAACATTAGACTGTCTTTTTGGCTAATTCACGTCACACGTCCGAGGAAAAAGGTCTCACTAGGTACCAGGTCAAGATGCATTCGACAAGGTCCAATTGACACCCTTGCATTTGTCAGCTCTTGCAGTCTACTCCACGCATCCCGCTATAGCTCCAGATCACATCGTATAAAAGATTTAGCAGAGCCCGCGATACAGCTTCGATCCCGCTTATTGACCGGCAAGAAATTGGTGCTCTGTCCAAGCTTAATTTGCACGCATGAAGGCTTTGTGTTCCCGCCACCGCTCTCGATCCAGGATTCTGTAGTTACGTCGAACGAATTTCAGGAATGTGTCAAAGACGGCAAGTGTAGAGCACGACTTGACATCCTACTCGTTCAGGTGTAGAGACTAAACACGCGAATGGTGATCGATAGTCGAGCGCACATTAGGTGTTCGACCGCTTCGTATGAAATCTCAAAACGACAAACAAATAATTTCGCGCGTCTTTTCTGCGAATGACGGAAGATCCCGCGCGTTTTTTTAGTGCTTGGAAAGCAAACGAGAACTATTTGCAGCATAGCTATGTGTTTTCGATAACTTCACTCGAGCGAGGATAGCAAGGGGGCCAGACGCACATGTTCAGCACATTTAGCAACCGCCGGAGTAGTAACTATTGTGCAATTAATCACCTTCACGGCCACGCTGTATACTGGCTTCACCACTACTCGCGATTTGATTTACATAACGCAAATTGTCCAGTATGCAAGCGTTACGAGGAACAAGTGCTCGCTGAGAAGTGTCAAAAATATAAAAATCGGGGTGGTCGATGAAGCCAGATCTCAAGCAGAGTATGTGGAAAATGATAAAAAACTGAAAACAAGGTCAACCTAGTAGCACGAGAAACATGAAGAGATCATAAAGTGCCAAGGATCTGTGATTTGTGGGCTTATCGAGATGAACCAGCGCTGTGGGGAGCGAGTTACTGTCGAATCTTAGTTAAAAAGTATGGATAGCCAGTGGGATTTCGCAACATTTTGGAATATATCTAAGTGATGACAAGATAAATAAGTAAGATCCCATTTATCAGTAGTATTAAGTGTAATATCTTTTCTCGATGGATTATAAAAAGAATGGTACCTACGCAAGCCACATCTTTGTAATGTTTTTTTAGAAGACTAGCTCTTGGAATACGAATATTGCCTTCATCGACCACTAGTTCTTGGAATACATCTATCGCCTTCATCGACATCACTTGGTACAGGACTATCGTCTTCATATAGCTATATGCTGACGATGGGTTCACCATCATGTGCGATGGTGAAGAGTTAAATTTCAGCAGCGATGGGTTATGGAGAACGTGGTGAAGCTACACAGCTCTTGGACATAGAAAGACTTTAGACTCTAGAAGTCACTTAGTTCTACGGCACTAAGTCCCTATTAATTTAAACATTCTAGAGTTCTTAGAACTAACCAACAAAGACTCGGGCAGCCTTCAAGCTTGTAGAGCTTCTATTCCTTGTTTAAGGGTCTAACGACGAATAAAAGAATTGTACGGCCGCGATGTGCTCTCGAGTATACGCAACAAGATGTCTCTCGTAACCTTAATCATTTACTGACGTCTGAACTGGACACGTGTCAATCGAAGATCAAACGAGGAACTCGACTTTAATTTCTTGGTTTTATCTGTTGTAAACCTGACACTCTTAGATCGCCGTGCACGGAGCAGAGATTGGACTGAAGAACCGGGCTAACTGTAGTCAACCTGCTGAAGCAAGCGCGTCAACAGCCGCGGCGGGTGGTGACCAAGTTGAAATAGACGGTACCTCTGGAGGGTGTAGGGGGGGCTCCACATGAGCTGTTCTCTCCAAAACCGGGGGGGGGCACGGTGAGTAATGGGTGGGACCCTCGACTCTGCGCCGCGGGGATGAGGTGACGAGTCCCTCAGCCGCAGCCCGCAGGTCGCGAGCGGATCCTGTGGAGGTGTTCTCGATACCGGGGAAGAAGGCGATCAAGGGGCTCATCCACGTGAGTGGTAGAAAATTTTCCCAGTGCGGGTAATCGGGTGGACGAAGATAAGTCTGCCCAGTTGAGTGGCCCAAAGACGACAGAGCCAATCGAAGAAGGGATACCAGCTTCAAGGGGTCTAAATTTTGGGCGGCCGGCCCGCGTAGGTGTAGGCGCGGAGGGCCCTGTGTCTGCGCAGTGGAGCGTAGACGTAACAGGTCCAAGCGGGCCCGGGATCGTTCTACCTCCGCAAATGAGTGACGAGCAGATACTTGCGGCGGTGAAGGCTGAACTCCGAGCCGCTCCACAGGCGGTTCGACGGGAGGCGTATGGACACTGTAGCAGCTTTGTTTGCGGCTGAGTTGGCAGCGCTGAACGTACCACCCAATCGAGTATCGCCGACGAAGCAGCGGTACCCGAAGTTGAACGGGGCAGAGTCGGCTCAGCTACTAGAATTACAGAAGAATTCAGCGTCGTGGATGGTTGCATTTATGCCCAATGGTGTAAGCACGCCCGCGGAATATGTCGGGATTTCTACAGTTGTTCCTGGTCTTTATCCACCATTCTTGAGAGCAATACCAGCAAAGTCAAGTGGGCAAGGAAACCTGTGTTGAATCAAGGGGCAGCAAAAGTAACGGATATCCAGTCGTCCAGTCAATCTGCTGACACAGCCCACGGACTGAACATTACCAAATGTTTTTGTTTAATCCATGTAAGTGTGCGGCGGAATAAATTGAGCGGCTGAGGGCAATATGTGCGTCGTCTTCAAGACAGATCGGGCCCGCGCCTCCGAACGGGGACGCACGATGAGTGGAAGATCATCCAGGGGATGGCATAGGGACAAATTGTCAGACGGGGACTGCCACACATTTTTAAGTAAATTTTACTGTGAAGGATCGTTTGCGGTTTCAGACAACACTTCAGCTGCAGGTGGGGAACGAATTGTCCTTTTCTACCTTAGGTGCTGAAACCATAAAAATTAGCCAACAGTATACTCAAGCGTTGAAAGAAGACATGTTGCTGGCTGCGGAAGGATAAAAAGTAAACCTATAGAACCTCCATGTGATGCTGAGTCAAGTCAAGACTATCAGACATAACAAGGGCCAACGGTCCGTCCATTTAGTTTTCTTTACACGTACTGCGGAGAAGAAATTCCAGCGCACGGTAGTTTTAGACGCCGTCCGTACCGGCTTTACAACTCTCCTGCTCCAAGCGTAGGTCAGCGTGGAACCGACAGATTAAATCCGACGACCCCGACTAACGGCTGTAACAGAAAACGTCGTCTTGCTGTATAACGTCACACGTATTATGGACATCGGGCGGCTAACCGCTTTTTGTCACAGAGCACATAGTGCTGAGGTGGAGCTGGAGAACTTGGACGCGTGTACACCCAACTCTCGCACCTCCACGGTATGAAAATTAACAATCCAGTTGGCCGGTTGCCCCGAGTATCTTTGCGACATCGCGCGCAGCGGCTTGTACTGGACCTACATCGTTCTTAAGCATCCTGGGGTGGGGCGGCGGCTGTAGTGCTTGGGGTGCGGTGCTCTTGGCCACCCCATTCCAAGGTGTGGATATTCCGCCGAATTTTTTTATAGATTTGGGGGGGGTGTTTGCATCCGAAGGAGAAGTATTGGCTCTTAAGGATCTCGCTGTTCCATTTTACAGCTTTGAAGAGATGAAGGATGTGGAAACTCAACGAATCTGTCTCCAGAACCAAGCTGATAGGGTGGCAGAGTCTCCGGTTAAGCCACTCAAGGTGCACGTCCGCGTGAAAGAACAAGGTTCGGCTCCTACGGATATAAAAAATTCTACAAGTGTACAGGGTATCAGCTCACGTATCAGCGGCGGGACATTTTAACCGGTGCTCTCGGTGAGTCCCGATGTCGTACACATCCCAGCTCCAAAACTACTCTGGGTCACGGTGTCGCGACGAGGTCGCACGAACCGGCGTGGAACCATTCAAGCAGTTTTTACCCGTCGGGCTACTGTGTCCACCCACGACGCAGCCTTCACCAAAACGGAAGAGGAGTTGTGTACTACAGGAAAAACGGTGACGGCGGGGACTACCTCGCGGAGCGACGAAAGAGGTTTGCTGTGCGAGAGGTAGAACCGCTATCTGCGCCTGTTCAGAGCTCAAAGGTGCAGCTGCGCATTTGAAAACTCCACCACCCTAAGTGCCGGGTACGCCTCAGTAGGTAGCTTTGACGCAAAAGGAACGTGCTGAAGCTCGAAGACCGCTTCAGGAAGCGGACAGCCCAAACAACAGCTTTTGGAGATGCCCGCTGCGACGGAATTGGCATACCTTACGGAATATTCGATTCGACGAGTGCTGCAATTGTGGCACGCCGCCACGCCAGCGACAGAGAATTGTCTGGAGCTTGCGTTAATACGAGCACTGGCCAACGACGACCTGGTTTAACAGGAGACAATACTGCATTGCTCTGCGTCGTGTGTGAACCGAGGGTTTAAATACACAGGTCAACTGCACATGACAAATCAATTTGACCATGCGGAGCGGCTGAAACCCCTGGTAAATGTGCGGCGAGGGTGGATGTCCATGTCCACTACAGAGTAGGCTGAATAAATTAAATGGCATCTGGAAGAATACGTCGCCGGCCTCACGAATAGGTTAACGCCGGTCGGTCATTATAACTGGGGAGTAAATACCATGCTTCTTACGGCAGCCAATTTTTGCAGCGAGTTATTTACGTGATCGGGCGGCCAATTGAGTTATACAACTCATTGCAGTGCTGCGTATACAGGCCAAGCTGATGACCAAGGGTAACATGATTATTGCGACAGGTAATCAGCCCATATTGACTGTATCAGATTGTGCCTAGATGACAGCGACAGCAAAAAGAGCGGACCCGATGAATTTCCCTCTTATACTCAGGTACACATACCACTACTATTCGGCCTACGTTCACTGCACGCTACCTGGTCCACACTGTAACGGGGCACCCTGAAGCTTGTACTGGTGACAGTACAAGCTACTCATTCTGATAACAGAATAAGGCGGTGCCTCGTAACTTCACGTACACTCGTACGTGCAGAGGAAGACGGTAAGAAGAAGCGAGTACTCGGTTAGAGTAAAAAGTAGAACTGTATTTATAATAGTTAATGTCTGCAATAAATCACTATTTATCTTCATCTAACTATGTCTAAATACAAATGTGTAAATCAGTTATCTGCTCACCACTCATTGCGTGCGTCTGTCGTGGCGCGTCTTCGTTGGTTGATATAATGGCCTATATCAACCAATTAGGAACTACTTGGAAGTGCTACAGAATATTGTCCTTATGACAATATTCTGAGAATATAACTCTTATAGTTATATTCTATTAACAATTTCTTATAAATTGTTATGTAACGATTCACCCCGTTACATCACCCCCCTTAACCATCAGTCACTTTAGTGACTGATTGACTAAATGGATACTCGTCCCAAATCATTTGGGACGGGGTTTGCACTTGTTGGTCCGCGTCCACTTTCCAACATCTCATCGCATGGTAAACAAGCCCATGCGATGCGCGAGCAAGGCCGCCGAGAGCGCGTCTGCACGTCTCTGTGCGGACGCCGAAGCAGAAACTACAGCAACTGATATCCCATCGGTTGCTGAATCGACTCAGCCTGTATCACCTGGTGATGCAGGCGCTGGTCATGAAGACACTCGTGTCTTCACAGAGTACGAGCTCGGTGTCTCGTACTCTCCTGATACGGATGACGGATCCGTATCGACGGCAATTGAATCCAAGCCGCCTGCCAAGCGTGGCATGGACGATGCTTTGCGTCGCAGCATCTTTGGTTCATCTGATGAGTCAGATGAACCATCGCCGAAGCGAAGGCGCTCGAGGTCGCGAGACTCGGGCGCTAATAGTGGTGTCGTTTCTCCAATGGACACCACTTCACAGCGAGGTGCCAGTACTTCTGTCGGCACGTCGCAGGAAGAGCGGGACCGCAATGTGTTGCGTCTCGCTCCAGAAAAGAAGGCATGGATGCCTCCTAAATCTGTCATGGATCACTTGTCGGCGACGACGAGTGATCGTTATCGAACACGATTGTTCGATTCGTCAAGGATCCATCACCTTGACCCCAGCGCGAAAGACTATCGCGCTGAACATGAGTTCTTCATCGATGCTTTCTTCAGACATCGATGGTACAGTGGGAATCACAAACGTGATGGTCCCTCACTACTTCAGGCGTGGAACGCCTACATCCATAATCTCGAGGATGTAGGTCGTGACGCTTGGAACGACAAACTTATCAAAGCTCGTGATAAGTTTGAAAAGCGAACCCCGACAGGTGCACGCTATAAGCTGCATCGTCTGTCAAGGGAGAAAGGATTACCCTGCCTCTCTTGGGGAGACTCGTGCCCATGTTGTGTGAACAACTCTGCACGAGCACCTAAGGAGGCTTACCTCCTTACCAGCCCGTGGTGGCGCGTACGTGTCTCTACTGAGATGTACGAAGGGATTGACAACCTGAAATCCCTTTACGACCGTGCCGGGAAGACTTTCTCCGGCGGTCCTTCTGCGGCACAGGATGTGTCGCGTCGTACTGCTCGACCAGACCCAGTACGTCAACCATCAATTGGGAGCGGGGCTCCCAAGAATCCCAGGACGGGGGATAGCCGCGCCACCGGACGAGGTAACTCGTCCGACGTCCGTTCACGTCGCGGTGGTTCAACAGCTGCTCTACTAGATAGCGCTGGCCACCGCGAGAGTCCTCTAATGGAGGTGGAGGAGGAGGAAAGACGCTCTCCACACGATCATGTGGATCGGTGTGTTCCCGAGAGCTTCTTTGATCGCGTAACGCAAGGGTTACGCGACGATCTCGAGCATGAGCGGAATAGGCGTCTCCAGATGGTGGACACTGCCTCGAAGCATCGAGCTGAGTTTGCCTTTGCTCAGCTTGAGAACGAGAGATCTCTGACATCTCTTCGTGACGAGCTAAGGGTAGCTCGTGGGATTGTTGATCGGTCTCGGGCTGAGATAACTGCTCTTCAGACCCTTGTTGATGCCCACCATCGGGAGCACAAGGCTCTCTGCGAGATGCTTGAGCGCAAGGGCGTTCTTCATCGGAAGAAGCAGCGTACTGATGGTACGGCTTAAGCCGACCAACGTAAAACGTGGGATGCGTTCGCATCTTACGTGGTAACTCGATCGTGTATGCATTGCCTAGGCGGTGCAATACACGAAATGGGCCAATGTACTTGGGTAGTAGTTTACTGCTACCCAAGTTAGTCACTACATGTTTTGGTAGATTAACCGTAGACAGTAGGACTAAGTCACCTTTATTAAATAAAAGAGTGTTTGCCCTTCCATTCTTGTCAGCGTTTTGCTTTTGCCTATCCACCGCTTCGGCGATGGAGTCTTGCACAAAAACGGACTACCGTTTCACGAGCCAGTATGAACTCATCTGATGACTCGTTAGCTTCAGTGTGCTGTGAGCGCACTGCAGCAACAACAACCTTTTCTTCAGTGAGGGCTTCCGCACTCTCACTGGCATCATTGTCTTCAGTGAGGGCTTCCGCACTCTCACTGGCATCATCTTCTTCGATATCGATGTTATCGATATCGGCATCAAACGCAATGACTTCCTCGTCAGAGCGTGATGAGCGTGAACCAAATCGGTTTTTGCTCGCGCGAGTCCCTCCCCCCCTTAAACCAGAGTTACACTCTAGTAAGGTGGGTACACGCGGATGGCGCAAGCCATTCACGTAAAACGGTGTATGCGTCGTGGACGCATGCAACGAGTTGTTGATGGCAAACTCTACCATCGGCAAAAACTCACTCCAACTTTTAAAGGAGTGTACGTATCCTCGAAGTATCTCTTCGAGGACACGGTTGGCACGTTCCGTCTGACCATCTGACTCTGGATGATCAGATGTTGACATCTTCAAGCGCGTTCCGAGTGATTTGAACACGGAACGCCAGAAATCAGCAGTGAATCGTGGATCTCTGTCTGATACGAGTTCACGGGGCAACCCATGAAGTCGGAAGATGGTGTCAATAAAGACACAAGCACAGCCACTTGCCGTGATTGTCTCTGGTACAGCCACAAGGTGTACCATTTTGCTGAATCTGTCAACAAATACGAGAATACCCGTATTCCCGCGTGCGTCTTTGGGTAACCCGAAGACGAAATCCATTGAGATGGATTCCCAGCACTCAGCCGGAACCGGTAGAGGCTGTAAAGGTGCACGCAGTGAAGGACTTGACTTCACTCGTTGGCAGACTTCGCATGCGCGAACATACTTTCGCACAAACTGATACTGGCGGGGCCAGTAAAAGTCTCGACTTACCGTGAGATATGTTTTCTCTCGGCCACGATGTCCTCCTATAGGAGCATCGTGATACTCGAACATGATCCGCAAACGCAGATCAGTATCATCTGGAATGACAACACGTGGTGTGTCACCAGAAACGGCTGTATAGTACAGTAAACCGTTACGAGTAGTGTATCGATCTGATGCAGATCGATACGCAGACGACAATCGTTTCAACGATTCTCGAGATGGTTGGGAGAGATGTGACAACAACTTCACTATCTCACCATCTTGGGCGTATGCCCGCCTCACATCATCATACAACGTTGTAGATGGAACTGAGGACGTCATAACCGCAACAGTGACTGTCTCACTGTTGGGTTTCGCGACTGTTTCAAAGTCGGGACGACGTGAGAGTGCATCAGCGACGACATTAAGTCGTCCTGGTTTGTACTCGACCGTAAAGTTGTATTCTGCAAAGAATGACAACCACCGCGCCATTCGTTGTGAAAGGTGCGGGCTGTTCACTGCCGTGCGTAAGGACGCATGGTCAGTGTAAACAACGAAGGGTCTATCTCCTAATAGATAGACTCTGAACTTCGCGAGTGCATACTTCATGGCAAGGAGTTCCTTGTCATGCACTGGATAGTTCCGCTCAGCTGGTTGCAGCTGACGCGACTGATAGCAGACGACGCGTTCAACGCCTTCAAGGTCGTACTGCATTAATGCACAGCCGATTGCGAAATCGCTGGCATCACAGACCACATGAAATGGCCTGTCCTGATCGGCTATTGCTAGGACTGGGGATTGTATCAAGCTCTGCTTGATACCCTCAAAGGAGCGTTGACATTCAGCGTTCCATAACCACCTCTCGTTCTTTTTCAACAAACGAGAGAGGTGTACAGTCATCTCGGCGTAATTGCGTGAGTACTTATGCAAATACGCCGCTAGCCCAAGGAATTTTCGAAGACCTTTGACATCGACCGGCACGGGCCAGTCGGTGATCGCCTTGATCTTTTCGGGATCAGGACGTACACCGTTCTTACCAACGATGCACCCAAGAAGTGGTATTTCGCTTGCTGCAAATATACACTTCTTGAGGTTAGCATACAATTGATGCTTTCGCATGATTGTAAGAACCTGTCGGACGTGGTACCTGTGAACCTCAACGTCCGACTTTCCATCCATAGCTCGACTATGGATGAATACGTCATCGAAATAACTCGGCGCGAATTCTCGTACTGGCCTCAACAGATGTGATACACACCTGTTGAACGTGGCAGGGGCATTACTGAGCCCTTGTGGCATTACTAGCCATTCCCAGAGCATGCCGCTAGGCGTGCTAACTGCGGTATAGGGTATATCCCGTTCCCGCATTAGGATTTGATAGAAGCCATCCATCAAATCCATGGACGAAAAGATGGTACTCTTTGACATACCATCAATGATTACGTCCTTCCTCGGTATCGGCGTCTGAGCCGGTACCGTTGCAGCGTTCAATTTGTTGAACGCGTGCACTATCCGCCACCCTCCTGTTGCTTTTCGCACACAGAAGGTCGGAGAGCTATGTGGGGAAGTTGATTCCCTCACATGGCCCGCTGCTAAACGATCGGCAAAGAACTTGTCGATCGCAAGTACTTGTTCACGAGGCAGTGGCCACTGCTTCATGACACAGTACTTCGAGCCTGGTTTAAGCTCGACTTCGTGTCGAATACCTTTATCCTTCGGTAATTCGCACGGAACAGTTTCAGGGAATACATCCTTGAATTCAACCAAATCTTCATAGAGAGGATTTTCCTTGAGCGATTCCCATGATTGGGACTCATATCGCTCAATTCGTGTCTTTTCATCTAGGACACTCTCGTCCATAGATGAACTACTGAGAACTCTCTCGTTCTCAGTAAACACTGTTGCTGACCTTATGTCGGTTACATACTCGTCGTCAGCGACGAGTATGCAGATCTGCTTGACTTTGCCACTACGCAGATCACGCAAGAATCTTTTATGTTCGAGCGTTGGCAACTGAGTGATCTCCGAAGTTAACTTCGATGGCGCAATCAGATCAAGTGTATAAGCGCCTACACATGATCCGTTATTGACTATGACATTCAATGTCTCTGTCATTTCCTGGGGACTTATTCCCTCAGGCTTCGAAGGACTTATTCCTTCGTCTTCCCGGGGACTTATTCCCGCGGGTTTCGGGGAACTTATTTCCGCCGTATTTGTAATCTTGGGACTTATTCCCTTTACTTCCTCTAGCTGGGGTTGCGCAACCACAGCGAGATCCTCTACGAAAGACTCTCCAGTCGATCTAGGATTATCGTTTCGCTTAACCTGAGCGATCGATTGTTTCTCTTCTAGATGTTCCCCGCTAGGGATACATCTTTGTCCCAGTCCACCCGACTTATTCGAGTGGTGGACCTTCGGCGCAGCCTGTGTTTCCTCACAGCCGCCGGAACTTTGCTCCGAAGTGTAACCGTTTGGTACACTAAGGTTTTGTGCAGTCGTACTAACGACCGTACCACAAGTGAGGCCATCGCACTCACTCGTAGTACATCCACACGCTTGTGGACGCTCCAAAACGTTCATCAGATGGCCATCTGATGAACAAGCGGCAGGCATCGTTACTGTCCGATGTTGCCAGTTTACCCGTGGTTCGTACCTTCTGAGCCACGGTATTCCAAGGATGACATCAAATTTGTCATCCAAATCCAATACGATAAAGTCATCGTCGTATTGGGTATCTTCTAGCGTATAGTGAATCTTCACTATACGCTTCATGACGGTTACGGATGCGCCTGTCGCAAGACGTACCGTCATCCTCGTAGGAGGTGTGTCACATTCACTGAATTTAAAGTGACCATCTTCTAGCGATTGGCGTCGCACAAAATTGTTGGACGCCCCACAATCGACTAGAGCTCGAAGGGACAACTTATTCGTCACTTCGAGTTTCAAGGTAATGAGTGAGATCTCATTACCTAGAGCAGCAACGCACAATGTCTGTGTGTTGGGAGCAACCTTCATCAAGAGGCCTACAAATTCTCTTGACGTTGCTGGATCAGTAGGGTGCTCCGCACCTACTGATCCTGTCCGTTTTTTGACGGTCCATCCCGTTGTTGCGTCTTTGCACCAACTGCGGACCCTCGTCCCTGCCCCTTTCTCATGGGTGGACGGTCACTACGCCCAGTGTCGCGAGACACTGGACGAGGGGCACTACACTCGTAAGCGTAGTGTCCTGTCTTTTGACATCTGTTGCATCTCTGCAACTTCTTGTAGCCTGTAGAGCGAGCCTTCTCGCTCTCTACATAACAGAGTTCCATCGGCTCTGGACCTCCGTTGTCATATCGTCTCGGTTGACGATATGATGTCGAGCTGGCGCGAGCCTGTCTCAGACTGAAGTCTTCCTGCTCCGCAATGGAAATGGCTTGTTCTAGTGAATCTAGTTCAAGCCGGAACAGGTGAGTCTTGACGGGACCATCCGCAAGACCCTGCATGAACACCGAAACCAACGTGTGTTCATCCACCGGATTGGAACTTATACAACTCGTGAGATGTCGTATATGTTGAGCGTAAGCGTGCACATCACGCTTACCCTGCTTGAGCTTCAAGAGTTCGGTTCGAGCTCTGAACTCAGCTCTAGGCGGTTCAAACGTTTGTCTGAGCCGCGACTTGAAGACTTCCAACGACCCAAACGCATATGGGTCGTGCAGCTTGAGCCCCAGTGCCCAAGTCTTGGCACGTCCTGCCAGATTTGACTGGGCAAATGCAACTTGCATATCCCCGTCGTCGATGCGACGCGCCCTTATAGCGTCGTCCAATTCGACGAACCATCTCAAGAGGGAGTCTTCTTCGACCCCCCTATACTTTGAGATGTCAATCTTCAAAGTCTCGGGCCGACGCGAGTGCATCGACCCGCCAGCAGCAGCCTGCTGCTGTCTCAACAGTTCAAACTGTTGAGCACCTTGTTCTCTCAACAACTCTGCTTGTTGAGAACCTTGTTGGTGAAGCAAGGCTACTTTCTCGCGTTCTGCGTCAAGTTCATTTTGAATGAACTTGGCGATAGTAGCATGTTGGGCATCTCTATTGAGAGCCTCTAGCATGACGCTAACAGCATGGATGCCCATGGTTGAACCCATTCGTTCAACCGCATCCCATTCGACATCGCTCAAATGGGAGTAGCCGTCACGCGTAGCGTGAAAGCTTTGGTCATTTCTTCATCATCCAACATATTCATGTTGGATGTGAACGCGGTCCTTGGACGGACTACGAAGTGCTACCAGGTGTAACGGGGCACCCTGAAGCTTGTACTGGTGACAGTACAAGCTACTTATTCTGATAACAGAATAAGGCGGTGCCTCGTAACTTCACGTACACTCGTACGTGCAGAGGAAGACGGTAAGAAGAAGCGAGTACTCGGTTAGAGTAAAAAGTAGAACTGTATTTATAATAGTTAATGTCTGCAATAAATCACTATTTATCTTCATCTAACTATGTCTAAATACAAATGTGTAAATCAGTTATCTGCTCACCACTCATTGCGTGCGTCTGTCGTGGCGCGTCTTCGTTGGTTGATATAATGGCCTATATCAACCAATTAGGAACTACTTGGAAGTGCTACAGAATATTGTCCTTATGACAATATTCTGAGAATATAACTCTTATAGTTATATTCTATTAACAATTTCTTATAAATTGTTATGTAACGATTCACCCCGTTACACACACGACTCTGGAGTAATGGCGGATGACGGCAGCGGTGAGGACATGGATATTTCGCAAGATGAGATCAGTGATGAGGAGATGAAAGGAGAAGACGATGGTCCGGCAGGGGTGGTCGGTGCTGCCGTTTGGCCTCGCTGGGAGGGTGACATCAACAAGCTGTCGACCAGCCTAGCGGCCGGTGACATAACATACACATTGCGCCGAGAAATTTGGTTAGTTCTCCGGTTCTCGGCGTCTTCCCGGTTTCCCGCACTTCTCGACTTTTTGGTGAATTCGGCGGTCGTCAGCTCTGCGGACACCCAGCTTCGCTTAATGGATACAATCCTTTTGCAGACCAACCCGGCGGTAACACAGCGGCTACAACTGGGCTATTAAATACCGGATACGGTGATGATACAATGGCACTCTTGGGTGGCCGAGCAAGCGGCTCATTCCGAAGTCATAGGTGATGACACGGGTATCCAGCAGTCGCAGGGTCCTGATCCTAGCGGTAAAATACGGAAGAACGTCCTCGCGAACAGTAGCGCTGACATTTTTCATACACATTCGCTACCAGAACTGCCATCACCGGGGTCTACGTATTTAAGGATCGATCCAGTCCAGGCGTTGGTGGTGCCGTCGGGTGGTAATGGAAATGCCAGAATGTAATTCGTCATCAGACCACTACACTGGTTACTTAACGTGATGAGCGAGCTATGCAGCCGTTGCTTCTTTACAGCGGGCGGTCCAGCACTTTACTGATCGAAGAATCTAGGTCCTGGCAGAACATGTGGCAAGACTTTGATTTGGAGTGGCCGAGGACAGCACTTTAAGGGTTTCCAACGGTGGATACCAGTAACATTAACTGGAACAAGGTGGCTTGAAAGGAAATGGGGCGTCTTTTTACCATGGTTCGACGCTTCCCTAATAAGAGCCAACTCCTGCAGGTTTTGAGCGACGAAATCCTCGAGGCGTGGTCCGCGGTATGGCGACAAGAATGTATGTATGATCGTCTCGACACGTATCGAGAAAGGGCGTCCGACCATGGCACTAAAGATGGCTTGATGATCGGAGGAAAAGATTCTCGTGCCAATTAGCCCGGTCCTCACTATCGCTTTTCATCGATATTCGGATAATTGGCGGAGGTTAAAGTACAGCGGATACGATGGAGACGAAATTCTCCGATGGTGTGATGTACCCCAACAGGGGAAATTAACACTTCAACTCCTCTGTGTGCTACTATACAATGCCTATTAGAATCGCTACGGGGACTTGGCAGGGATGCCCTTTGGCTCCATTACTGTTCATCCTGGCAGCGGAAGTGCTGTCGTTAGCGACCACACAAGATCGCGAGCTCTAGGGAATCGAGGTTCCTGGGACACACGATGAGCGATATACCTTTTTCGCATTGTCGATGACTCCACTGTTTCTCTTCAGTAAGCGAGCAGTCTTCCACGCGTCCTCGACATCGTCGCAGCTTTCTGGCGGTTATCGGGGCTCACTGTGCAGCCAACAGAAATTCAGATCATCTTTCTAAATACGGCAGTGGCTCTGCCTGTAACGGGGCACCCTGAAGCTTGTACTGATGACAGTACAAGCTACTTATTCTGATGACAGAATAAGGCGGTGCCTCGTGACTTCACGTACACTCGTACGTGCAGAGGAAGACGGTAAGAAGAAGCGAGTACTTGGTTAAAGTAAAAAGTAGAACTGTATTTATAATAGTTAATGTCTGCAATAAATCACTATTTATCTTCATCTAACTATGTCTAAATACAAATGTGTAAATCAGTTATCTGCTCACCACTCATTGCGTGCGTCTGTCGTGGCGCGTCTTCGTTGGTTGATATAATGGCCTATATCAACCAATTAGGAACTACTCGTAAGTGCTACAGAATATTTGTCCTTATGACAATATTCTGAGAATATAACTCTTATAGTTATATTCTATAAACAATTTCTTATAAATTGTTATGTAACGATTCACCCCGTTACATCACCCCCCCCTTAACCATCAGTCACTTTAGTGACTGATTGACTAAATGGATACTCGTCCCAAATCATTTGGGACAGATTTGCACTTGTTGGTCCGAGTCCACTTTCCAACAATTCATCGCATGGTTAACAAGCCCATGCGATGCGCGAGCAAGGCCGCCGAGAGCGCGTCCGCACGTCTCTGTGCGGACGCCGAAGCAGAAACCACAGCAACTGATGTCTCATCGGTAGCTGAAGCGACTCAGCCTGTGTTACTTGGTGATGCAGGCGCTAGTCATGAAGACACTCATGTCTTCACAGAGTATGAGCTCGGTGTCTCATACTCTCCTGATACGGAAGACGGATCCGTATCGACGGCGATTGAATCCAAGCCGCCTGCCAAGCGTGGCATGGATGATGCTTTGCGTCGCAGCATCTTTGGTTCATCTGATGAATCAGATGAACCATCGCCGAAGCGAAGGCGCTCGAGGTCGCGAGACTCGGGCGCTAACAGTGGTGTCGGTTCTCCTATTGACACCACTTCACAGCGAGGTGCCAGTACTTCTGTCGGCACGTCGCAGGAAGAGCGGGACCGCAATGTGTTGCGTCTCGCTCCCGAAATGAAGGCATGGGTGCCTCCAAAATCCGTCATGGATCACTTGTCGGCGACGACGAGTGATCGTTATCGAACACAGTTGTTCGATTCGTCAAGGATCCATCACCTTGACCCCAGTGCGAAAAACTATCGCGCTGAACATGAATTCTTCATCGATGCTTTCTTCAAACATCGATGGTACAGTGGGAATCACAAACGTGATGGTCCCTCACTGCTTCAAGCGTGTAACGCCTACATCCATAACCTCGAGGATGTAGGTCGTGACGCTTGGAACGACAAACTTATCAAAGCTCGTGATAAGTTTGAAAAGCGAACCCCGACAGGTGCACGCTATAAGCTGCATCGTCTGTCAAGGGAGAAAGGATTACCCTGCCTCTCTTGGGGAGACTCGTGCCCATGTTGTGTGAACAACTCTGCACGAGCACCTAAGGAGGCTTACCTCCTTACTAGCCCGTGGTGGCGCGTACGTGTCTCTACTGAGATGTACGAAGGGATTGACAACCTGAAATCCCTTTACGACCGTGCCGGGAAGACTTTCTCCGGCGGTCCTTCTGCGGCACAGGATGTGTCGCGTCGTACTGCTCGACCAGACCCAGTACGTCAACCATCAATTGGGAGCGGGGCTCCCAAGAATCCCAGGACGGGGGATAGCCGCGCCACCGGACGAGGTAACTCGTCCGACGTCCGTTCACGTCGCGGTGGTTCAACAGCTGCTCTACTAGATAGCGCTGGCCACCGCGAGAGTCCTCTAATGGAGGTGGAGGAGGAGGAAAGACGCTCTCCACACGATCATGTGGATCGGTGTGTTCCCGAGAGCTTCTTTGATCGCGTAACGCAAGGGTTACGCGACGATCTCGAGCATGAGCGAAATAGGCGTCTCCAGATGGTGGACACTGCCTCGAAGCATCGAGCTGAGTTTGCCTTTGCTCAGCTTGAGAACGAGAGATCTCTGACATCTCTTCGTGACGAGCTAAGGGTAGCTCGTGGGATTGTTGATCGGTCTCGGGATGAGATAAATGCTCTTCAGACCCTTGTCGATGCCCACCATCGAGAGCACAAGGCTCTCTGCGAGATGCTTGAGCGCAAGGGCGTTCTTCATCGGAAGAAGCAGCGTACTGGTGGTACGGCTTAAGCCGACCAACGTAAAACGTGGGATGCGTTCGCATCTTACGTGGCAACTCGATCGTGTATGCATTGCCTAGGCGGTGCAATACACGAAATGGGCCAATGTACTTGGGTAGTAGTTTACTGCTACCCATGTTAGTCACTACATGCTTTGGTAGATTAACCGTAGACAGTAGGACTAAGTCACCTTTATTAAATAAAAGAGTGTTTGCCCTTCCATTCTTGTCAGCGTTTTGCTTTTGCCTATCCACCGCTTCGGCGATGGAATCTTGCACAAAACGGACTACCATTTCACGAGCCAGTATGAACTCATCTGATGACTCGTTAGCTTCAGTGTGCTGTGAGCGCACTGCAGCGACAACAACCTTTTCTTCAGTGAGGGCTTCCGCACTCTCACTGGGATCATTGTCTTCAGTGAGGGCTTCCGCACTCTCACTGGCATCATCTTCTTCGATATCGATGTTATCGATATCGGCATCAAACGCAATGACTTCTTCGTCAGAGCGTGATGAGCGTGAACCAAATCGGTTTTTGCTCGCGCGAGTCCCTCCCCCCCTTAAACCAGAGTCACACTCTAGTAATGTGGGTACACGCGGATGGCGTAAGCCATTCACGTAAAACGGTGTATGTGTCGTGGACGCATGCACCGAGTTGTTAATGGCAAACTCTACCATCGGCAAAAACTCACTCCAACTCTTAAAGGAGTGTACGTATCCTCGAAGTATCTCTTCGAGGACACGATTGGCACGTTCTGTCTGACCATCTGACTCTGGATGATCAGATGTAGACATCTTCAAGCGCGTTCCGAGTGATTTGAACGCGGAACGCCAGAAATCAGCAGTGAATCGTGGATCTCTGTCTGATACGAGTTCACGTGGCAACCCATGAAGTCGGAAGATGGTGTCGATAAAGACACAAGCACAGCCACTTGCTGTGATTGACTCTGGTACAGCCACAAGGTGTACCATTTTGCTGAATCTGTCAACAAAAACGAGAATACCCGTATTCCCGCGTGCGTCTTTGGGTAACCCAAAGGCAAAATCCATTGAGATGGATTCCCAGCACTCAGCCGGAACCGGTAGAGGCTGTAAAGGTGCACGCAGTGAAGGACTTGACTTCACTCGTTGACAGACTTCGCATGCGCGAATGTACTTGCGCACAAACTGATTATGGCGGGGCCAGTAAAAGTCTCGACTCACCGTGAGATATGTTTTCTCTCGGCCACGATGTTCTCCTATATGAGCATCGTGATACTCGAACATGATCCGCAAACGCAGATCAGTATCATCTGGAATGACAACACGTGGTGTGTCACCAGAAACGGCTGTATAGTACAGTAACCCGTTGCGAGTAGTGTATCGATCTGATGCAGATCGATACGCAGGCGACAATCGTTTCAACGATTCTCGAGATGGTTGGGAGAGATGTGTCAACAACTTCACTATCTCACCATCTTGGGCGTATGCCCGCCTCACATCATCATACAACGTTGTAGATGGAACTGAGGACGTCATAACCGCAACAGTGACTGTCTCACTGTTGGGTTTCGCGACTGTTTCAAAGTCGGGACGACGTGAGAGTGCATCAGCGACGACATTAAGTCGTCCTGGTTTGTACTCGACCGTAAAGTTGTATTCTGCAAAGAATGGCAACCACCGCGCCATTCGTTGTGAAAGGTGCGGGCTGTTCACTGCCGTGCGTAAGGACGCATGGTCAGTGTAAACAATGAAGGGTCTATCTCCTAATAGATAGACTCTGAACTTCGCGAGTGCATACTTCATGGCAAGGAGTTCCTTGTCATGCACTGGGTAGTTCCGCTCAGCTGGTTGCAGCTGACGCGACTGATAGCAGACGACGCGTTCAACGCCTCCAAGGTCGTACTGCATTAATGCACAGCCGATTGCGAAATCGCTGGCATCACAGACCACATGAAATGGCCTGTCCTGATCGGCAATCGCTAGGACTGGGGATTGTATCAAGCTCTGCTTGATATCATCAAAGGAGCGCTGACATTCAGCGTTCCAAAACCACCTCTTGTTCTTTTTCAACAAACGAGAGAGGTGCACAGTCATCTCGGCGTAATTGCGTGAGTACTTATGCAAATACGCCGCTAGCCCAAGGAATTTTCGAAGACCTTTGACATCAACCGGCACAGGCCAGTCGGTGATCGTCTTGATCTTTTCGGGAATAGGACGTACACCGTTCTTACCAACGATGCACCTAAGAAGTGGTATTTCGCTTGCTGCAAATATACACTTCTTGAGGTTAGCATACAATTGATGCTTTCGCATGATTGTAAGAACTTGTCGGACGTGGTATTTGTGAACCTCAACGTCCGACTTTCCATCCATAGCCCGACTATGGATGAATACGTCATCGAAACAACTCGGCGCAAATTCTCGTACTGGTCTCAACAGATGTGATACACATCTGTTGAACGTGGCAGGGGCATTACTAAGCCCTTGTGGCATTACTAGCCATTCCCAGAGCATGCCGCTAGGCGTGCTAACTGCGGTATAGGGTATATCCCGTTCTCGCATAAGGATTTGATAGAAGCCATCCATCAAATCCATGGACGAAAAGATGGTACTCTTTGACATACCATCAATGATTACGTCCTTCCTCGGTATCGGCGTCTGAGCCGGTACCGTTGCAGCATTCAACTTGTTAAATGCATGCACTATCCGCCACCCTCCTGTTGCTTTTCGCACACAGAAGGTCGGAGAGCTATGTGGGGAAGTTGATTCCCTCACATGGCCCGCAGCTAAGCGATCGACAAAGAACTTGTCGATCGCAAGTACTTGTTCACGAGGCAGTGGCCACTGCTTCATGACACAGTACTTCGAGCCTGGTTTAAGCTCGACCTCGTGTCGAATACCTTTATCCTTCGGTAATTCGCACGGAACAGTTTCAGGGAATACATCCTTGAATTCAACCAAATCTTCATAGAGAGGATTTGTCTTGAGCGATTCCCACGATTGGGAGTCATATCGCTCAATTCGTGTCTTTTCATCTAGGACACTCTCGTCCATAGATGAACTACTGAGAACTCTCTCGTTCTCAGTAAACACTGTTGCTGACCTTATGCCGGTTACACACTCGTCGTCAGCGACGAGTACGCAGATCTGCTTGACTTTGCCACTACGCAGATCACGCAAGAACCTTTTATGTTCGAGCGTTGGCAACTGAGTGATCTCCGAAGTCAACTTCGGAGGCGCAATCAGATCAAGAGTATAAGCGCCTACACTCGATCCGTTATTGACTATGACATTCAATGTCTCTGTCATTTCCTGGGGACTTATTCCCTCAGGCTTCGAAGGACTTATTCCTTCGGCTTCCCGGGGACTTATTCCCTCGGGTTTCGGGGAACTTATTTCCGCCGTATTTGTAATCTTGGGACTTATTCCCTTTACTTCCTCTAGCTGGGGTTGCGCAACCACAGCGAGATCCTCTACGAAAGACTCTCCAGTCGATCTAGGATTATCGTTTCGCTTAACCTGAGCGATCGATTGTTTCTCTTCTAGATGTTCCCCTCTAGGGATACATCTTTGTCCCAGTCCACCCGACTTATTCGAGTGGTGGACCTTCGGCGCAGCCTGTGTTTCCTCACAGCCGCCGGAACTTTGCTCCGAAGTGTAACCGTTTGGTACACTAAGGTTTTGTGCAGTCGTACTAACGACCGTACCACAAGTGAGGCCATCGCACTCACTCGTAGTACATCCACACGCTTGTGGACGCTCCAAAACGTTCTTCAGATGGCCATCTGATGAACAAGCGGCAGGCATCGTTACTGTCCGATGTTGCCAGTTTACCCGTGGTTCGTACCTTCTGAGCCACGGTATTCCAAGGATGACATCAAATTTGTCATCCAAATCCAATACGATAAAGTCATCGTCGTATTGGGTATCTTCTAGCGTATAGTGAATCTTCACTATACGCTTTATGACGGTTACGGATGCGCCTGTCGCAAGACGTACCGTCATCCTCGTAGGAGGTGTGTCACATTCACTAAACTTAAAGTGACCATCTTTTAGCGATTGGCGTTGCACAAAATTGTTGAACGCCCCACAGTCGACTAGAGCTCGAAGGGACAACTTATTCGTCACTTCGAGTTTCAAGGTAATGAGTGAGATCTCATTACCTAGAGCAGCAACGCACAATGTCTGTGTCTTGGGAGCAACCTTCGTCAAGAAGCCTGCAAATTCTCTTGACGTTGCTGTACCAGTAAGGTACTCCGCACCAACTGATCCTGTCAGTATTTTTACGGTCCATCCCGTTGTTGCGTCTTTGCACCAACAGCGGGCCCGCGTCCCTGCCCCTTTCTCATGGGTGGACGGTCACTACGCCCAGTGTTGCGAGACACTGGACGAGGGGCACTACACTCGTAAGCGTAGTGTCCTGTACTTTGACATCTGTTGCATTTCTGCAACTTCTTGTAGTCTGTAGAGCGAGCCTTCTTGCTCTCTACATAACAGAGTTCCATCGGCTCTGGACCTTCGCTGTCATATCGTCTCGGTTGACGATATGATGTCGATCTGGCGCGGGCCTGTCTCAGACTGAAGTCTTCCTGTTCCGCAATGGAAATGGCTTGTTCTAGTGAATCTAGTTCAAGCCGGAACAGGTGAGTCTTGACGGGACCATCCGCAAGACCTGCATGAACACCGAAACCAACGTGTGTTCATCAACCGGGTTGGAACTTATACAACTCGTGAGATGTCGGACATGTTGCGCGTAAGCGTGCACATCACGCTTACCTTGTCTAATCTTCAAGAGTTCAGTTCGAGCTCTGAACTCAGCTCTAGGTGGTTCAAACGTTTGTCTGAGCTGCTACTTGAAGACTTCTAACGACCCAAACGCATATGGGTCGTGCAACTTGAGCCCCAAAGCCCAAGTCTTGGCACGTCCTGCCAGATTTGACTGGGCAAATGCAACTTGCATTTCCCCATCGTCGATGCGACGCGCCCTTATGGCGTCATCCAATTCGACGAACCATCTCAGGAGGGAGTCCTCTTCGACTCCCCTATACTTGGGGATGTCAATCTTCAAGGTCTCGGGTCGACGCGAGTGCATCGACCCACCAGCAGCAGCCTGCTGCTGTCTCAACAGTTCAAACTGTTGAGCACCCTGTTCTCTCAACAACTCTGCTTGTTGAGAACCTTGTTGGTGAAGCAAGGCTACTTTCTCGCGTTCAGCGTCAAGTTCATTTTGAATGAACTTGGCGATAGTAGCATGTTGGGCATCTCTATTGAGAGCCTCTAGCATGACGCTAACAGCATGGATGCCCATGGTTGAACCCATTCGTTCAACCGCATCCCATTCGACATTGCTCAAATGGGAGTAGCCGTCACGCGTAGCGTGAAAGCTTTGGTCATCTTCATCATCCAACATATTCATGTTGGATGTGAACGTGGTCCTTGGACGGACTACGAAGTGCTACCAGGTGTAACGGGGCACCCTGACGCTTGTACTGATGACAGTACAAGCTACTTATTCTGATGACAGAATAAGGCGGTGCCTCGTGACTTCACGTACACTCGTACGTGCAGAGGAAGACGGCAAGAAGAAGTGAGTACTTGGTTAAAGTAAAAAGTAGAACTGTATTTATAATAGTTAATGTCTGCAATAAATCACTATTTATCTTCATCTAACTATGTCTAAATACAAATGTGTAAATCAGTTATCTGCTCACCACTCATTGCGTGCGTCTGTCGTGGCGCGTCTTCGTTGGTTGATATAATGGCCTATATCAACCAATTAGGAACTACTCGTAAGTGCTACAGAATTTTTTTTATTTGTCCTTATGACAATATTCTGAGAATATATCTCTTATAGTTATATTCTATAAACAATTTCTTATAAATTGTTATGTAACGATTCACCCCGTTACATTACCTGGATATGAAGGAATACGTGTGTTGCCTTATGGCGAAAAAACACGCTACCTCGGTCATCAAGTGGGTACAGGGGCACTCGTCGACGCGAATTGGGCTGTCCGAATCGGGAACGTGCGACGTCATCTCGCGACGGCTACTCAAGTGACGACTAGTGTATCTCCGGGTGCTCAGACTCAATGTCATTATGATTTCAAAATAACCTTTACGGCTCGTGCTTTTGATATGCCTTAATGGGCGGAAAAGGATTTTCAAAATTTACACAAACAATTTTGTGGAAATATGCTCCCTCAACGGAGCGCAGTCGTCAAAAACTAATTCGGGCATTTTGTACACACCGCGAGCGGCCGTTGGGGTCGGCTTGGTCTCGATAGCCGTGGCTGTTAAATCCCAACGGATGAAACACGCTCTTCTCTAGCTTACAGAGAAGCGAGACAGATACGTCGACGCGCGAAATTTTTGCACTATTCGGGAGGCTCGGGACGACGCTTCTGTCGTAATCACACCACTAAATATTCTTCATTCTCGCAGTCAACAGAGCAGGATACGTGGTGAATCATTGCGGGCTGGTCTTTGTGCTTAGCTTCGGCCGTCAAAAATGGATCATGATGCTATACAGAAACGGCACGGTCAACATATGCAACGGCTCATCTCGCAGATCATGTGTTGGAGGAACGGAGACTAGCTAACGATTTGGTTAGCGGAGCCGCTACCTGCAGCTACCTGGGTGATAACGGCCGTGGCCATACGGTATTGGCCAACGCATCTGCGGGTAGACAGCCCATGGCTCTGCGATGACACATGACATCGGTTGTTGGGCAAGAGATACGACCGCATCAGGCCGTGCTCACCGGAAGAATTTGCGATTGAGCGAACCGGTACAACAACATACGTTTGTCACGTCCCATTGGCTGAGGGGGCGGACAAGCACCACATGGACCGCAAACTCGGACGCTGGGCTTTAGCAATTTTGCTGGGGAGTCCTCCGTTGGCTTTAAGACGGACATTCGAGATTCTACCCACTTTGGCTTTACGATACCTCCTGGACCTCTGGCTATCTTACAACTGGGTGCTGGTAGAACCTGGAGCTGTTCTAGGGGTGGCAGGTACAGCGTCGGATATTCCTTCTTGGGGAATCAGGCTTAAGCAGAAGGCCAACGGGATTAATTGGGTAGTCGATGACTCACGTAGCATACCTCCTGAGTATAGGGACGATGTGGACTTCATCACGAGCTCGCATTGAGTTCTTGTTCTTGCCGTTGAGGCACGTCCATTTATCCACAGCTTTTCGTGGGACGCCCCATCGAACTTAGCGAATCAGCACGTATTGAGGTACATTACACGCCAGCCGTATTGCAAGACCAAGGTGGGGCTTAGCACAGCTTTAAAAGGTCTACTCCAGAAGTGACAAACCTGCGCAGACTGGGAATACTGGCACTCGGCATCTCTTCATCAAATCCCGAATGAGCCGTGAAGCCCCTTAAAATGCAATCACGGAGTATTAAGTGTGGGTCTATTATCGAATGACACTCCAACAGCTCATTTTATTCTTCCCGGGCAGGGAACTTGACAAAAGTTGCAGAAGGTCGTCCGTCTGTGGCAGTCACAAGGAGACACTAAAGCAAATGTTCTGGACATGTCCGGTGGCCCAGGGATGCTTATATGAGATCCTGACCTCGTGGTTTAAGTCCGACGTGCGGCTGGATAACGTGAGCCAGTATGCGGCAAACTGCATGGCAAGGTTACCGCCGCCTTTGTCTAGGACACTACTATAGCGGCTGCAGCAGGCCTTTGGGGATACTGTGGCGGAGTATATTAATCATTGAATGCGCAAATTGTGGATCCTGTGTTTCGTTGTATCTTGATTCTTTAAATCCAGCCCATTGGGTTGTTTACGAGCGGCAACAACTTTCACTCCTGGGATGTTTCCAAGAGGTTTTCTCTGACAGACTTATGCAATTAAGAGCGCTATCGGCAAGAGAGCGCAGCACGTTACATTCAAGGGTACAAGGCATCAGGCTATGGCAGTCTATAGAGTTACTAGGTGACACCACTGCGCCTTTCAGAGCATCACATCATGTGGTGAGCCACGTACAACCACCGGACAAATCTACACCGGCATTGCTAATCTGGCTTGGGACATTCCAGATGTCTTGTTCACTTTAATACCGTGTAATCGACTGTCTGTTCTTATCTTTCTCTCTGTCATAAACCTAATTCAACTACCTGATACTAATGTTAACTAATACGCATTGTAATCTTTAGAATAATATAGTTTTATGAATGGTACATCACGCTGTCATCAGTGTATGACCGAGGTGAATAACCACATCAATTATCACAGACAAAACTTGGAATAACTTGTATTTCACATATACAAGGTATTACTTTTTTGGGTGGTAGCGGTCGTGTGACCTTGTTAAAGAGAATGCGAACAAGCAGGAATAATGGAGCCCTTGCGCACCAGAAATAAAGTCATGTAGAACAGTTTAGTAAAATAAAAATTTAAAATACAGGGTAAAGGAGCTTTTAATAAAAAAGCGACAAGGCTTTGCTTGAAACTAAAGCAATCGCATATCTGCATACACTTAAAATTATCTGCCCGCACAATAATTCAAAAACTAGTTCATTAAAAAAATAGCCTGTCTGGTCATGTATTTAAATGAGTCGAAAGATACTGCAATGTAGATTAATACTGCCAGATTAGACGATTACATGGGATAGAGGTATTTTAGCCCGGCGATAAATAAAGATGATGAGTATTCACGATCGGAAACGCGGTCTTGGAATGCGGGGATAGGTAGACTGTTCTATTAACTTAGCTATAACATGCAATTTAGTTCGTTAAATCGATAACTAGATCCTAAAACCCACTTTGAAAACTTAATCCTTGCATATTCATGTTCACAGAAGTTGTTCGAAGGTCTCCAAGTTGCAAAACGTCAGCGTGCGAGCTGTATAAAAAAAGTGAGGCTAGAAAGCCACTGGATCGATCCAAGCGGTGAATATTACGAGTATAATAGATACTGACCGGCTCCATTGTCGAGCAATTTTTACAGATTAGGAATCTGCAAATGGTTTTCTTCACTTCCTATAGCAAATAGCTTTTAACTCACGTGCTCTACTTCGCTACATGAAGAGTTGCATTAGGCCCATCAAAACACTTTCTGAAGAACTCCTTCCTGCGTACTATAGACAACAACCTTTGGTGAGTGCTGAAGTCAAGTCCGGTTGGATAAAAAATTCTAGTAGAATTTATTTTAATATCCTTAAAAAAGTATGTTATTGTCGTGAATGTAATTTCACTGTATAAGGGAACTTTCTGTAGAAATTGAAACACTGTGAGGTTGCTTACATGAATTATGAGCTAACAGAACTGACACGATGCTAGACTCGTCCGTCGTGCTTTAATGCGTCAAGCGCAATTGAAACAGTAAATGCGACAGCATCTTTTATACTGGTGCTAGATACGGAAGTCGAAATTCAAAAATTTTAGCTTACGTAGCCGTTTTGTGATTTTTACAGCTTGGACTAACTATTACCGGTTCAGCAAATTACTCATTAAATTCATCGGCAATACATTCTTGACTATACGCTGTCTAAATAAAAGGGGAATGAAGGACACCGAGAGCTCAGATATAGTGTTGTTTCTTTGAACTGATTTTTTCTCTGAACAATTATTGTGGAACAGTTGTATAACTATTATATTTTGACCAAATTTTGGACGCTGAGCGCGCCTTTTCAGCTTCATCTCGCACAAAATTCATTTTTTACTGAATAGACATCCCAGCATCAAGAGATCAAGGTAAATTCAGCAAATTGTGCACTTGGAGTCTTGCACGCACCATGAAACAACTGCCTTACGACTTATTGCAACTATAAAGACTCTCATTATGACGCAACATCAGTTAATACGTGTACGCGGTGAAAGAGTGAAAAATATTGACCATACTTTTCCCTACTTGCTGCAATCAGTGCACTATCTAAAAGAGTCCTAGAATTAGATGAACTCCCCATACATAGCATTTAAAATTGTTACCTGGACTATGTTGATCACCTACTCCGTTATTAAAAAATTAGTTTCTTATCCGGGTGTATGCGTTTAAAAATTGATAATCTATGTATGATGCCATGGTTGCCGTATTGTTGTATCATTTCATGAGGTTTGATCTCGTAAAAAAACGGTCCAGCGAGTTAAAGATTGTGGTCGTGTATGTCATCGATGGTAATTGTAAATCGCTAACCCTCGATCGAACCTTTGCTGCTCACTTGTGATAAGTTCACGTGAATATACTAACCATCTTGCTGATGCCGCTATTCCTGGTGACTCTTGCTCCAGCCAAGCTCTAAAAATACTATGGAGATGCGTAGTATGACTTCTTACAGTTCTTTGATCGTGAAAACAGGTGATTAAAGTATGCACAAATGGGTGATGAGACGCTTCCGAATTTGGCGGTAGGCGGGTTGGACCATCTTCGTCGGAAGAACTTAAATTTGGGCTTGAAGAAATGGGGGAGAATTTATTTGTAACGGGCCACCGCAACGACACAAGATACAGCCAGTGTGGAGATACTCACAATAACTGAAGCGTAAATGGAGCCTCGCTGCCTCTTAAAACTTATAAAGGGAAGGGATATCAACCAGAAGCTGACTACTTGCTGTTGTTTTACCGATAATTAAGTTTAAAATACATGTACCTATGTTATGTCCTGACTTATTTAAATTTATATACAAAAATGAATGCCGAATCTTGCCCATCACTCATTGCGTACAAATACCGTTGATCAGACCGCTAGAAATGGCTATTATGATGGCCCATGTTAGACAATCGGTGAGTGTTTTCAGATATATCCCCTTTTGAAAATATCAAGGTACATTATCAACCGAATAGTATTATACTAATTAACTAAAATCAAGGTTAATAACATGTAACAGGCTCACCCCGTTACATCATTCCCCCTACTTAAACGATTTTTATTCAGTCACAGTCATATTGATGTGGTCCCCATTCGACCACATCAGGGATAGGGGGAACTTGTTTTGTTCTGATCCACTCAATTTCGGGTTTATTGAACCAGTTTATGCGATGCGCGGCGACAGCTGCTCAAATGAAAGGAGCGCGTGGTCCCGGATTTGGTCTTGAAGATGCCCAGCCTCTCGCGAAAGTCGATGCTTTGTCTACTGCTGCTGCAGCTATTTCTGCATCACCTGTTGCTGCAGAGGCATGTGGTGGGTCACCTCGTGCTGATGATGATGGTCTTCAAGGGAAGCTCATCTGTTCTGGGAAGTTGGACGGTGGGTCCGATTTGAAATAGACACCTAGGTCGCCCGAGTCTGTAGTGGCGACGAATACGAGCCTATGAATAGGACTCGAGCGGTTAGTCAGGCTTATGGTTACTGCACGAGCTGTTCAGCTCGAAAATGAGCATGCTGACCCTCCCGTGCCTGCTAATGCACATTTGCATATTAAAAATGCGGTGATATCTTGCAAACGTCGTAATGACTATTCTAGAGGTACAGCTACTTTCGTCGTACCACGTAGGAAGATCTAGACTGCAACATGTTGCGTTTAGCACATGAACAAAGACCTTATGCATTACCAAAAAGACTTTCAATGACTTTTTAGGCGAGACAAATCTATATCGTCGAATTCCAGTGTTCAATGCGAGGCTTGCACGGTCTCGGCATCACCGCGAGCAACGTTTGAGCTGAAGAAAATGCTGATCTGTATCCTCCGTGAAGCATCGTTGGTTTAGCGGCAACAACAAGCGAGCAGAAAACTCGTTGCTGCAGTCGCGAAACGCGTTTACACTAAGTGTGAGGCATTATGCGTTAAGCTTGTATTCAGAAACTCAACACTTCTTGCGTCAGGTTAAGGAAAACGAACCTTGACTGGTGCAAAATATCGGCTGTGCTATCTGTTTTGTGAAGTAGGAAATTCCATGCCCCGCGTGGGACTGCCCATATCCGTGTTGTTCGGACGACACTTAGCGCATCCATTGGGAGATTACCTCCTTTTTGACCTGGTGTGGGGCGCACACCTTTTTTAAAATGCTGGGTGCGACAGCTGAACCTGATATCAAAAATGGCTATTGATCACCATAGCTGCGTGTTTTCCGCTGACTTTTCTGAGTAATCGGATGTGTCTCGTCGCATTGGTAGGTGAGAACCTCAACATTAGTCATCATTAATGCATGAGACTCCGAGCTATCGTGTGAAGGCGGATATCCGCGCCATAGAACAGGATAACTCGTTTGCTGCCCCGTACGTCTCGGCAAATCAAAGTAAGCTCATCGTGAAAGCGTTGACCACCGTGCAAGTCCATGATAGAGTGCTGGGGCGTACGATCAAATTCGAATGATTGCTATAGTTGAAGGCGGGGGTTGGTCGTCTCTATCAACACCTAAACGATCTTTTTGATCACACCACAGAGAGGAAGGAGAGTCTCTCTTTGGAAGGGAGGGTGCAACGTATTCGCCTTTATAGGTCAGAAGATCGATCGGAGGTCGCATTCTACTAATTGGTCCACATGCGGAGGCGTCCAGCCATTCGAATTACGTGGCTGACATTTGTAGCCAGTATGCGGTACTACGCACCCATATTCAAAAATTGGCTCTAGACCGAAAGAATCACCTGGAGGTTCGTTAGCGGGGCGGATGTATTCGCTTAAAGAAGACATTTTGTGCTGATTGTAAAAACGATTACGACCAACCTAAAACGTATAATGCGTGCGCATCCCGCGAGTATACTCAGTTGTGTATGCATTGACTTTGTTATATATTTCACAAAACGGGCCAACGAATTTGGGTAGTAGTTTACTATTACACACATTAGTTACTACGTGCTAAGGTAGGTTTGCCTAGAAAGTATAACGAAGTCTACACCTTTTAAAAGAAGAACCTTTGCTCCTTTATGTTTGCCAGCGTACCGTTTTTGCTGGCCCACCGCGTTAGCGATGGAGTCTTGCCCAAAACAGACCACTGCTTCTTGTGTCAGCAGGAAATCTTATGCTGAATAACTTTGGTCTGTTGCAGTGCACCCTGAGCGCACCACTAAGAGGTCATCTACTTCTTTAGCTAGGGTTTTCTCATCTTCGCTGGTTTAGTTGTTGTTGATGCAGTATGTACCAGAATCGCCATTCTATTCTGGATCTTCAATATTGTCGTCACTACTGCTGAGGTTTAATCCTTCCACTTCGATTAGACCGACACATGCAACGATCGCGTCGTCGAGTACCTCGACACGTGTTGACCAAGGTTAGAAGGGTTTTTGTTTAAGCGAATACCTCCCCCTTGAATCAGCATCACACTCTAGACGGGTGGGTAGGCGTGAATGGCGTAAGCCATTCAAGAAGAATTGTGGATGCGTTGTCGACGCAAGCACGACGTTGCTGATGTCCAACTACAACATCGGCAAAAGGTCGGTCCAATCTGTGAAAGGTTCGAAGTATCCTTGAAGCATCTCTTCGAGGACGCGGTTGACGCGTTCTTCGTGATCAGATGTCGATATAGTAAGACGTGTTTCGAGGGATTAGTAAACGGATTGACAGCACGCCGCCTGGATCGAGGGTCTCTATCAGAGACTAATTCACGGAGCAGAATTTGAAGTCGGTGTACCGTGTCAATAAAGACACGGGCACATCCCAGTGCTGTGATTGAATACTGAACGGTAGCAAGATATAACGGCTTGCTAAAGCGATCAAGAAATACAAGAACACCATTATTATTGCGAGCGTCTTCGGGGAAATTCGAGGGAAAAGTCCACTAAAATGGACTGTCAGCACTCTGTCAGGATCGGTAGCAGATGTAGTGGCGCACGGGTAATTAAACTAAGCTTCATCAGCTGGCACACTTCACAAGCAATAATGTACTTGCGCACGAGATGGTACTGGCGGGAACAGTAGAAGGCGAGACTAACTGTAAGATAAGTTTTTTTACGCCCACGATGCCCACCAGGAGGTTCATCATGACACTAATACAAAACGCGCAAGCGTGTATTATCATGAGCGAAACGACGACACGAGATGTTTCCTCGGCAACGGCTGTATTATACAGCCACTCGTGCGTCTTGTGTATCGTTTCCTCGTGGAGGATCGATACAGGCCGTAAGGCTTCAAGGGATTAGTGATACGAAGTTACCAGATGATCTGTTAATCTCAGAAGAGCCTCAACTTTAGCGCAGTCCTTTTTAAATGTTGTCAAACAAAGTTGACGACGATAACAAGAACTGGTGTTGATACAGTGATATCAACTCCACTGTTGGACTGTGCGGACAACTCGAAGTCGGATCAAAGCAAAAAAGAGTGCGCGACAGCATAAAGTCGTCCAGGTGTGTATTCCAGAGAAATTTTAATACTCCGCAAAAAAGGATCGTCAACTTGTATGCTTTGCAAAAGGGGTGGGACGTTTACTGCCGTGCGTAATGACGCGTGGATCGTACAGACTACAAACGGCCTTGTTTAAAGGAAATAGGTGCAAAATTTAACAATACATGCTTCATGGCAAGATGGTATTAGTCATGTGCTGTGCAATTACACCCAGCTGCTTGCAGCTTAAGCGATTGATTACAGACGACGCGCTCTGCTCCGTCTGTACAGTTCCGCATATACCGCAACCAATCGCAGAATCCGATGGGCGATCGTATCAAGATCTGCTTGATAACTTGAAAGGAATGATATATAGCAGCTCGTCATGGCCACTTCTCGTCTTTATTAAATGAAGGGAGGTAAACGGTCATCTTGGCGTAATTTTGCGAGAATTTATGCATGTACGCCGCTGGGCCATAAAATCTTTGAGTCCCTTTATATCACTGGCACAGGCCAGTCGGTGATCGCTTTAATCTTTTTTGGATCGGGGCGTACATTGAATTTACTAACGATGCACACAAGAAATGATGTTTCACCAGCATGCTTATTAAGGTTGGCATACCGAAAATGCTTCCGCAAAAATGTAAGAAACTGACGAACGCGTATATGATAAACCTCTACCTCCGTCGTTCCGCCCATAGCCCGGCTATGGACGATTACATCGTCGAAATTGCTTGGTGCGAAGTCTCGCACCGTTCTCAACAGATTGCTTACACATGTGCTAAGTGTGGCAGAGCCGTTTTTTAAGCCCTTGTAAAATTGCAAGCCACTCCCAAAGCATACTGCCTGGGATAGTAACCGCAGTGTAAGGGATTTCCTATGTACGCACAAGGATTCGATAGAGGCCATCCACCATTTCCATGGACTATAAGATGGTATATTTAAACCTACTATAGATAATGAAGTCCTCATCGGTGCAGGCGTCTGAGCCCGTACCGTTGAAACATTCAACTAGTTAAATGAGTGCAATATCCACTATTTTCATGTAGCTGTGCCCACACATGAGGTCGGAGAGCTATGAGGGTAAATTAAACCACTTACATGACCCGCAGCTAGCCGATCGGCATAACTTGTCGACCGCAAGTAATCGTTTACGAGGCAGTGTACACTGCTTTAATACAGAGTACTTCAATCCCGTTTTGAGCTCGATCTAGTGACATTTTATTTTGTCCTGAGGCAACTTGCATGGCACGAGTTCGGGAACACGTCCTCATATTCGATAAAATTCTTTGTAAAGGATTTGCCTAGATCGACTCCCATAATTGAGACGTGCATCGCTCAATCCGAGTCTCCAAATCGAGGACAATTTCGTCCATAGATGAGCGGCTGAAAACCTGTTTGTTCTTAGCACATACCATTTCCGACAGAATATCAATCACGTACTCGTCCTCTGTGACGAGAATAAAGATCTGCTTTACTTTTCCACTACGCAGATTATACAAGAACCTTTTTTTTTCAAGCGTTGGCAACTTGCTGATCTCCGAAGTCAGCTCCAGAAGCGCAATCATATTAAGTTAGTAAGACATTACAATTGACCCGTCCATAACCCTGACATATTGTCTCGGTTTCTTTCTGAGAATTTTGTCCACAGGCTGCTGGAAAACTATTTCCTAAGTTTGATGAGGTCTCGTTACCTCATCAATTAAGGCTCAATTTTTTATATCACGTACGTGAAGAATTATTTCCTTAATGTCTTTTAGCTGTGATTACGCTTTTATACCCAGGTTCTCTATGATCGGCTCTCTAGATGATCCATGATCATCATGTTGCCCCGTGTGGGAAACTAGATCATTGTTACTTAATGTCACCCGCTAGGCTTACACTAATGTCCCGATCCACTAGACTTGTTTGAGCGGTGGTCCTTTGGCGCTACTTGTGCATCCGCACAGCCACGAGCGGCTTCATCCACAGTGTGATGGATGTCACCCTGTGTTATTGTGCAGTCGTGATAACAACCGTACCGCAAGTGAGGCCACAACACTCACTCGCAGTACATTCACACGGTTGTTGACTCTCCAAGACTTTCATCAGGTGGCCATCTGATGAACAAGCTTCAGGCATCTTCACGGTTCAATGATGCCAGCTTAACCTGCACTCGTACTTATTAGAAAATAGAAACATAAATTGAAATGAAACTTATAATTTAATACATTTCGATGAAGTCATCATTATATTGAGAGTCTCTTAACATTTAGTGATATACCATTGCACGTTTCATTACAGCTATTGGCTCGCCTGTTGCAAGGTGCGCTGTCATCCTTGTAGGAGAAAGATCGCGCTGAACAAACTAGATCCTACAATATCTAGCATTTGGCGACAAACAAAGTTTTTCGACGCCCCACAGTCAACTAAGGCACGATGTGACAATTATTTTGTCACTTCAAGGTGATGAGGGGAAACTCATCAACTAATGCAGAGACACTTGTTGATTGTTAGTCTAAAGCAACTTATAGAAATAGGTTTGCAAATTTATATTGAGGGTGCTGGATCAGGAGGGCAATCCGCCCCTACTAACCCCGACTTTTTTAAGGTCTGTCACGCTGTTGTGACTTTGCGCCGGCGTCAGCTTTGTATTCGCGTCTTTTGCTCTTCTTGGCAAATGGTCGATCACTTCTCTCAGTGTTTCGAGATGCTGGGCGTAAAGATCTACACTCGTAGGCCTAGTGTTCTAACTTCTGGCAGTGATTGCACTTCTGCAATCGCTTATTGGTTCAAGAGCGAGGTCTCTTGCTCAACGTAATGGAAGGTTATAGTTTTGGACATCCGACTTCTTTTCGTCTTTGGAAACGATATGAACCCGAACTATCGTGAGCCTGTCTTGAGCTAAGGTGCATCTATTCCGCAACTGATATCGCTTCTTCTGGCGTATCCAGATCAAAGCGGAACAGGTGAGTCTTGATGTGATCATCCGCAAGACCCGGCATGAACATAGTGATCGGTGTGTTTTTAAAAACCAGGTTGATAGGCCATGATACAACTCGCAAGGAGTCGTATGTGTTGGGCGTAAGTGTGCACATCACGCTTGCCCTGCTTGAGTCTCAGGAGCTCTATTCGAGTTCTGAACTCATCCCTTGGTGGCTCATACATTTGTCTGAGCCGATTCTTGAAAATCGTCAATAACCTTGACACAAATAATTCGTGCAAATTGAGCCCTAATGCTAAAATTTTGGCAGGTCCTGCCAAGTCCGACTGAGCAAATAATAATTAAATTTGCAAATTAATTATGTGAAGAGCTCATATGAAATCGTCTTTCCCGACGACCTATCTTAACAGGGAGTATACTTCGACTCATCTGTGCTTTGAGATGTCTCTCTAAAAGTTTTGGGTAGACGCGCGTGCGTCGCTACGTAAACATCAGCAGTATGTGCCTGCTGTTTTCTTATCAGTCTAAACTGTTAGGCGCCCTTTTCTCTCGACATTTCTGCCTGTTGAAAACCTTGCTGGTGAAGCAAGTGTACTTTTTCCTGTAAATTGTCAATTTTATGTTGTATGAGCTTGGAGACGGTGGCATGCCGCTTGTCTCTGTCAAATGCGGAAATTATGGAAGAGACGGCATGTTCGCCCACGGTTGATCCCATTCGTTTGATTGCACCATATTCGATGTCACTAAAAATAGGAGTATCTTTTACGAGTGGCTCGAAAAAGTCACTATCATCATCCAACATGTTAATGTTGGACTTAGGGGTCGAGTTTCTTGTACGAACTACAAAGTACAACCAGGTGTAAAGGGGCACTGGTAGCTATTACTGCTTCAGTACTAGTGCATCTACACTGACAAGAGAGGAGGTAGTTCCGCGCGTCACGTTACGTACACTGGCCTTGCAGAGGAAGGCTAGCTAGTAAACGACGCGATCAATAGGAGTAAAAAGTAAAAACATATTAATGCATTTAGGTACTACATACATGTATCTATGTTTAGTCTAAACTTATTTAAATTGATCTACACAAGTGTATGCCAAAGTCTTGCCCATCACTCATTGCGCGCGTCCATTGTGCTAATTATTAGCGGAGCGTTGAATTGAAGAAGAATTGTTGATCGAAGCAGCGAAATCAATAGTGAATTATGTTATGCGTCGATTCACGTTCCTCCCGTTGCCTATCATCTTTCCTGGTCCGTCTTTCTTTCCAACCTTTTTGTCAAATCAGAGAATGTCCTTCACATGTTCCTTTTCCAGCTACGGTTCTTCCTTTCTCATGTTCTTTTCCCTATAAACGGTTTTTCCTTTCTCATGTTCCTTTCCCATAAAATGGTTTCCCTTCCGGTGACAAAAATGGGGGACGTCACTGTCTCGAAGGGCAGTGCTGGTGAACCCCAAACACCAGGACCCGAAGGTTTAACTTGCACTGCCGGGATTAAACCGGTGACCTTTGGTATAGTGCTGCCACACTGATCCACTTGAGCTACAGCGTGATGAAAAACATCACACAATGTTGTCCTATACGTGTAATACTACCTGGAGCAACTACATGAACACGCTTATCCCGACGCATGTCCATTCCATAACGCACACGTCGCATCACAGAATCTTAACACATAGTTGATTGGACCGCTAGATCTAACTGATATATTGGCCCATGTCAGTCAGTAGATAAGTCTTTCTATATTTTACTTTTTAGGGTAACATTCACAAGCATTATCAATTCTAACGGTTATACACAGATTAACTATTATCAATACTAGTTGCATGCACCAGGATACCCCGTTGCAGACAGAGCATCAGCGACGACATTCAGTCGTTCTGGCTTACATTTGACAAAGAAGATATAATCCACGAAGAAAGGCAGCAGCAGCCACCTCACCATCCGTTGCGAGATATGTGGACTGTTAATGGCGGTGCGTAATGGCGCATGGTCCGTGTTGATGATGAAGGGTGCATCATTTAAATGGTAGACCCTTAACTTTGCCAGCATACTTAATGGCAAGAACTTATTTGTCATTGAATGGGTATTTGCGTTGAGCCGGTTACAGCTGATGTGATTGATAGCAGACGACACGCTCAGCATCATCTACGTCATACTGCATTAGTACACATCTGAAGGCAAAATCACTTGCAGCGCAGACTACAGAAAACGTTCTGTCTTTGTATGAAATTGCCAAAACTGGCGAGAGTATCAAGCTTATCTTGATGGCTTCGAAAAAACGCTGGCAATCAGCACTAGGCCCACTCCTCGTTATTTTTTAATGGACGTAAGAGATGAACATTAATCTCGTCGTGATTTTGCAATTTGTTATGCAAACACTCCGCTAGAACAAAAAAAGTTCGAAATTAATACTTGTCGGTAGGCATTGGCTAGTTAGTGATCGCCTTAATCGTTTGAAAGTGGGCTGTATGCCGTGCTTGACCACGATACATCCAAGAAGTGGATTTCGCTAGTAGCAAATATGCACTTCTTGATGTTGGCATACAAGTTATGCTCACGCATCAGTGTAAGAACTTATCGAACGTGGTGGAGTAGGACTCCCGCGTCCGTATGTCCATCCATAGCACAGCTAATTGATAGCTCGTTATCGAAAACGCAAGGTGCGGATTCTTGCGTAGACCTCAACAAATTCGGAGTGCATCTGTTAAATATAGCATACGCATTTCTTATTCCATGTGGCATAACTAGCCACTCCCAAAGCATACCGCTCGGGTTGCTCGCCGCAGTGTACGAATTTTCCTTTTACATACATGGATCTGATAATATTTGTCCATCAGATCCAATGATGAAAAGATATCAATTCTTGCCATACCATCTATATGACATCCTTTCTTGGTATCCGTGTTTGAGCCGTTACAGTCGCAGCATTCATCTTGCTAAAGCATGTACTATTCCCTGTGTCCTTTCGGACACAGAAGGTCGGATAGCAACGTGGAGAAGTAAATTTTTTAAAAGGTCCGCTGTCAAGCCATCGGCAAAAATTTTGTTGATTGCTAGTACCTCTTCACGAGGCAGCTCCCACATCTTTTATGACACAGTAAATTTGGTCCGTTTAAGCTCAATATCATGGTTGGGTAATTCGCGCGGCATTGTTTCTGGGAACACACCCCTGAATTTTGTCAAATCATCGCAGAGAGGATTGTCTTGAGCGATCCCAGAATAGCGATATATATCACCTAGTCCGATTGTTATAACCAAGAAAACTCTATTCCATTTATGAGCTGCTAAACCTGTTAAATTTTGACGAATAACATTGCCGACCGAGTATCGGTCACGTACTCGTCCTCTATGACGAGCACAAAGATCTGCTTAACTTTGCCACTGCGCAGATCACACAAGAAATTTTTCTGTTCGAACGTAAGAATTATGTGATATCCAAAATTGTCTTTGGATGCGCAAATAGATCAGGTGGTAAATGCCAACACTGATCCTTTATCGACCAGGGCTTTGATATATCTGTTATCACCCGTAAACTTGTTTTTACAGTTAAGTAGGGACTTATTCAAGCACTATCCTGTATGACTAAACCATTAAATGACACGAGTGAATTTGAATCTTGGCTATTCTCTGGCGGTGGTAGCGCAAACCGCGGCCATTTTTACGTGCGATTCTCCAATTGCACTAAGATTATCGTATTGCCAATCATTAGCAGCTCTTTTACGTGCGATTCTCCAATTGCACTAAGATTATCGTATTGCCAATCATTAGCAGCCGGTTCATCGTTACTCGGGTGTTGACCGTTTGAAAGTTTCGACACTTTATGGATGCGCCTTTTCGAGTCACACCGTCATCCTCGAGAGGAATTTAGCCCTAAATATATGTGCTCTCTGCTGTTCAGCGATTGGCGTTGTACAGATGTGTTCGACGTTCTACAACTGACTTGGGCTCGAAGCGACATGTTTCGTGTCACTTCGATTTTCTTGGTAATGTTGGAGACCTCATTACCAGAAGCAGCAACACATAATGATTGAGTGTTGGGGGCAACTTTCGTCAAAAGGCCTGCAAACTCACTTGACGTTTCTGGATCAGTAGAGATTTTTGCATTTACTGACAATCAACGGTGTCTTTTGCTGTCTGTTACGTTGTTGCGCCTTCGCAATATCGTCGGACCCACGCCTTTGACCCCGCTTGGCCGCTTGGTAGTTATAGTTATTTGCGGTACGTGGTACCGCTTTCGAGGCGCTGCATTCTTATACATAATACCCTGTCTTCTGACATCTATGAATGTTCGCAATTTCTTGTAGTTGTAAATACGAGAGCTCTGGCCCCCCTTGACAGAAGACCATTAGTTTAGGGCTATCAATTTTATTTAGTCGTCTCAAAGGACGATAGGACTTGAATTTCGCGTGATCCTGTTTCAAGTTAACGTCCTTTTGTTCCGCAACCTTTTATTACCTCTTCCATAGTTTTTAATTCTAACCGGAACAGGTAGGTTTTATCGGGACCATCGGTAAAATCTTGCTTGAACAACACATGAACGATTGTTGTTGCAGTGGGTCGACTGTTATGCAACTGGTAAGGTAACGTATGTACTGAATGCACATTTGTTCGTCAAGATCAACTTGCTTGATTTTCATCTGTTTAATGGAAGCGTTGAACTCGGCTCGAGGCGGCTCAAATCTTTACCTATGCAGGAAATTAAGGGCTTACAACGACCCGCAAATATATGGATCGTGTGACTTCAGGCCCAAGAAAATAGTCTTGCACGCTTATCCAAGTTCGATAGAGCAATTGTGATTGCGTTTTCTCATCAACGATGTGGTTACCTTTTATATCATCGTCTAGTTTTACGAACCATCTTAACAGAGAGTTTTTATCGGCTCCCATGTACTTAAGATGTCAATTTTAAAGGCTTGGGTCGACGCTTGTACTTCATCTCGGTAGCAGTGGCCTGCTGCTGTCTCAACAATTCAAAATTTTGGGCACAATGTTCCCGTAACACGTCTGTCTGTTGAGAATTTTGCTATAAAGCAAGGTTATATTTTCTCGTTCGACGTCAAGTTCATTCAAAATAAACCTGGTAAAAATGGCGTGCTGTTTGTTTGGCCCCAGGGCGGACGGCATTACGCCAACGGCTTCTTGCCCTATTGTCAACCTTAAAAGTTCGACGGTATCGAATTCTATTTAACTCATATGAGGGTACCTTTTATGCGTGGGATGAAATTCATACTCCTCATCATTCAACATATTCATGATTGTTGAACGGACTGCGAAGTACTACCAGTTGTAATCGGGCACACTTTATTCATTTAACTGAATAAACACGCGTTCCTGACAGAGCAAGGATGTTTGCATTCGACTACCTCACTTACACGTACGACGGAAAACGATTGCTTTACAAAGTGATAGTACTCAGTTAAGGTTAAAAGAAAAAAGGTATCTAGCATTGTGAAAGATCTAAACAAACACCTCTTTGACTTTATTTAGTTATGTCCCAATACGGACATTTATTTTATATATCTGCCCACCACTCGTTCTGTGCTTCTGTCGTGGCTAGACTTCATTGGTTGATATCTCGATCCGACATAAACATATGAGCATCGTGTTACATATGAGAAGCAACTTTATCTATTAGATGACATTTGGAGGATAAGATTTCTATAGCGGAGCTACACAGCTTATCAGGTCAGATAAAGATTTAATGCTTTACGAGCAAAGTTATTATACAGAACCCGACACAGAGAGTCAATAAGCTTGGAATTCTCCGCGGTTTCTGTTCCTATGGAATCAAAGATTCAAGAGAATCACAGCACAGAGTTTTCCAGAATTTTCACCTTCACTGGCGTTGCTAAATTCTTACCAATTAAAAACGCCTCGTAAGGCACGAGTTTATCCGATCAAAACGGAGCTGAACGCTTTTTTTCTATTTGAATTTTTTACGAGCTTACTTTATCTAGCACTAATGCTCTGATTAAAGCTTCATAAAAGATGTCGTAATTTGGTGGCTGACAAACGTAAACCCTCAGCAACTGTTATTGTGTTCCAATATCATCGTTAATCGGACTCCGTCCCGGTGTAACCCACACATGATATGTGCACAACACTTGTGCGTAAGTCACGCATGTGGTGTAACCCCGTTACGGTGTTTGGCCTGTAAAAAGTTGGTAGTTTGTTTGCACTTGTGCAGAAGATGTAAGAAGTAAAAGTGAATGTATTAAGGTTAACTACCCTCCTTTGTAAACAATACAACATGCATTTCCAACGGGCATGCATCTTAACCAGGTCGAGTCGCACATGGTGTCCGTCTCTCCCAGTCCCATGTGTCACCTTATCACATGACGCCCGTCTCTCCTCGTCCCATCTGTCATCTTGTCATAGGGCTTCCGTACCTCCCTGTCCCATCTGTTACGGGATCACAAATCAGCCAATTAGGTGACGTCGCATCTTACCTGTGACTGGTCTTGCACTTGGACCTCGAACCCGCCATGACCTGTCAGAACTGGTATCTTCCAACATGGCCCAACATAATATTTATACTTGATGACGACCCTATGTAAATATCACGTAACGGATGCATTACTTTACACAATCTAAGTAATTACCCATTAAAGATGGCTGTCCGATATGTATCGTGTCCAGATGGGGCGTGAGTTTGTCCAAATGTCGACAAACACAAAAGCATTAAAGTTATTGTGCCTCTTATTAGTTCCTCCGCAATGTTGAAATATCAGTACACTGTTCTTTCTTAAATGCAGCTAGTTCCTACCTGTACCGGGACACCTTTTGCTTGGGGTGCCACGAAACTTCACGTACACTAGTACATGCAGAGGAAGCTAATCCACCCAAACATCCATGTTGAGTAAAGGGTAAAAAGAAATTTGTATTCAACATAGTTAAGCTATCCAAAATAATTCAGTCTTTATCCAACAATATTAATCTACATTGCCGTATGACGACAACCTGCTCACCACTCATTACGCGCGTCTAGCGGCAATTGGTGGGAATCTTGGAGGATAAGTATTTTAAAAACCAATTTTTATGCAGCGCATGCAAATTATCCCAAATCGATAGTATCCCTTTAGAATAACTTATCTTGGGTATAATTGACAATAAATTGTCACGCTAGACAATTTCCCTATTGACACCGTTTTGTTTCAATATCATGTAAAGAGCTACCCGTTACATCACCCTTTCCCCTAACCATCAATCACCTGTTGATTAAAAATAACTTATGGGACAGGGTGACCACCGTTGAAACACACTGGCAAAGGGAGCACTAGTTGGTCAAATTCCAACTCATATGCCAATTCACCGCATAGTGTCAAAGTCCATGCGATGTGCTGCCGAAGCAGCAAGAAAGGCGGTTGCACGCATGCGTGCAGCCGAAGAGAGTTCTTCTCTTGCTTCAGCAGCAGGTGATTCTTTGCCTGCTGTAAAGATATAGCAACAGGCGATGCCTGTTGTGAATAGTCCACGTGGGGAGTCACCACGTGCGACAGATACATCCGCTGCGTCTGCTGCGGGTGCTGTGACTCGCAATGTAGATGAGCCTGACATAGAGCTCATCATTCTGTCGAGTCGGATGATTCATCCCACTCGAAGCCGACACATCACGTCTCCGGATCATCCGGGTGGACACTGCAAGAGCCAGGTTAAATGACTCTGGGAACGTGGCGGCATCATGACCGAGATCTTGGGACCGAGCGATTCTTCTGACAAATCCTCATTGAACGCAAGTCCATCTGACGACAGGACACGTGGTGATAGTGGTGGCGCTTCTATGCATCACCACGAGAGAAGCAACTCGAGGCATCAAGATGCTACTGGTGTCGTGCCTATGCAGACAACAATTAAGAGGCTAGGGAACGCAATGTCCTGCACCACATTTTCCAAGTGGAGTCTCCTTGGATGCCATCATCCAAAGAGTTAGAACAAGTGGTAGGCATGACCACCGAAAGGGAAGAATTCCGTAGTCGACTGTAGGAGGATATGCCCTTTTAATTTCAGCACAAAAACTATCTGTGCTGAGGAAGATATCTTCACCGATGCGTTTTTAAACATCGGCGGTTCAATGGCAATCGTGATCGAAAAGGTAAGGTCTTAATGCAAAAATTAAATGCCTTTATCCGTATCATCGAGTGTATTGGCCGTGAGACCTGGCTCGGTAAACTTGATGCAGCTCGCTTCAGGTTTAAAAAGCGTAACCCAGTCGGTGTACGATAAAACTTGCACCGACTGTAAAGAGAGGCAGGATTAACCTGTCTCTCGTGGGGTGATTAGTGTCCAGGTTGCCTGGACAACTCGAACTTTGCCCCTAGGAAGGCCTCCCTCCCTAATGTTTCCTACTGGAGGGCGCGCATCTGTATGAGATGGCCGAAGGGATTGACACTTTGCAATAGTGTTGATACGTTCGGCCATCTCATAGAGATATGTACTCACGTTAACGGAGGTCGTTTTCCGACGGCCTTCCTCGAACGAAGCGGGTGGGTCTCGTCATACTGCTCGACGAGACCCAGAACATCAACAATCAGCTGGGAGCGAGGCTCCTAGCTGTACCAGGACGGTGGATAGCCACGTCAGCGGACGACGTAACTAGTCCGGACGCCATTTACATCGCGGTGGTTCAAAATACGCTCCACCAGAAAGCGTTGACCACCGCCAGAGTCCACCAAAGGATGTGGTGGCGGTGGGAACACCTGATCCGGCTTGAAGGTCGGATCAGCTTGATGTTCAAGAGCTGAACCGTGTAACGGAACAGTTACAAGATTACCTGGCTCAAAAACAGACTCGGCGTTCCGAGCTCCATGATCTTGTAAGGTATAATTAAAATTCCTTTAGGCACGAACGTTTGATTCGTTCTCTTCGTGACGAGCTGACTGCAGCTCGTCAGGACAATGTTCAACTGCGTGAGCAGGTCGCTTCGCTAATCGACCAGACTGGCTCGTTGAAACGGAACCACTCTAGGGTGGTCTCGACTCTCGACCGGGGTGTTGTTCTTCGCATCTTGAAACGGGTTCTTACTGATAGTACGGGCGGAGACCACCAGCGTAAGACGTAGGATGCTTACGCAACTTACAGGGTAGTTCAAACGTGTATGCGTTGCCTATTCGGCGCAACACACGAAATGGACCGATGCACGTGGGCAGTAATTTACTACTGCCCACGTTTGTCACTGCGTGTTTCGGTAAGTTTAGTGTAGACAATAAAACTAAGTATCCTTTATCGAATGAAAGAAGATGGGATTGTCCATGTTTGTCTGCATTTCTTTTCTGTCCGTCTAGTGCATCTGCAATAGAGTCTTGAACGAAGCGGACAACCGCTTCGCGAGTCAGCAGGAATTCCTCTGCTGATATCTTCTTGTCAACAGCATTGCGCACAAAGCGCACTGCTGATCGAACTTTGTCTTTATCAGTGACGGCACGAGTGTCCTTACTGTAGCAGTCGTTGGCAATATTGAATATATCAGCATCGTCGTCATCCTCATCGTCAATGTCGGTGTGATTGACATCGCAATGCATGATGTTGACACCATATTCAACGTGTGATGAGCGCGAACCAGATCGGTTTTTGTTCGAGCGAGTCTATTCCCCCTTTAACTGGAGCCACAATCTAAGAAGGCGTGTAAACGTGGATGGCCTAAGCCATCCACGAAGAACGGTGTATGCGTTGGCGACGCATTCACCGAGTTGTTGATGGCGAATTTTGCCCTCGGCAAGAACTCACTCCAACTCGCAAACGAGTGGACATACGCTCGACGTATCTCTTCAAGGACGCGGTTGACGCGTTCGTCTGACCATCTGTTTCAAGATGGTCAGAAGTCGACATCTTCAATTGTGTTTCAAGTGAACGGAACACGGATTGCTAGAAATACACTGTGTAGCGGACGTCTTTATCCGACACTAGTTCACGAGGTAATTCGTGAAGCTGGAGATAGTATCGCTGAAGACACGAGCACAGCCCTGGGCTGTGATCGACTCGGGTACAGCAACAAAATAGACCATCCTGCCGGACCGATCAACAAACGCAAGAATGCCAGTATTCTTGAGAACGTTTTTGGGAAACCCAACGACGAAGTACCATCGATACGGACTGCCAGAACTCTGCGGGAATCGGTAGAGGCTTCAAGGGTGCACGGGATGAAATGTAAGGCTTCACTCTTCGGCAAACGTTGCAAGCGCGAATTCATTTGCGCATAAACTCATACTGACGAGGCCAGTAGAAGCCACGATTCACCGTGAGGTAAGTCTTTTCTCTACCGCGATGCCCACTTAATAAGGTATCGTGACACTCATATATAATGCAAAATCGCAAATAATTATGAGTGGGAACGACGACACGAAGTGCGACGCCGTTGACTGCTTTATTGTACATAATTCTACCACGAACAGAATACCGTTCGGTTGAGGAGCGGTATTGAGACGACAAGCTTTTCAAAGCTTGACTGCATGGATTGGCTACATAATTTATCAATCGCAGAATATGTTCATCTTCTGCGTATGCTTTTCGCACATCGTCGAGCAGATTCAGCGACGGAACACTCACTGTTAGAGTCGCTACAGCGGGATCACCCATACTGTTGGGTTGAGCAGCTGGCTCAAAATTGGGCCGACGCGAAAGAGCATCAGCGACAACATTAAGTCGTCCTGTTTATACTCGACGGAGAAGTTGTACTCCGCGAAGAAAGACTGCCACCTCGCCATTCGTTGCGAGAGGTGCGGACTGTCTACGGCCGTGCGTAACGACGCATGGTCGGTATGAACGAAGCAGGGCCTATCTCGTAAGAGATATACCCGAAACTTAGCCAGTGCATATTTCATGGTAAGGAGTACCTTGTCATGCACCGGGCAATTACGCTCAGCTGCTTGCAGCTGACGCGATAGATTACAGACGACGCGCTCAACACCGTCTGAGTCGTACTGCATTAACGCGCAGCCGATTACAAAATCGCTGGCGTCACAGACCACATGGAATGGTCTGTCCTGTTCTGCAATCGCCAATACAGACAATTGCACCAAGCTAATCTTGATAAATTCAAATGGGGTGCTGACACTCAGCACTCCATGACCACCTCTCGTTTTTCTTTAGCAAGCGAGAGAGATGTACGGTCATATCGGCGTAGTTGCGCGAGTACTTGCGCAAGTACGCCACCAAGCCGAGGAACTTTAAAAGTCCCTTGACGTATATTGGCACAGGCCAGTCGATAATCGCCTCAATCTTCTTTTCTGGATCAGGGTGTACCCGTTATTTTTCACGATGCAGCGAAGAAGTGGTATTTCGCTGCAGCGTATATACACTTCTTGAGGTTGGCATCTTATTTATGCTTTTGCGTAAGTGTAAGAACTCGACAAAATTATGTTCTTTAAACATCTACGTCCGTCTCCCCGCCCACAGCCCACCTATGGACAAACACATCGCCATTTTAAGCTCGGTGTAAAATCGCTCACCTGTCTCAAGCTTTTCCACACATCTGTTAAGCGTTACACGATCTTTACTCAGCCCCTGTGGCATCAATAGCCCCTCTCAGAGCATATCACTGGGGGTGCTCACTGCTGTTTACAGGATATTCCGCTCGCGCATAAGGATACAATAGATACCACTCATCAGATCCATGGACGTAATGATGGTACTATTTGAAATAAGATCAATGATGACGTCCTTCCTTGGCTCGGTGTCTGAGTTGGTACTGTTGCAGCATTCAATCTGTTTAATGACTGCACTATCCGCCACCCTCCTGTGACCTTTCGTAAACATAAGGTCGGAGAGCTGTGTGGGGATGTTGATTCCCTCACATGACCAGCCGCTAATCGATCGGCAAATAATTTGTCGATCGCTGTGACCTGTTCACGAGGCAGTAGCCACTGCTTCATAACACAGCATTTCGAATCAGGTTTCAGTTCGATCTCATGCCGAGTGCCTTTGTCCTTGGACAGCTCGCGTGGCACGGATTCCGGGAAAACATCCTTTAATTCAACCAAATCCTTATACAAAGGATTTGTCGTTAAGGACTCCCAAGATTGAGACGTGTATCGCTCAATCCGGGTCTTCTCATCGAGGACACTTTTGTCCATCGATGAGCTACTAAGAACCCCTTCGTTCTTAGAAAGCACTTGTGCCGACCGAATATCGGCAACGTACTCGTCTTCTGTGACGAGTACGCAGGTCTGTTTGATCTTGTCACTACGCAGATCTCGCAAGGATCTTTTAGATTCTAGCGTTGGCAACTAGATTACCTCCGAATCTGAGCTCGGAGGTGTAACCAGATCAAGTGTCTAAGCGCCTTAACTTTATCCGTCCATGACCAAGACATTCACTGTCTTGGTAAATTACTGGGAAAACGCATCCGCATGTGGTTAAGGATTTATACCCATAAAACAACCTCTCTTGGACGTTATCACTCTCAGGAACGCTGGATCTTTTCTACAATACGTGTACTGACTGTGGGTGCACTACTAAAGTCACGTCATCTTCGATTGACTCTCTGATAGTCGACCTTGCTTCAACGTGTTGTTCATCCTAAAAAACGCTGATAAACCTTCTCAAATGCACCCTTCTTGGTTACCAATCGTGTTCCAGTCCACTCGATATCTTCGAGTGGTGAACCTTCGGCGCAGCCTGTGTCTCTAATAGGTGCCGAATGCTGGTTCTACAATGTAGAGGCATTCTACGCTGTAATCTTGTGCAGTCATACTAACGATTGAATCACAAGTGAGGCCATCGCACTCACTCGTAGTACATCCCCACGCTTGAGGACGCTCCAAGATGTTCATTAGATGTCCATCTGATGAACAAACGGCAGGCATCTTCACAGATTGATGCTGCCAGCTAATCCATGGCTGGTAGTTACTAAGACATGGCAGACCGAGGATGACATCACATTTGCCATCTAAATATAGTACGATGGAGTCATCATTGTACAGCTTTCATTCTAGCGTGTAGTGGATTCTCACTACACGTTTCTTCACTGTCACGGATGCGCCTGTTGCAAGTCACACCGTCATCCTCGTTGGAGTAAAATCTCGCTCAACATACTTGAGTCTACTGTCCTCTAGCGACTGGTGTCGAATGAAACTATTCGACTTCCCACAGTCAACCAGGGCGCGAAGTGACATACCACTTGTCACTTCGATCTTTAAAGTGATGAGAGACACCTCATCACAAGGGGCAGTAACACACAGCGACTGTGTGTTGGAAGCAATCTTCGTCAATAGACCTGCAAATTATATTGACGTTGCTGGATCAGCACGGTGCCCCACCCCTACTGACCCTGTCCGTTTTTGGCGGTCTGACTTGCTGTCGTGGTTCAGCGACATGGTCGGACCCGCGCCTTGGACCTTTCCTCGGCCAATGGCGGTTATCACGTCCTGTTTTTGAACGTGTTGCAGTGCTTGGGACACTACACTCATGAGCGTAGTGTCCAATCTTCTGATAGCGATGGCATCTTGCCGTTCGCTTGTGACTCAGAGAGCGAATGTTCTCGCTCTCGATATAATAGAGGTCCATTGGTTCGAGACCTCCTGTTTCCTGTCGTCTCGTCGTACGATAGCATGACGAGTTAGCCTGAGACTGTCTCAGGCTGAAGTCTTCTTATTCCGCATACATTATCGACTTTTCCAGCGTATGGAAGTCTTCTCGGAACATGTGGGTCTTTACCGTTCCACCTACAAGACCGTTGACGAACACATTGATGAGCGTATGCTCATTAACAGGGTTTCCTCGAAGCTACTTGCAAGGTAGCGTAGGTGTTGTTCATAAGCGTGCACATCTAGCTTACCTTGCTTGAGCCTCAGGAGTGCAGAGCGTGCTCTGAACTCGGCTCTTGGCGGCTCAAACATTTCTTTGAGCCGAGACCACAAGATCTCCAACGACCGAAACACGTTTGGGTCGTGAAGCTTGAGCCCCAAATCTTTGCTCTTCCTGTCAAATTTGACAGGGCGAAGGTGACTTGCATCTCGTCACCCTCGATGTGACGGGACCTGATGGCGTCGTCTAACTAGACGAATCATCTCAAAGGGGAATCTTCATCCGTCGCCTTGTACCTTGAGATATCTGTCTTCAAGGTTTCGGGTTGACGCATGTGCGTCGGCCCGCCCATCGACTGATGAGAGACTTGCTGTTGTAGCAAGGCTGTCTTCTGTCTTTCGACGGCAAGTTCCCCTTGTAGGAACTTGTTGATAGCAGCATGTTGCTGGTAACTGTTTAGAGACTCCAACACGCCACTGATGGCGTGTTCGCCTATGAGAATGCTCATGCGGCCGACTATCTCCCATTCTGAGTCACTCAGATGAGAGTAGCCTTCACGTGTGACGTGTAGGCTGTCCTACACGTCACACGTGAAGGCTTCTAGTCTTCTACGTTCAACATGTTCATGTTAGACGGATACAAAGTAGTCGTTGGACGGACTACGAAGTGCTACCAGGTGTAGAGAGCCACTCTTTGTTTAGGGTGCCACGAAACTTCACGTACACTAGTAAGTGCAGAGGAAGCTAATCCACCCAGACAGCTAGTTCGGGTAGAGGGTAAAAGAGAACCGTTTTCAACATAGTTAAGCTATCAATGTAAATTTACTCTATATCTAACTATATTAATATACCTTGTAGTATGAGGACGACCTGCTCACCACTGATTATGCGCGTCTAGCAGCGATTAATGGTAATCTTGGTTGATATGTCTTTATCAACCAATCTTTGAGCAGCGCAAGAATATTATCCTACAAGGGGATAATGTTCCTTCAATATTATCCATCTCGGGTAATCATGACAGGGAATTGTCACGCAAGACAATCCCCCTTTTGCCACCCTTTGGTGTCAATATCATGTAACGGTCTGCCCCGTTGCACTCCCAATAAAATGTGTCACTGTAACGGGGTGAATCGTTACATAACAATTTATAAGAAATTGTTAATAGAATATAACTATAAGAGTTATATTCTCAGAATATTGTCATAAGGACAATATTCTGTAGCACTTCCAAGTAGTTCCTAATTGGTTGATATAGGCCATTATATCAACCAACGAAGACGCGCCACGACAGACGCACGCAATGAGTGGTGAGCAGATAACTGATTTACACATTTGTATTTAGACATAGTTAGATGAAGATAAATAGTGATTTATTGCAGACATTAACTATTATAAATACAGTTCTACTTTTTACTCTAACCGAGTACTCGCTTCTTCTTACCGTCTTCCTCTGCACGTACGAGTGTACGTGAAGTTACGAGGCACCGCCTTATTCTGTTATCAGAATAAGTAGCTTGTACTGTCACCAGTACAAGCTTCAGGGTGCCCCGTTACACCTGGTAGCACTTCGTAGTCCGTCCAAGGACTACGTTCACATCTAACATGAATATGTTAGATGATGAAGATGACCAAAGCTTTCACGCTACGCGTGCCGGCTACTCCCATTTGAGCAATGTCGAATGGGATGCGGTCGAACGAATGGGTTCAACCATGGGCATCCATGCTGTTAGCGTCATGCTAGAGGCTCTCAATAGAGATGCCCAACATGCTACTATCGCCAAGTTCATTCAAAATGAACTTGACGCTGAACGCGAGAAAGTAGCCTTGCTTCACCAACAAGGTTCTCAACAAGCAGAGTTGTTGAGAGAACAGGGTGCTCAACAGTTTGAACTGTTGAGACAGCAGCAGGCTGCTGCTGGTGGGTCGATGCACTCGCGTCGACCCGAGACCTTGAAGATTGACATCCCCAAGTATAGGGGAGTCGAAGAGGACTCCCTCCTGAGATGGTTCGTCGAATTGGATGACGCCATAAGGGCGCGTCGCATCGACGATGGGGAAATGCAAGTTGCATTTGCCCAGTCAAATCTGGCAGGACGTGCCAAGACTTGGGCTTTGGGGCTCAAGTTGCACGACCCATATGCGTTTGGGTCGTTAGAAGTCTTCAAGTAGCAGCTCAGACAAACGTTTGAACCACCTAGAGCTGAGTTCAGAGCTCGAACTGAACTCTTGAAGATTAGACAAGGTAAGCGTGATGTGCACGCTTACGCGCAACATGTCCGACATCTCACGAGTTGTATAAGTTCCAACCCGGTTGATGAACACACGTTGGTTTCGGTGTTCATGCAGGTCTTGCGGATGGTCCCGTCAAGACTCACATGTTTCGACTTGAACTAGATTCACTAGAACAAGCCATTTCCATTGCGGAACAGGAAGACTTCAGTCTGAGACAGGCCCGCGCCAGATCGACATCATATCGTCAACCGAGACGATATGACAGCGAAGGTCCAGAGCCGATGGAACTCTGTTATGTAGAGAGCAAGAAGGCTCGCTCTACAGACTACAAGAAGTTGCAGAAATGCAACAGATGTCAAAGTACAGGACACTACGCTTACGAGTGTAGTGCCCCTCGTTCAGTGTCTCGCAACACTGGGCGTAGTGACCGTCCACCCATGAGAAAGGGGCAGGGACGCGGGCCCGCTGTTGGTGCAAAGACGCAACAACGGGATGGACCGTAAAAATACTGACAGGATCAGTTGGTGCGGAGTACCTTACTGGTACAGCAACGTCAAGAGAATTTGCAGGCTTCTTGACGAAGGTTGCTCCCAAGACACAGACATTGTGCGTTGCTGCTCTAGGTAATGAGATCTCACTCATTACCTTGAAACTCGAAGTGACGAATAAGTTGTCCCTTCGAGCTCTAGTCGACTGTGGGGCGTTCAACAATTTTGTGCAACGCCAATCGCTAAAAGATGGTCACTTTAAGTTTAGTGAATGTGACACACCTCCTACGAGGATGACGGTACGTCTTGCGACAGGCGCATCCGTAACCGTCATGAAGCGTATAGTGAAGATTCACTATACGCTAGAAGATACCCAATACGACGATGACTTTATCGTATTGGATTTGGATGACAAATTTGATGTCATCCTTGGAATACCGTGGCTCAGAAGGTACGAACCACGGGTAAACTGGCAACATCGGACAGTAACGATGCCTGCCGCTTGTTCATCAGATGGCCATCTGAAGAACGTTTTGGAGCGTCCACAAGCGTGTGGATGTACTACGAGTGAGTGCGATGGCCTCACTTGTGGTACGGTCGTTAGTACGACTGCACAAAACCTTAGTGTACCAAACGGTTACACTTCGGAGCAAAGTTCCGGCGGCTGTGAGGGAAACACAGGCTGCGCCGAAGGTCCACCACTCGAATAAGTCGGGTGGACTGGGACAAAGATGTATCCCTAGAGGGGAACATCTAGAAGAGAAACAATCGATCGCTCAGGTTAAGCGAAACGATAATCCTAGATCGACTGGAGAGTCTTTCGTAGAGGATCTCGCTGTGGTTGCGCAACCCCAGCTAGAGGAAGTAAAGGGAATAAGTCCCAAGATTACAAATACGGCGGAAATAAGTTCCCCGAAACCCGCGGGAATAAGTCCCCGGGAAGACGAAGGAATAAGTCCTTCGAAGCCTGAGGGAATAAGTCCCCAGGAAATGACAGAGACATTGAATGTCATAGTCAATAACGGATCATGTGTAGGCGCTTATACACTTGATCTGATTGCGCCTCCGAAGTTAACTTCGGAGATCACTCAGTTGCCAACGCTCGAACATAAAAGATTCTTGCGTGATCTGCGTAGTGGCAAAGTCAAGCAGATCTGCATACTCGTCGCTGAAGACGAGTATGTAACCGACATAAGGTCAGCAACAGTGTTTACTGAGAACGAGAGAGTTCTCAGTAGTTCATCTATGGACGAGAGTGCCCTCGATGAAAAGACACGAATTGAGCGATATGAGTCCCAATCATGGGAATCGCTCAAGGAAAATCCTCTCTATGAAGATTTGGTTGAATTCAAGGATGTATTCCCTGAAACTGTTCCGTGCGAATTACCGAAGGATAAAGGTATTCGACACGAAGTCGAGCTTAAACCAGGCTCGAAGTACTGTGTCATGAAGCAGTGGCCACTGCCTCGTGAACAAGTACTTGCGATCGACAAGTTCTTTGCCGATCGTTTAGCAGCGGGCCATGTGAGGGAATCAACTTCCCCACATAGCTCTCCGACCTTCTGTGTGCGAAAAGCAACAGGAGGGTGGCGGATAGTGCACGCGTTTAACAAATTGAACGCTGCAACGGTACCGGCTCAGACGCCGATACCGAGGAAGGACGTAATCATTGATGGTATGTCAAAGAGTACCATCTTTTCGTCCATGGATTTGATGGATGGCTTCTATCAAATCCTTATGCGGGAACGGGATATGCCCTATACCGCAGTTAGCACGCCTAGCGGCATGCTCTGGGAATGGCTAGTAATGCCACAAGGGCTCAGTAATGCCCCTGCCACGTTCAACAGGTGTGTATCACATCTGTTGAGGCCAGTACGAGAATTCGCGCCGAGTTATTTCGATGACGTATTCATCCATAGTCGAGCTATGGATGGAAAGTCGGACGTTGAGGTTCACAAGTACCACGTCCGACAAGTTCTTACAATCATGCGAAAGCATCAATTGTATGCAAACCTCAAGAAGTGTATATTTGCAGCAAGCGAAATACCACTTCTTGGGTGCATCGTTGGTAAGAACGGTGTACGTCCTGATCCCGAAAAGATCAAGGCGATCACCGACTGGCCCGTGCCGGTCGATGTCAAAGGTCTTCGAAAATTCCTTGAGCTAGCGGCGTATTTGCATAAGTATTCACGCAATTACGCCGAGATGACTGTACACCTCTCTCGTTTGTTGAAAAAGAACGAGAGGTGGTTATGGAACGCTGAATGTCAACGCTCCTTTGAGGGTATCAAGCAGAGCTTGATACAATCCCCAGTCCTAGCAATAGCCGATCAGGACAGGCCATTTCATGTGGTCTGTGATGCCAGCGATTTCGCAATCGGCTGTGCATTAATGCAGTACGACCTTGAAGGCGTTGAACGCGTCGTCTGCTATCAGTCGCGTCAGCTGCAACCAGCTGAGCGGAACTATCCAGTGCATGAAAAGGAACTCCTTGCCATGAAGTATGCACTCGCGAAGTTCAGAGTCTATCTATTAGGAGATAGACCCTTCGTTGTTTACACTGACCATGCGTCCTTACGCACGGCAGTGAACAGCCCGCACCTTTCACAACGAATGGCGCGGTGGTTGTCATTCTTTGCAGAATACAACTTTACGGTCGAGGACAAACCAGGACGACTTAATGTCGTCGCTGATGCACTCCTCACGTCGTCCCGACTTTGAAACAGTCGCGAAACCCAACAGTGAGACAGTCACTGTTGCGGTTATGACGTCCTCAGTTCCATCTACAACGTTGTATGATGATGTGAGGCGGGCATACGCCCAAGATGGTGAGATAGTGAAGTTGTTGTCACATCTCTCCCAACCATCTCGAGAATCGTTGAAACGATTGTCGTCTGCGTATCGATCTGCATCAGATCGATACACTACTCGTAACGGTTTACTGTACTATACAGCCGTTTCTGGTGACACACCACGTGTTGTCATTCCAGATGATATTGATCTGCGTTTGCGGATCATGTTCGAGTACCACGATGCTCCTATAGGAGGACATCGTGGCCGAGAGAAAACATATCTCACGGTGAGTCGAGACTTTTACTGGCCCCGCCAGTATCAGTTTGTGCGAAAGTATGTTCGCGCATGCGAAGTCTGCCAACGAGTGAAGTCAAGTCCTTCACTGCGTGCACCTTTACAGCCTCTACCGGTTCCGGCTGAGTGCTGGGAATCCATCTCAATGGATTTCGTCTTCGGGTTACCCAAAGACGCACGCGGGAATACGGGTATTCTCGTATTTGTTGACAGACTCAGCAAAATGGTACACCTTGTGGCTGTACCAGAGACAATCACGGCAAGTGGCTGTGCTTGTGTCTTTATTGACACCATCTTCCGACTTCATGGGTTGCCCCGTGAACTCGTATCAGACAGAGATCCACGATTCACTGCTGATTTCTGGCGTTCCGCGTTCAAATCACTCGGAACGCGCTTGAAGATGTCTACATCTGATCATCCAGAGTCAGATGGTCAGACGGAACGTGCCAATCGTGTCCTTGAAGAGATACTTCGAGGATACGTACACTCCTTTAAGAGTTGGAGTGAGTTTTTGCCGATGGTAGAGTTTGCCATCAACAACTCGGTGCATGCGTCCACGACACATACACCGTTTTACGTGAATGGCTTGCGCCATCCGCGTGTACCCACCTTACTAGAGTGTGACTCTGGTTTAAGGGGGGGAGGGACTCGCGCGAGCAAAAACCGATTTGGTTCACGCTCATCACGCTCTGACGAAGAAGTCATTGCGTTTGATGCCGATATCGATAACATCGATATCGAAGAAGATGATGCCAGTGAGAGTGCGGAAGCCCTCACTGAAGACAATGATCCCAGTGAGAGTGCGGAAGCCCTCACTGAAGAAAAGGTTGTTGTCGCTGCAGTGCGCTCACAGCACACTGAAGCTAACGAGTCATCAGATGAGTTCATACTGGCTCGTGAAACGGTAGTCCGTTTTGTGCAAGACTCCATCGCCGAAGCGGTGGATAAGCAAAAGCAAAACGCTGACAAGAATGGAAGGGCAAACACTCTTTTATTTAATAAAGGTGACTTAGTCCTACTGTCTACGGTTAATCTACCAAAACATGTAGTGACTAACTTGGGTAGCAGTAAACTACTACCCAAGTACATTGGCCCATTTCTTGTATTGCACCGCCTAGGCAATGCATACACGATCGAGTTGCCACGTAAGATGCGAACGCATCCCACGTTTTACGTTGGTCGGCTTAAGCCGTACCATCAGTACGCTGCTTCTTCCGATGAAGAACGCCCTTGCGCTCAAGCATCTCGCAGAGAGCCTTGTGCTCCCGATGGTGGGCATCAACAAGGGTCTGAAGAGCAGTTATCTCAGCCCGAGACCGATCAACAATCCCACGAGCTACCCTTAGCTCGTCACGAAGAGATGTCAGAGATCTCTCGTTCTCAAGCTGAGCAAAGGCAAACTCAGCTCGATGCTTCGAGGCAGTGTCCACCATCTGGAGACGCCTATTTCGCTCATGCTCGAGATCGTCGCGTAACCCTTTGCGTTACGCGATCAAAGAAGCTCTCGGGAACACACCGATCCACATGATCGTGTGGAGAGCGTCTTTCCTCCTCCTCCACCTCCATTAGAGGACTCTCGCGGTGGCCAGCGCTATCTAGTAGAGCAGCTGTTGAACCACCGCGACGTGAACGGACGTCGGACGAGTTACCTCGTCCGGTGGCGCGGCTATCCCCCGTCCTGGGATTCTTGGGAGCCCCGCTCCCAATTGATGGTTGACGTACCGGGTCTGGTCGAGCAGTACGACGCGACACATCCTGTGCCGCAGAAGGACCGCCGGAGAAAGTCTTCCCGGCACGGTCGTAAAGGGATTTCAGGTTGTCAATCCCTTCGTACATCTCAGTAGAGACACGTACGCGCCACCACGGGCTAGTAAGGAGGTAAGCCTCCTTAGGTGCTCGTGCAGAGTTGTTCACACAACATGGGCACGAGTCTCCCCAAGAGAGGCAGGGTAATCCTTTCTCCCTTGACAGACGATGCAGCTTATAGCGTGCACCTGTCGGGGTTCGCTTTTCAAACTTATCACGAGCTTTGATAAGTTTGTCGTTCCAAGCGTCACGACCTACATCCTCGAGATTATGGATGTAGGCGTTCCACGCCTGAAGTAGTGAGGGACCATCACGTTTGTGATTCCCACTGTACCATCGATGTCTGAAGAAAGCATCGATGAAGAACTCATGTTCAGCGCGATAGTCCTTCGCGCTGGGGTCGAGAGTGATGAATCCTCGACGAATCGAACAATCGGTGTTCGATAACGATCACTCGTCGTCGCCGACAAGTGATCCATGACAGATTTAGGAGGCATCCATGCCTTCTTTTTCTGGAGCGAGACGCAACACATTGCGGTCCCGCTCTTCCTGCGACGTGCCGACAGAAGTACTGGCACCTCGCTGTGAAGTGGTGTCCATTGGAGAAACGACACCACTATTAGCGCCCGAGTCTCGCGACCTCGAGCGCCTTCGCTTCGGCGATGGTTCATCTGACTCATCAGATGAACCAAAGATGCTGCGACGCAAAGCATCGTCCATGCCACGCTTGGCAGGCGGCTTGGATTCAATTGCCGTCGATACGGATCCGTCATCCGTATCAGGAGAGTACGAGACACCGAGCTCGTACTCTGTGAAGACACGAGTGTCTTCATGACCAGCGCCTGCATCACCAGGTGATACAGGCTGAGTCGATTCAGCAACCGATGGGACATCAGTTGCTGTAGTTTCTGCTTCGGCGTCCGCACAGAGACGTGCAGACGCGCTCTCGGCGGCCTTGCTCGCGCATCGCATGGGCTTGTTTACCATGCGATGAGATGTTGGAAAGTGGACGCGGACCAACAAGTGCAAACCCCGTCCCAAATGATTTGGGACGAATATCCATTTAGTCAATCAGTCACTAAAGTGACTGATGGTTAAGGGGGGGTGATGTAACGGGGTGAATCGTTACATAACAATTTATAAGAAATTGTTAATAGAATATAACTATAAGAGTTATATTCTCAGAATATTGTCATAAGGACAATATTCTGTAGCACTTCCAAGTAGTTCCTAATTGGTTGATATAGGCCATTATATCAACCAACGAAGACGCGCCACGACAGACGCACGCAATGAGTGGTGAGCAGATAACTGATTTACACATTTGTATTTAGACATAGTTAGATGAAGATAAATAGTGATTTATTGCAGACATTAACTATTATAAATACAGTTCTACTTTTTACTCTAACCGAGTACTCGCTTCTTCTTACCGTCTTCCTCTGCACGTACGAGTGTACGTGAAGTTACGAGGCACCGCCTTATTCTGTTATCAGAATAAGTAGCTTGTACTGTCACCAGTACAAGCTTCAGGGTGCCCCGTTACAGTCACTGAGCTTGAGATTTCTAAACACCGGAACCGTTACATGACAATGTACAAATGCTTCGTTTCTAGACTAAAGACTTCTTCCAGCACTCCATCGATCCCGCGGGAATTCCACTCGTGCACGTTTTGATCTTTTAAGTGTGACTTGATAAGGCTACCAAAGACCGAATATATCAACCCTATTTTTTATGGCAGATAGGCTTTGCTGAGATGATCGGGAAGACCGGAAATAAAACATTAACGACGATTCGTCACTTCAATCAGAACAGTGTCCATTGGCCACGTACATCTTGAACGAGCTTCTTCTTCGCTTTGATAGATTAGTAGCCGGTTAGTAAATGTCGGAGGGCTGCAGTATACTTTGGCACGCATGGGACACACAAGGCAAGAGGCAGGAAGGCACCATTCTGTGCGTAGAGTGCTGAAAAGTGACGAGTCAAACGTACCGAGAATGATTCTTAGGGCTTGCTGTTTTAGTCATGCTAATGCGTATGATGTTTACTTTCTAGTGGACGGCGTTTTGCCCTAATTTAAGGCTGCGCAGATTTCTTGTGCGCACAACTTGCAAGCCATATCAGCAGTAGTGAGGTTAAATAAGCAAGCGTAACTACCTCGAGCATGCAATGCACGCTTGATGCTAACACAAGCAACTACAGTCGCCTTTGTTCAGTGGAAGTTCTTGCAAACCTTTTCCCTTACAATAGCGCATATAGTTGGTGAGGATCGGTGAGTGCGGACTTTTGTAGCTACGTGCACGATGTCATAAATGCAAGATCAGACCCACACAAGATCAGGGGTGGTAGTTCCACCATTTATAAATGTACTAGTATCAGGCCCAATTTTGGAGGCGGACCTACTGTTCCGTCGTCACTTTACCCATCAGCGACAGAACGTTAGCATCGCCTCGATTTAGTTGAGTACTTGTCATTACTATGATCGCTGATCTCTAGGCTTTGTGTTCAATGTATCTCAAACTCACGACATAGTACATAGTGGCTGAATGAGAGCTTGTCGTTACGAGCCTCTAAGGAGAGGTGAGACGGGGTGTCAGTTGGGACCATAATCCTTCCCAACCAAACTTGTTGCGAGCCTACATTTGAAGCACCCGCGTGCCTTGCTGCTCGATACAGCAGGGGGAGGAAAGGCGCCAAAAAAGACAACGAGGCGATGATTGCGGCGCGGGCGGTCTACCTTCCGTGTGTGCGCGTTGCCAATGCAGCAGCATACCGCCCGACACGTCGCTTCTATTTTCTTTGGCTCCATGCGGCTTTGCATGAGACTAGGAGCTGAGGCTAATACCAATTTGAAGGGGGCGGCGACATTTAGGAATGGTTCCTACCCACATATGTACTAACATTCAGGACGTATCTCCAAATACAATACCTCGACGGCCTTCGAGGTGGCCATTCAAAGACCATCATTTTGTCTCCGCTACCACAGATTTGACATGATGTGCAACGTCGGGGAGGACAGGGTGCACCTTTTCTATGTTGCCAGCGCAAGTTATTACGAAGAAAGCGTGTCGGATAGGCAGTTGTGTATGTTTGCGGGAAAAGAGTCGGAAGAGCATGTTATAAATACTTCGGTTTGAATCCGCCATAGAGAGCGTGATGCAGCCAACGACTGTGATTGTTACAATCGAGGAGACCATTTACGTCGTGTTTGCATCAACCCTATTGCTCGGTGGGCACAAATCAGTTGTCCACCCTTGCTCTAAGCTAGTGCGACCATCGCACATTCAGTGTGAAATGTGACGGATGTAGCCGACACGTGGTCAGATCACGAAAGCAGGAATGATGGTAACAACAGACAGTGCGGCACTGCGCGAGTTAAAATGCAAGTCAAACATACAGGTCCCGCTTCTCCTGCCTTTTAGGGATCACAGGCATGTCCTCACACGGTATGTCTGATACTTTGTTGAAGTCGTTCTGGAAACTCCCTTGCTTTTGCAAGCGCGGATAGGCGACATGGTACGAGATCTGTGGATCCGGCTGGCAGACGACAGGACGACGTCGCTCGATCGTGCTCGATCATAGAGGAAACTACGTGACTGACTGAGGTCCCACTCCTATTTATAGACACATGACATAAACACGACGTCACCAACCTTTGACGCGACCGTTTCTGAAGCCGTTTCAAACGATGCGTTTTTCCACCACCGAACGCCGTGTTCAAATGCTGCTGTTCTAAGATATATTCAGCTCAAGAGACATCGGGAACGGCGACTCATGCGTCCGTATCGCAATGTATATGACGACATCGTATATGGCTAAACGGTTGCGACCTCAATGAAGCATACAGTAAAAGCAACCGACCGGCTGTGCTTTTTTAGTAACTTGTCGGTAATCAAGCCATAACGGCTGTTGCAAACGACCAGGACGACAACAACGACGCACGTGGCGCAGAGTCTGCCCCAGACTGTGTCCATGGAACCCCGCGTGGATGCTGCGTCGGCTACGACGAGCACCCACTTCGCAGAATGGCAACATCCCCATCGTTAGCAGCAGTTTGTAGCAGTAGTCGTAAAAAAAAGGAAGCGTACAACTACTTCCTCCTTTGTGGTAACATATCAGCCAACTTTTCCTGCACTTCGATCGAAACGTGGTGTTGCAAAGTGTCGCACGGCTGCGTCAACCTCCTATGCTGCATATTGACCCTCTCGTGTTGCATGTTGCCTTTCCGTCCTCGATGACTCTAGATACTTGAATACGCGCGCAATTGCGCACCACCAGAGGCAACCACGAAAGGCAACGGCAACGGCAACATGGCCTTGAACACGAGCCGCTTCGTTGCAGGCCCCGACTTCTACAACTATGACATGTACGGCGGCTTACGTCCTGGCGGCCTCGTCCGTTTCTTTTCCACCGTCTTTGCTGGCCTCGTTGCCGCCACGTTTACGTCATCATTCATCTACATTGGCGCGCGCTATGGGCTCTTGCCCATGGTGAGTCACCAACTTCAACTTAGCGGAAGTCAAACGGAAGCCATGGACCGACTCGTGGAAGTCCCAACTGCGCTCGCGTTCTTTGTCGGCCTCTATGCCGATGCTGTACCCATCTATGGCTACCGTCGCAAGTCGTACATGGTCCTGGGCATGGCGCTGAGTCTCGTGTGCTTAGCGGTCCTTGGCCTCGGCTGTCTCTTTGCCGAGAGGCTCCAAACGAGCGCCATTGGCAGCGGCTTTAGCTACGTCATGATGCTGCTCATGGGCGGCGTCACCTTCGGCTCCATGATCAACTTTTGTGCCGTCCACACGGCTGTCGTCACGCTCTCGCAGCGCGAAAGCCTCGAAGAACGCGGGGTGTTTCAAGCTGACTACCTGGTAGTCAGAGCAGCCGGCCAGATCTCCGCGCGCTTGCTCGTTTACGTCATCCGGCACGTCGTCCAATCGTACGAGATCTCGTTGCTCTTGGTCGTGCTCATTCCGCTCTCGATCACCACGATCGTTGTCGTCCTGACCGGGCTCCACGAAGTCCCGGCGTACCGCAAACAGAGTCTCCGCTGCAAATGCGAGAGCTACTGGAAACTCACCAAGCAGAAAGCCGTGTGGCGCATCTTGATCGTCGTCGCGAGCTTTGCTTTCTTTTTGAACTTTGGCTTCCCGGTAGTCACACAAGCCCTCCGCCAATGGACCCACACGACCGACCGCAAGTCGGCGCTCCTCAGCAGCAGCGTCAGCGACCTCGTTATGATCCTCACAGTGCTCGTGTGGCGCTGGAAACTCCGCAACATGTTGTGGAAACGCTTCTTTGCCTTAGCTCCAGCCATGACGATTCTCCCGCAAGTGGCGATGGCTGTGCTCATTGTCCCGGCTCTGTGTCGCCATCCAGCCGTGTATATCGTTCTCTCAGGACTCACAGGCGCAGCATCCGGCGTCATGGCGCTCTTGCTGCTTGCGCCTGTGACTGAGATCATTGAAGAAGGATCAGAAGGCGGCGTCGTCGGCCTCGCGCTGTCGTTCAATACAATTTTCAAGATCTTTGTCAGCACGTTGCTCACGACGATCGAGCGCGCGTCGTCGTTCCCATCCAGTGACACCGACAATGACACGACGTCGTATCGATGGTCCATCACGATCTTGAAGCTCATCACGTGGTGCGTCAATAGCTTCGCGTTCGTCTTCATCTTCATTTTGCCGCTTCAGAAACTCGACGCCCAGCTCGTCCGGATGTACGGAGGCTTTACAGACAACGCTGGCGCGCTCACGGCGACGGCGTTCCTCACGTCGCTCGCCTACTGCGTCGCGTACAACATTTATATCTTCAGCGAGGCTATCAATTGAGCCATTGAATTACTACTGTCACTACTACCCGCGCCACGTATAAATGTGTGCGAGAATGCCACGACCGCTGGGACTATTTTTATCAAGTGCAGCGCTGCGTCCAGGCAACGACTTTGACCCAGCGGTGGCTCTGGTATTATCTACTTTTGAACGGCGTATTCCGCGATCTCACAGTTCTTGGATTTGTATTTATAGGACTACGTACCACACCCCGTCTGAGTCTGAGCTGCGATCGATAGTCTCAGCGCTAATAACCATCACTTTACGATCGTCTCTCTCGTTTTATATCGCGAGCAGGTGAATGAATGATTTGTATGCATGCAGGTGGTGCAATGACCGAGGAATCACTTTGTCATAGCTACTGCTCGATGTTTATACTCGAGCAGGAATCGACAACACCACGAAAAGTTTGTCGTGAGAAGCTTGAGCTCTGATTGCAAGCCCGTCATATCGCAATTGCGATGTGCCGTGTACATGACTGCCAAGTCTGAGTTACCTGTGACGTGGTGTAGATATGTATATGCCTGACAGGAAGGACAGGATTCTCCGTCACTCATGCGCGTTTCCGAGTATTGCCATGGTGCTGTGGCTGCTGACGCTGCTGCGTGGATGCTGTGATCAAAACAAGGGACAGGAGTCGTCCCGTATGGTTGCTTTGTGATCGGCATCTCCGTCGCTATGTCAAGTGCTTTGTTACGTATAAGGTTGAGAAGTCGATCGAGTGGGTGCGACAAGGAGCGAAAAGCCGTAGGTGAGTGCTCACGATCACGTACTGCTTGTATGGAACCGACGTAGTGACGTGAGTGATCGAATCTTTTGCGAGACTTTGGTTTGGCATTTTTGGAGTATTTAAGTCGTGATGGAAAGTGAAAGTCAGCACAATGTTGGGGTGGTGGACGAAAATGTTGCTATAATGCCCCTTTACCGAGCAATATGGGGGATGGACTAAGACCTAGGCTGGTTCATTACAGTAGTGTACTGAACGCGGACGTGGGCTTGTGGCTGGAAATAGTTCTGGAAAGCACGACATTGTTCGAACGAACGCAGCCGTAACACTATGTGAATGCTGTAGAGCAGGTTGGAGATATGTGGACCTCTATATTGCAGCCACGAATCAAGACTTTTGAGCTGTCGATGTAAAGCTGGAGATGAGCGTGTTGTGGAATTCACGCTCGCATATTTACAACTTGTGATAGTAAATCTCCGCCATGAAGACTTTGAAACAGCTGTCCATATCGGGGTGTACACGCGTTTAAAGTGGTGTCACTATTTATTCTGGCAAAGTATTGGAATTGCATGAATCGTGGTGCGATTCCATTAAGCCATGTGTTGCGAAATCCGCTCACTAGCTGGCACCTTACAGTAGCATTGGGTTGAAGTATCGTTTGCAGCAAAGGTGGAATGTTCTTGGCATATTTGTGAGATTGAGCCGTTGAGCGACACGCTGTCCATTTCGGCAATATTTTTTGCTGAGAAGGTCGGCGATGCTGGGCACGGCAGTTAGCTTCATGCTGTATCACTTGGTGCTGCATGTATCGTCCACATCTCCTGTGAATATGAGTTTGTATTGCCCACGATAAAGTTGTCCTCTTACCGAGACAAATCTCTTATTAGGCTGCAATTTTTCCGTGGTTTAGCTGGACTCGGCCTTAGCCGCGTTGCCACTCCTCAGAGATCCACTCGCAGGCTTGTGCATCGTTCCTGCAGCGATGGTCATACTCGATACTAACAACTTAGACCAACTTTTCTTTCGCTGGCAAACGAGTGCAGCCAGAAGTGAGGCTAATCCACATATTGAATACCGAGACGAATCTTTACTTTGCTGGAGAGGACCCTCTGCCGGGTTGAGATTGCGGCGACGCTTGCCTGCAATTGTTCGTGCTTGCGATTACTGGTGAGTATGGCGATGTGAGCAAAACTGACGACTGTTGAAGATACACTTGTGCGCGGCGTCAAACCGTTTATCAGCAAACATAAGTGCGTTTGAACCAAGGCATCTTAAGTAATTTTGGAGCCATTCATTATCGATCCAGCTGCCAAATTGACGGAACGGACGGACCTCAAGTTCGATTTGGCGGCAAATAGTATTTGCAAATACACGAAAAGCATGCCAACTGCACCTCCCGCAAATTGACCTTCGTCTTACAGCTTGCCAAAGAATCGATTTTATAGTCGGTCGTCATTATCCTGTAACAGATCAACCGGATAGATCGGAAGAACTGTGGCAACGTGTGGTTTTCAACGTGTCAATTTGAAACAATGTACTTGCCACACGCAAATAAATCCGTGCCACACGTAGTGATATATCGTGTCATTTACGTTGAATGTCTCGTTTGCAGGATCAGACGATTGAATCGTACGACTCGCTGGTTTCCAGTTGATGTGATGCGGGCTTTGTTTGCGAACCAAGACGTCTCGCTTGCTTCTTCGCTAGATCCGCCAAATCTGTAGTTACGTGACTCGAAGATTTATGAACAATGGAAAATTAACGAGCTTCTTTTCGTAACGTTCTTAATGGTATCTAGGTCGACATGGTCAATGAAGTGCTGACACTCTCACATTAATGGAAGACTTGCCAACGGCCACATTTTTCATTCAATGTCTAGTTTGTTCACGATTAGAAGCAAATCGACTCTGACTGCGTGATAGCAGCACGGGACATCATTGACTGCGACACCACGGGCGAGGAGAATGTTGACTGCGACACCACGGGCGAGGAGAATCATTGTTGTTATCACGGTCTCGCTCACAAGGAGAAGAATTTGCTATAAGAGATGCAAGGGAAGGTGGTGGTTACTATTCTCCAGCAACGGGTAGTGTGCGCTGATGACTTGCTCATGCCGCGGTTCTAATGTGGTAGTAGAAGTCTCTACATCAGCATCAGGCGCGATGATGATCTTGACGCGTCTGCATATCGCCGCTGCTCTTTTCGACGCTGGATGGAACTTTCGGTTGAAAGGATCGACATCAGCTTGACATTATTGGATCGAACGAGAGGGACTCGCGGTGTTTCATGGACTTCCGCGGTCTCTGTGTATGTATAGCCAGTCTATGGCGCCTTATGTAAGATGCAAATAGTCATGGATTGGGCTTTCGGAGCCGTAGGTTACTCCAGGGCAATGCAATTAGTGTACATCAATTTATTGACGCAAAATGAGCCGGATGCGATTCGCAGCTGTGCTTGTGAAGCACGGAGTACAATAGGCTGCTTGCAGCTTTCGCGGGTATCGGTGCTGGCTCTAATTGAGAGCTCTGGACAGCAAAAAACTGTGTGGAGAGCGAAGTGATCCGGCCATGCTATTTCTGATGCTTCGGTCGTTACGTGTTCCTGCTACATGCATCACGACTACACAACTCCAGTTCAGATAAGTACCATTTCTACCAGTGCCGTGATCAAGATGGTCAACGGGGCTTTTTGCCATGAACGATACGCTTTCTGCACGAAGATGATGAGCCGATCTTACCGTCAACGCCATCGACCTCAACTGAAAGAGCTGGGATGCTGCCAAACCTTGCCAGGAAACGTGGCATACTGCGTGTTGCTCGTTTTGTTGGTCGACCTGTTATTTGAAAGCCAGCAATCGTGGCTTGTTCAAGGTTTTAATAATGTGATGTGGATCTCATTGACCATGAAGGCTACGGTGCTTGCGTGGACGATCCATGAGTACCGTGTCTGAGAGCAGTGTGACAACTGTAGCTTTTCATCTCGCGATAATGAGATTGGTGAACACAGCGAAGTCCCCGGTACCGCTGTTGATCCGATTGGTCGTCTTGTTTAAGCAGTCATTGCAATCGACACATGTCTGGCCACGTTGGTATCGGCTATCTGGTTTTAAGACGTGGATCTGGTTTCTTTCCAAGTTGTCGATTACAGATGTGCTTCACGTCGCTGCGAGACCTCGTGCTTCATTTTCAAGGACGGAATTTATGCAAAAAGTGTCGATTCAAGCTACAAGTGAAGGCAGTGAATTTAGTTTCTATATCGTGGCAAGCACCCACCTAGAACGAAGAGATCTACATTACATACTTTATGATTGAGTTGCAACACGAATGTATAGGCAACGAAGATCAACACAGCTTCAGATTGCAGTGTTGGTTTCGATAAACATTTAACCAGAAGAGATAACTACAGGAAATTCTGGCTATAGTTATCTTTCGGCTGTGACGTGTCGTACTCGTATACTGACGAATACATACGAGTCGGATATGATGGTCTCGGTTGCTCCAGTTTCTTTACTTCTGCGGCTATAATGGCTTCATCTGCCTGTTTCTTGAGCGTACGAATGGACATGCAGGCTGCAATAATGGTCGACATGAGTATGAGAAGTGCCACAATAACTGAGATCTCCATTGGGGGGCCGTACGTGTGCTGCGTGGCAAAAGTGGTGCTATTGAGACCGCCAGCAAAAGCAAAGGTGCACCGCGGTCCACCCCACGAAGTCGGATACAAGCACGTGCATCGTGATTTCAAGCATTTGCCGGTGACCAGCTTTTGGGTGCCATTGCGATCGATAGTACAGTCACCATCCGTTGTACAAAAAGCTTTGCCCGTCACGTCTTTCCATGGATTGTCTGTATCTTCATACTCTTCCAAGTGGCCTTGAATCCATTCTCTTGTTGGATGACTCTTTGGGTCGCACCCGAGCTGCATGTAATCATCAGGTCCACGATTTCCCTTCGGGTCTTGATACAATCGGATGTAGTCAACTTTCATGAACATTGGGAACTCGTCGCAAATTTTGTTGACCGTCTCATCACTACCGTCACCACGGCATTCGCTTCCAGGATTTGGAGGCACCGCACTCCAAGAACGGGATAATGCCACATTGAAAATAATGGACATTGGCTCCTCGAGCATGAGCTTTTGTGGGTTGTTTTTCTTGGCATTCTGCGGGACAAGCACTAAGGACTCGGCGGTGACTTCAAAAAGAGGCTGACCGGCCAGCATCCAGCGTACGTATCCATTCTGTCCAGTGACCCATTCGATCTGGTAGATAAGGTAGTTTGTGTACACACCGACGTGCACGGGCCAATTTGCTGAGATCGCATCTATTTGGTAATCGAATGGTTCCATGGAGTTTGTTTTCGGGGTCGTTGAGTTGCGGGGTTCAAGGCAGTTCTTGTTTGTGTTATCTGGATCGCACAAGTATGCGCCCGTGTACGAGTTCATGACTGGATAGCACGTGCCGTTTGTATTGATTCCCCAGAAAGTGTTGCCGACACCATCGATCGCCTTCAGGTCACTATTCGTATCAAATGACGCTGGACACGTGCTGGCCGTGCAATTGTTGTCGGTAATGCCAGCTTTGATCGCCGCCTTAATCGTGCTGGCATCCTGTGTTGCTTCGGTTGAAGACAGGCAAAAGTTATTGGCAGCATATCGAAGACCTTGATACCATGATTTGTGACCGCGCTGTTTCGCGTAGTACTTCGTGGGCACGTCGATAAAGTTTGCACCAGGAGTCTTGCAACTATACTTGAAGACGCAGACCATGTCTTGTCCGTCGTGCTTCGGGTCTGCAGGAAAAAGTCGGAAATCGTTCGGCATGCCAGGCGCAACCTGCAATGACGTCGAAATTGCTGCTCCTCCTCCTTCCAAGATATCGATTTCAGGTGCCCCTCGCCCCTGATTCTTGCGGAGACCGTAGCCTGGATCGTCATCACAGGCACTAATGCGTTGGTTCTTCGGGTTAAAGAGCTTCGGCTCGCACTTGTTATAGGAGAATGGCCACATCCGACTCGTCGAAGCTGAGAAAATAGCCCGACCTAGATTGCCCATCATCCATATCCCTGGCCAAGTGGGGTAATATTTTCCGCTTGCTACTCGTCCAGATGGACCTTGAACGAGATCCGGATTTCCAGAATTCTTCGATACCGCGCCTGGCAATTGTGCCCGGACTTCGATAAGTCCACCCTGGTAACAGAATTTATTCCACGACTGGACCATCGCAGCTCGGTAGTAAAACGTCACGTTCTCATAAGCTGGTGGTTTAAGGTACGCATTATACACGGTGAGGTTGGTTTTCTCATCAGCTGCTTCAATGTAAAAGTAGCAGCTCCCGTCTTTGTCGCACTTTGTGGACGTCATGTTGTGCGAATAAATTTCAAGCGCCCCATTAACACCGTCCGGTTTCTCGAGCGATGTCCAAAGGTGATCCTCACCGGGTCGGAAACTGCGTCTGGCAGTATTGAATTCATCACTCATGACAAGTTCCCAAGTCTCGCCTCGAGAGGTTCGGATCCGCTGCGCAGTTTTCGGGGTGGCTGGATCAACCCATGGTTTAATACCTGATTTTGTCGAGTATTCCCTTGCATGGACAAGGCCAGACCATAGAAGTGTTACGAACGACAAGGTGTTGCAACGCATACGAATGTGAGGGAATTCGACTTGACAATTAGGGAAATGGTGTATTTCGATCGTGTCTGCGACTTCGATCGATAGTTATGGACTGAGACGTTCGTTCCCTTGTTTGGTTACGACTTTTGCTACATCTGTATTTGTTGTTGTTCCGTTGCAAGAGGAGCTACGACTACTGTACGCAAATGTTTCGTGCGACGAGGACAGCCCCGTCGTATCTTTATATCATAAGCACTCACTACCGAAAGGTAATAGAGAGGAGGTTGACTGACGATAACAACGGTTTAAACGGTGCGACTACTGACGGAATAAAAAATAACTGCCGTCTTGGTGTCTTTCGGAAACGCCGAACTGCAGAGTACGACGGAGGATGGACGGAAATTGATGTCCCGTTTCGTGCTTATTTTCCTTCGTAATATAAAGTGTGCCAAAATGTCGCTGTGGGGCGCTTTTTCTGTCAGGCAAGTAATAAGGTATAGTATCGTGCATTAGCGGCGACGTTAATGAATAGGGCTACTCCTATTATATCGAGCCAGGGAAGAGCACCGCCTCTATTGACGATCTTCCATCTTTGCAGAAATTTTATTCGGTTTCGTCTTTCTGACTCATTCGCTGGCTGTTCCTTGAATTGCAAAACGCTCACCCGACCCCTACAAGCGGGGACGGCATGCATAGGACGTGGGAAGAATGTTCGGAGTAGAGATTCGTGAAAAGAATGTTCGGAGTCGGTGTTTGTGCAGTAGCGAAGAAGCTGCTCGACGATGTGCGCGCACTCGCTTGGATGACGTGCGATAGAATGTTTGCGATGGTCAAAATCAGTGCCAGGAGTGGCCACATGTAGCTAGAGAGGTATGGCGTGCAGACGCAGGTAGCATTCTCAACAAAGACAACTTCAGTCATGGACACAAAGAGGGGCGACAAGGTCGCCTGTAGAACAGTAGTCTAACGTGCGGTCGCATAAAGCTTATTGATCTTGTAAAGTCTGTCGTTCGATTAGAATAACTCTGACATGAAGCCGTCCATTGAGTAAACCGTTAGACTATGGCGTGCACTTACGTGTACTTTATGATGTATCGACTCGCGCGATATTGTATTCTGCTCTCCCCCTAAATCCTCTGACGCGGTACTTCTAATTTGTGGGGTTGACCTCAACAGTTCCTCTATTGCGTACGATTGTCCGACTTCATCCTTTACAAAACTAAATCGAACCTTCTTACCTGTATAAATAACCTTCACTTCAAAATAAGGCTCGCTAACCAATTAGGGAGCTCGTCCAGATTTCGTATCCCTACATTCCAAGAAACTGCTTCTACAGGTATTTCATTCCTGTCGCGCATCCCGTCCTTTCCGCGTAAAACGGATTCTTACAGACGTCAATCGATTGCAAAAGTGCATCTCTTCCACTAACGCCATCTTGGTATCATGGGGACAGACAGTGAGCGATGCTCGATGTGATTTACAACACGGCTAGTCAATATCAACAAGAGTAATTTGCCCTTGGCTTGGCCTGACCTTGTAAGAGATGCCGATAAGGTGCTGACGGTAGACAAACGCCCGACAACATACTTCATAGCTTCGGACCATCAACCATCTGATCCGACAATCTTACGACACCATGAACCCTTTCCTAATGCTTGACGATGGATGGTCCCATCCGTTTGTCAAGTATAATGAGGTCTGCACACCTCCTTACTCGAAGAATCGTGTTTGTTACACGAGACATCTTCGAGTACCAGCATCGAATACGACCGAAGTCCTCCACTACTTTCTAATCGACCTCTAGAGCTTGCGGTACGCTATTTCTTGCGATAAAGAAAGCTAGATGGATGGCATCGTCGTCAGCATAAATAGAGTCTCGAAGCATATAGCAAATGCAAACCATATCAATTGTTACATCACCAGCCTCGTTAGGGCCATTTTTGTCTTTGCGCTAAAGAATGAAGAAACTTGTTAGGTTACAGCAGTCCTGCACAGAAGAGGGAGACGGTTGCTGCAGCTTTACCATTCGTCTCTTACTTAGGAGTAGGGACTGCTCTGTCAACCGTAATCAGGACAACCGAAATAAAACACGACCTTAAAGCACTCGACACACTCTATTGCACTCGTAAGCAAACATGTCTTCCTGCTCCAGATCTCCAATAATCTGTCATGTGCGACTAGAACAGCCAGTTGCGCCGTATATCGTTCGAGCCGCAAGACCGCCATGTGTAGCTTTGCCTCAAGATCAACGAAGCTGGAACGAGGCGACTTGATCACTCCTTCGTCATTCGTAGTGCGTAAACCTGAAGTGTCTAACAGCATGGACGATCGTGCAGCCTGAACCGAGAAGTCAGTCAGGTCACAGTATCCATCGAGATTTGAGACCAACCTGGTTTCCGAGATGCGTCTCGAACATGGTTCTTTCTTTCGGGGTGGCGGCGCTCCATTGGCACTGGCAAAGCCTCATCCGGCTTTCAAGTGCTGTCTCCTCCTCCTCACATCATCTCCTTCGATCACTGCCCGAAGCACGCACCGTCGCTTCTGCCTAACACCGTGACGAACTACATCCAACGATCGATCTTGACTCATACTGATCATCCGAGAGGAGAGCGATCACTCGTGACGAATAAATGAGATAACAATAGACGTTTCTAGCTCTCGAAGACGAGCGAATGAAGCTCAGTGAACTCAAAGGATCAAGGAACGCAGAGAAGTAACAAACATGAGAACCTACGAGCACAAGTTCCAGTGTCCTAATCGTCTGTCTAAAATCAGTCACGACACAGCCGCGTATACGGACGATACACTTGTTGACTTCATAGTGAGTAAATAACTCGTACCGGACCAAGCCTTAAAAGATCCGGCGAGCTTCCCATCCTGAGTCCAGTGCCGTGAGGCGTGCCACCCTTCCTCCTTAGGTCGCCGGTATCTCATCCCTTCCTGCCCTGTCCATCAGCTCGTCTGAGCTACAGACAACTCAACTCGCTCGCCCCAATGCAAGCGCCAGCGTCACAGCCTCTGGACAATGATAACAGCACCTTGAAGCTGCATCGACCGCGTCGTGCACCGCCGTCTCAAGACCGGCCGTTCACGTGCCCGGTGCCAACCTGTAACGGTCGGTTCCACCGCAAGTTTACACTGCGGGAGCACCTCAAGACGCACACGGGGGAACAACCGCATCAGTGTCCAGTCGAGCGCTGTGGCAAGCGCTTTAGCACGTCAGGGAACTTGGCGCGGCACCGGAAGCTCCACGCCGTGCACAAACTCAATTGCCCGACGCCCCAGTGCTCGCGCGAGTTCACCGACCCGGAAAAGCTCACGCGGCACCTCAAGATCCACCAGGCAGGGACGTCCCACACGTGCACGATCGACGGCTGCAACAAGACGTTCAGCACCTCGGGCAATCTGACGCGCCACTGTCGGACGCGACATCATTGCGTACCGAGGGGTTCCGTTCAAGGTGATGGGGATGCTGCTGCTGATGATGACGGCGTCCCACCTTTGCCCATTACGAGAGACTTCACGTGGGCCGGGAGCCAAGAAAAGGAGCGGCTGCTGCTTCCAGTGAACAACCACTTGAACCGAATGATGCGCGGCCCTGTTGTGCCTGGGGCGATGCTCGTCAAGGCGCCCATGTGGTACACGACGCCGGTCCACGACACGACAATGTCGGTCGGCCACCAGGACAGTCGACTGTCCGACCAGGACGTGCGGGACCTCCTCGACTGTTTATTTGTCAAGACACTCGACCCTGTAGTCGTGGCGGCGGCACCGGTAACAAGCATGGACGGCATCATCCGTAGCGAACCTTTTCTCCGGGGCGCGTACCACCACCCGTAACGAGGGAAAAGCAGCTAGAAGTAGGTAGCTAGAGGCCCAAGGTGGTGTTTTCAATGGACACGTGTGTCGTATACAGTATCCGCCTCCCCCTCCTCCCATCATCCTCAGCATCACCACCGAAGGATGCCTGCTGCCTCTGCCCTTTTTTCCAGTCCTTGATCACGCCCATGCGTCCAGACGCCACCGTACGTGACGTGACGTATCTGATTACTTTCTGCTTTCTGATACCTTCCACGCCCAAGGTCTCACCGCTAGTCGTCACGCTGCCGCGGCGTTTTCACAAGTGAGACCAACCTATCTTCGCCTCCTCAATCTCAATCTCTCTCTCTAATCTCTTTGTGTCGCTCGCGGCAGCAAAGCGCGCTCGACTCGTCCTATTGCCGAGCTTTCTAGCACACGACGCGATGGTCGAAAGCCTGGACGAATTGCTCGCAGCCACGATGGTGATGACCAGCAGTTATCAGGTGCAAACTTCGTAACGCCACAGGCGACATCGACCGTCGTCGACGGACGAACGCCAAGACCGCGCACGACTTGATTGCCGACACGAACAACTAAGACCTCACCCACCTCTTGACGACGCACGTAACCGTCTGTTCGTGCTCTTCGGGCCGAAATTTGTCCGAAGTCGACCGACGCTACGGACGGCATCAAACGTCGACGGCAGCACCCGAGCGTCGTCAAATCCCGCCCATCTTCCGAGAGAAGAGAGAAAAAAACAGTCGAGCTTGTGCGTCGTCTATCCCCTCGGGTGCAGCATTTTCCGGCTGTCGAGGCCGCTCGCACCGTGTGCGAAAAACGCGCGTCGTGCTGCCGCCGTCACGTCGAGCGCGGCCGTAGAAACGCGTTTTTCGCAGCAGTATCCGCGTCAGATGGCTCCGTCAAGCCGCAGCGATTTGCCGTGCATCCAAGCAGGAGCCAATCGCCACGACTGAAAACAACTGAGCTGGCTACTGTGCCGCGTGTCCGAGCCGCAGCAGCGATCGCGCTTGCCATAATCAAGCAAGCATCTGATGTGTCCTGTTTGCACGCGAGTTCCGCGACGACCGGACCTTTGTGCGGCTCGAAATGGTCCGGAGACGAGTCGATGCAGCATGAAAAAAAAACCAGCTGATGGCGAGACACGCCGAGCAGCAGCAGCAGACAGCCGCCAAGGCATGCCGAGCGGAGACGTATTTTTAAACGTACCTGTTCGGTCCCAATCGGGCGAGTCACAACACTGTTGAACTCGCACTTGCGGTCTCACTTGCATCATCCGTTGATCTTCGCCCCGACCGCTCTTGTCGTCGTCGTCATGCAAGCCATGCTGAGCGACAACCTGCGCGACCCGCCGTTCTATCTCCAGCGGAGCACAAGCGCCTCGTCTTCCGGAATTCCTCACCACCACCTGAATCCTCCTCCTCCTCCTCCTCATTTCCACCACCTGCACGACCCCCTCCAGAACACCTACACACCGAGCCACCACAATCACCACCATCACCACCATCACAACCACGACCAGAACGTCCTTAGCATGCCGCTCGTGCCGACCACCCACGCTCCGGTCCATGACAACCCGGACCCGAATCCCGACGAGATCGCTAATTCGGCCCCGGCAGCCGTTCGGCGACCCGGGACGGCCCGTCGGGCCGCGCCGTCCGAAGACCGGCCGTTCGCGTGTCCCGTGCCGAATTGCGGCGGCCGGTTCCACCGCAAGTTCACGCTCCACGAGCACCTGAAGACGCACACGGGGGAACAGCCGCATCAGTGTCCCGTGGCCGAGTGTGGCAAGCGCTTTAGCACGTCGGGGAACCTCGCGCGGCACCGGAAACTCCACGCGATGCGGAAAATCAGCTGTCCGGCCACGCACTGCACGCGCGTGTTTACGAGCCGGGAGAAGCTCGTGCCGCACCTGAAAGTGCACTTGGCACGGACGCCACACACGTGCGACTTTGCCGGGTGCGGCAAAACCTTCAGTACGGCCGGGAATCTCACGCGCCACCGGCGGACGCAGCACCGGGCCGGCCCGGTGTCCCATTCGGACACGACCGGCCCAGTGCTCACGGGTCCGGCCCCGACGCTCCCGCGGCCCAAGTTTGAGTTCCCGGGCCGGAGTGTCCCGCTTCCGACGGGATCGTTGCCGATGCGGGGGCTTTTGTGGCCCTCGCACGCGCCGGTAGAGCCGCACCCGCCCCCGCAGCGCATCCTCGAGTCGGACGTCCAGGATTTGTTCGACTGTTTGTTCCTCGAGAACGCCCAAGCGGCTGCGGCCGCGGCGGCAGCAAATGGTCATCATAATGTTGCGGTGATCCGGGACCGACTGCCGAAGCTCGAGCTGCCAAGGGACAACCGACCTCCTCAATCATCAGTACATCAAGTGCAGCCGTCGTACCTTACGGCCACGTACGAATTCTAGACCATGTCAAGAAGAGAGGAAGAGGGAGGGAGGGATCGACCATCTAAAGCTGTATTGAAAGGCGTCTATTATTCGTAAACTATCAATTGATTCATTCACGTGTGGGCCGTTGACCGATGTTCGTTGCGTCCATTCGATTGCATTATGGTTGGTGTCGGCGGCTTGATCGGGGAAGAAGGAGGAGTTCTTGAGAGGAGCGTACGACGCTTGATAGATTACGGGGGACTTGATGGGAGGTCCCTCTTTTGATCTTTCGGGGTGGCGGCTTGAGCTCGACCGATCAATGAGGTCTGCTCTTCTTGGCAGCTTTGTGCGACCTCTTCTCTCTCTCTCTCGATTCGCAGCGGAACAACGTGCTTCAAGTTCAAAGCGACTTGTACGTGCGACTAAAGCTGCTTGGCAAACATGAATCGATATATTTAACGACGGTGAGTCAGTCGCTCAGTTTTGTTTGCGAGTGCCTTGTCGCAAATCGAGTTTGCACGCAGTTAACGGAGGAGCTTGAGGCAGCGATCGAGATCTGCTGACGAGGCACATCAATCGATCTCTACACTAGCGATGGGAAGGCAAGATCATGATATAAGAACAAGTACGGTAATCAGACGCCGAGTTTTTCAGCGTCTCGACAGCAGATAAAAACGGAGCCACGTAGTGAGTCCTGATCCTAATTGAGAAGAAGAAGAAGAAGAAGAAGAAGAAGAAGAGAAGACTTGCGTCTGCACGGAGGATCTTCCGGGCCATCTCGAACGGGAAGTAATCCAGCAGTCGCCGAGTTGTAGCTAATCGCACTCGCACATGGGAAAAATTCGAGCAAGCGCCTATCTGGTTTGAAAAAAGTGGCGAGCTACCACTGCGAGTCCAGATAGAGCGGAGAGCGGAGTAAAAGCGCCAGCTTTTCACTGGAACGTCGCGTCAATAGCCCCAGCTGACGATGTGCTCGTCGTTGTCGCAGCGTCGACCTTACAGCAGGGAATGCGTCCGTAATCTCACGGTTTCTTCCGTCAGAGCATCGCTCTGTGGTCGATTGAAAAATCTCGTTGCACGGCCGGCTGGCATCCGTAACCTTGAACGATTTGCAAGTGGATCCTCCTCGGGCTATCCGAGGACAACTGCTGGCCGAGAAGTCCGCCCCTATCCTCTCACACTCAAGCAGGGACAGACAGCAAGGAGACGGCAGCTTCAGGTTTTCTTGCATGTGCAACAAGCGCTTGTTGCGGCTACAACACGGACGTTTAGTAGTCAGTAGTCACCCATCCATAGACGAGAGCTACTCACTAGCAGACACACTGAAGGAAGAGACAACTCGTTTGCTTTTCCACCTGAGTGAGTGTGAGTGGTACCTGAACTCGCAAAAAGTAGAGTCGAGGAGCTCTGCAATGGCTGCTACGAAGATCCCAGGCACCCCTGTTGATACGTTTGCACTATCTAAACGTACCATCAACAACGGACTTCTGTCTCCTCTTGTATAGTCCGTCAGCCAGTCCCTTATGACTTGGACGTGTCGAACGTAGCGGATCTGAAGCTTTAAGTACCTCGGGTCGTCATGTCACGAACGACCTCCTCGTCTCGATCCAGATGCCTTGATGTCACTCACGTACGACCGTGCGTGTGTGTCGGTGGTGGTCGCGACACGCGCGTAAACATTGACATTGGACAAGCTCAAAGACAGTGACCGCACCCCCGTCGACGTTGGTAAGAAGATAGAAACAGGTCGATTGTCTCGAAACGGGAAGGACGCGTCGACGACCTGTTGGTTTTGTTGTCAACGAGGGCCGATCGATCGATCGATGCGTGCGCGAACAAGGCCATGGCCGGACGTCATGCGGATCGCCCGAGTCTTTCCACGCGACATGGAGGGACAGGTGATCGCCACGTGAGTCAGTGAGTCAAACAAATGCACATGCCCTACATGGCCTGGACCGAGATACGTTTCTTCTATGTTTTCAGCTGCAGCAGCACATGAGCCACGGCTTGTGCAGCTACAGCTGGTCTTTGTCTCACGTACTCGCTCGCTCGCTCTCTCTCGCTCTCGCTCTCTTTCTTTCCACCTGCTGACGCCGAAGCCGTAGGAATTGCGTAGCGCCCCGCACAGTGAGTGTCTGAATTGCATCTACCTGCCATCAATCTCTTTTCGTCTCGATTGTCGCGTTGACGCTGGTTCAAGGCCCCTTTTGAACCAGCTGCCTCCCCAACCACTACTTGTAGCTGGAAATCTCCCTCGCAGCTGAAGTTGCGCTGCAATGGCATGACAGCGCGTTGCGTCGTACCAGCTGAGATACAAGCGGGCAGAGAGCTGCAAAGCGGACGTAAACAAACCAACCGACCTGACTGACGAGCTCTTGTCTCCTTATTGGAAAGAGCGTACGTCCATAAAGCCAGCTCGCTGATCTTCCACAGCCATTACGTCGTGTAAACACAGCGGTGAGGAACGAACTCGCGAGGATTTTACGTCTCGGCAGGATGCGATTGCTCGAAGAGGCCGAGGCTGGAGCTGGATCGATGTAGACGCCCGTTGTCACGCCGTCGAAGGAGCAATCACTTCGAAAGGTCCACAAGAATGAAGTGCCTGCGCGAAGATGACTTCAACCAAGTTACGTGAGTAACACTCGAGTCCAAGTTTGCAAGAACCTTCAACCTCAATCGCGACACTTGATGCTCTACTCACCACGCTACTGCTCGATTACTTCGTCCCACGTCTAGATCCACTACGAGTCCTGTCCTCTTCGCGTATCAAACATCCTCCTTCAAGCTCACCAGGTCTAGTATAGAGCTGCTCGTCAGCAGCTCCTCTACTGTTACTCGTCGCGTCCACACCCTGGCATTTCCATGAAGATGGTGTCGATCCACGTGGCTTTCGTGAACAGCAAGGACCAAGCCCTTGCTCTGTTCGACCCTCGCCAGCAATCCGTCGTCTGCTTGTTGCGGTTGTTCGTGGCGTTTGATCTCGGTGGACTTGCAGAAAACACTCCAGTGCCTCGTCGCCCTGCAATAGAGACTTGCATGGCGAGATGTACACCTCGAGCAAGCAAGCAAGCGACCGCTACTGCGGCTTCCCTACTCAATCAGACGATTTCAACGTGCGGTCTCTGCACGACAAGCGGCCGATAGCCCGTTCTCGAACATCGAGACCAATCAAGCCGTGGCGGCGCACACGGACGAGACAAGACGAGAAAAACGTGCCAGCCGGTCGGCTGGACAATGCCTCGCGCGCTTGTAGTCACAGCGGACCTCGAGACACCAGCGCCTGTCACTGCTCCAGCCGGCAGCAACGAGCGCGAGCTGAAGTCGCTACTTTGGCTGCGTCCACGCACCTCTCGTGACCTCACTTTCCAACTTGCTTCCTAGCGACCAAAGTGTCTGCTAAGCATCCGCATCAACCTCAACGTCAACTCGTACTTCCACTACAACACTAAGTTCCCCTCCTCCTCCTCCTTTACCATGAGCTCCATCCGGTCTATCATTCATACCCCTCCCGCCATCTCCACCCCAAGGGAGTCAGTGTCTCCCCACGGTCGCGAACGTCCGTTCCACTGCCCCGTACCTTCGTGCCACGGTCGCTTTCAGCGAAAGTTCACGCTCCGAGAACATATGAAGACGCACACGGGCGAAAAGCCGTACCAGTGCTCCATCCTCTCGTGTAGTAAGCGGTTCAGCACGTCGGGCAACTTGGCCCGGCACCGGCGGCTCCATTTGCTCAAGAAACTCGAGTGTCCCGTTGTCGGGTGCACTCGCATCTTTACGAAAGCGGAAAAGCTCGCGCGTCACCTTCAGAACCACCTCGGCAGCGTCGCGCACGTTTGCGTCGTCGATAGTTGCAACAAAACCTTCAGTACGGCGGGGAACCTCACGCGGCATTTGCGGACGCAACATCCGCCCGGCGCTGTCGCTGCCGCGCGGGCGGCGACTTTGCCGCAACTCCGGATTGCGTCAATACGACCGGGTCAAGTACTTGCTACGGAATATGCGGCGTGGTCATCCGACGCGGCCACATCTCCTACGGCTAGTACTACTTCTGCTACCAGTGGTCGGGAGCAGAACCTGAGTGCTACGGAAGCGGCGAACGTCTCGGATCATGAGATCCTTGATGTACTACAGTGTCTCTTTGTTGACGACATGGCAGCGGCAGCTGCTGGGCAGGCAGAAGACCACTACAACCACCATCATCATCAGCAGCAGCATTATCATCACCATGAGCACCAGCCACAGGGGGGACCCTATCGACTTCAGAGTGACCAGCCTGTGCTGATTTACCTCTAACGTGTCGTATCTAGGGTCGACATGACGGGAGGGAGAGATAGAAAGAGAACGAAAGCTGTCTGAGTAGTGTATAAACAAACAACAGAGCGTGATTTTGTATCGGGTATTCTCCAAGTAGTCTTGAACGTATCCTCATAACTAGGGACTGACTCGTGTGGTCTAAAAAACGTACCAACAAGGGGGACGATCTCGGTCGAACGTGTTGCCCACCCCGTCCTCAGTAGTCAATGTAACCTATCAGTGGTACCAGCAGCAACCTTTTGTCGAGTCCGTCGCCGAGTCGACGAGGATAGTAGCAGATGGCTCATCACTGTACGTTAAAGTTGTTGGGCTTTGTGGTCCGTCTAACTTTGAAAGTACGACGCGACGAGCGCTGCGAGAAACGCGCGTGTGACACCTGATCACGAGCGTGTAGTCACCTAAGTCGCAACAGTCTGTTTGCACGTGATAGCAGAGCCAAGTACAAGCTGTTTACGTGGTCATCTTGAACACCAACTTGCTGCCTTTGGCCAGCGATGCAAATAACATCTAGCGATTGCTGATTGGAGCTGCACGGAGCAACGTGTGACTATCATCGTATGAACAAAGAAGAGGTTTGCGGTCAGGCCCCTCCCTATTCGTGAAGGTGAGGCAGTAGATGGCCCGAGGCGTAGTATCTAGTACTCGTATCACGAATCACTTCCGGCGTGATATCGTATTTCTGATAGGAAACCATGTCAGTGTTGTGCTCTCTCTGCTTTGTAGTATCCTCGATTCAATCGAGATTTGAACAATGGTTCGCTGTTTGAACGCGGGTTTCTTGACTACCTCAGGGCAATAGTGGAGTCGTGCTGAAAACCAAGCGATTCATAGCGCGTGGTATGTACTTGTGAGATAAGCTTCTTTCTAAACTTGTCCAAGTCCGTTTTAGGGGATAATTGACAACAAACGCATGGTCCGCACTGCAAACCTCACTCGTTATAGGATGACGAGTGACGACTTTCAAAAGATCGATGCATTAGTTTTGTGTGCATTGCTTGCTATGATAGTCCACTATCTTCACTAGCTGTCGGCATTGTGGGGACAGAGCGTAACTAAGATAGGGGAGCAAGCTCAGGAGCCCGCCCTTTAATATGAGTAATCAGTTCGTAGAACGGAATCAAGTTGCAAATCACTATACAACAGCAGCAGTCACCGAGTAATGAGTAGGATGCTGTTACTGTCTGTAATTACCTAGTCAGTATACTCAGGCAACGCGATCGGCCTTTGCTTATAAGCGTCCAGCCTATGCTTTTGTGATCATTTTCACCTTTGTTTCGATTTTAAGCCAATCCTGTGCGTGTGTCAAAATAGTGACCTTGCCAAAAAAGAGTGAATTTGAATAAACCTGTATACGTATGAGAAGGGGACAGGCTTGATCACACTGTGTGCGGGTAACATACACCTAACCGCATTCTTTACAGACAGACAGATAAGTACCAATTCAAAAGCTCGGCATTCAATCTTGCGCACAGTCACTTATCGCTTCACCCTTCGGGCTCGCATAACATAGTGCATGTGGTACATGTGCTGGCTTCCTGTCGACAACAAGATATTTAGGTCATGTTTCTGACGAATGAAGCAAGAAAATGCAAAGATTTCCCCCTTACTATTTGTACTGTCCTCGTATCATTCTTAACATTGCAGTGCTAGTACCAAACCAATGCACTTTCATCAAAAGTGGGCTTGCGGGATAAATCCAGGACGGCATCTCTTGGACGAAGCCTAACGTGTGATTCTAGCTGTACAAACAAGGAAGTGCGCGGAGATCTGCATAAGTAAGCTTCGTTTAGTGTGCAGAAGAGTATACATCATCGATAATGTCTCCTCGTCAATACCTGCAAGACTGAATTATAGTAGCAGTCGACAGAGACGGTGTCCAATACTCAATTTCCGATTTAATGCGAATATTCTGTGATCGGTCAGGTTGTCTGTGCTGAATTGACTGCAGCTCCCACGAGAAGTTGCGTGCACCACACTGATCCTGTAGAGTGACCCGGATCTTTCCTGTCACGAAGACATGCGTATACCGTATACTATACACGGCACGGTTGGCTGTCAAATCAAGTTTTGGTGGCGCAACATCACACGATCCCAATAATTGCAGTCAACTGTTGACGAAGTTCGCGACACAGTAAGAGCGTCTACAGCTGTCGGTATTACTTAACACTATCCGCCAAATCAAAAATGTTGTTTAGTCATGCTCATAAAAGTGCGCCACAGCAGCGAAATAACTCGGGGATAACTCAAGAAGAATTTTTTTTCGTTATCACGCCTACGTTTTGCAGTTTGCGACACCCGAGATAACTTTGTAGACTGCATGCCATGGGCTCACAAGTTTTGAGACCAATTTTAATCGGCTAAGGATGATTGCATGCCATTGGCCTATGTTGATCGAGAACAACGAACAAGTGATGGAAACACCAAGATTCGGTATGAAACAAATAATCTCGAGTCTGCTTCAAAATCAAAATAAGTTATAACCTAAGCGTGAGCGACAGCAGCAATGAAGATGTTTGTACTCCTGAATGTGGCGTCCAAGTGACGTATTAAACGATAACTATTCCAGCAGTTGCCGCTCAAAGTCGAAGACCCTCGGCTTTATCTCTTCGACAATTCTATTGCTCTCTCTTTTACTTGACCGTTCAACCTGATTTGCAGAACCAGTACCAAAATAATACCAGTGGAGCTTCTCTCACTCTCAACTACAGTATTCTGCGTAGGAGGAACGAGCCAGTTTCTCCACGGATTGAGCCGAGTCGCTGCAGTTCGAGTCACAAAGTTGTTGCCAAGTCAGACACAACCTCAGTTTCCTCCGCCACATCTCCGTCCACGCCAGGATCACCCACGAGGTTCTCCAACTACAGGAGCAAAACCTCATCTGACGAAGAAGAAGCGTGCCACAGCTTCTTCAGCCCATTTGACTACTGAGGAGAGTTGTCGGGTAGCTAAGGCTTGAGTTCATGTCTTGCAAGATCCGGTCTATTGCTCCGATTCCAGTGCGAATTTTCTTCAGAGGATGCTGAAGAATTCGAGACTTAGAACTCCGAATGTAACGGGGCACCCTGAAGCTTGTACTGGTGACAGTACAAGCTACTTATTCTGATGACAGAATAAGGCGGTGCCTCGTAACTTCACGTACACTCGTACGTGCAGAGGAAGACGGTAAGAAGAAGCGAGTACTTGGTTAAAGTAAAAAGTAGAACTGTATTTAGTATAGTTAATGTCTGCAATAAATCACTATTTATCTTCATCTAACTATGTCTAAATACAAATGTGTAAATCAGTTACCTGCTCACCACTCATTGCGTGCGTCTGTCGTGGCGCGTCTTCGTTGGTTGATATAATGGCCTATATCAACCAATTAGGAACTACTAGTAAGTGCTGCAGAATATTCGTCCTTATGACAATATTCTGAGAATATAACTCTTATAGTTATATTCTATTAACAATTTCTTATACATTGTTATGTAACGATTCACCCCGTTACATCACCCCCCCCTTAACCATCAGTCACTTTAGTGACTGATTGACTAAATGGACACTCGTCCTAAATCATTTGGGACAGGGTTTGCACTTGTTGGTCCGCGTCCACTTTCCAGCATTTCATCGCATGGTTAACAAGCCCATGCGATGCGCGAGCAAGGCCGCCGAGAGCGCGTCCGCACGTCTCTGTGCGGACGCCGAAGCAGAAACCACAGCAACTGATGTCTCATCGGTTGCTGAAGCGACCCAGCCTGTGTCACTTGGTGATGCAGGCGCTGGTCATGAAGACACTCATGTCTTCACAGAGTATGAGCTCGGTGTCTCATACTCTCCTGATACGGAAGACGAATCCGTATCGACGGCTATCGAATCCAAGCCGCCTGCCAAGCGTGGAATGGATGATGCTTTGCGTCGTAGCATTTTTGGTTCATCTGATGATTCAGATGAACCATCGCCGAAGCGAAGGCGCTCGAGGTCGCGAGACTCGGGCGCTAATAGTGGTGTCGGTTCTCCTATGGACACCACTTTACAGCGAGGTGCCAGTACTTCTGTCGGCACGTCGCCGGAAGAGCGGGACCGCAATGTTTTGCGTCTCGCTCCCGAGAAGAAGGCATGGATGCCTCCCAAATCCGTCATGGATCACTTGTCGGCGACGACGAGTGATCGTTATCGAACACGATTGTTCGATTCGTCAAGGATCCATCACCTTGACCCCAGCGCGAAAAACTATCGCGCTGAACATGAATTCTTCATCGATGCTTTCTTCAGACATTGATGGTACAGTGGGAATCACAAGCGTGATGGTCCCTCACTACTTCAAGCGTGGAACGCCTACATCCATAACCTTGAGGATGTAGGTCGTGACGCTTGGAACGACAAACTTATCAAAGCTCGTGATAAGTTTGAAAAGCTAACCCCGACAGGTGCACGCTACAAGCTGCATCGTCCGTCTAGGGAGAGTGGGTTACCCTGCCTCTCTTGGGGAGACTCGTGCCCATGTTGTGTGAACAACTCTGCACGAGCACCTAAGGAGGCTTACCTCCTTACTAGCCCTTGGTGGCGCGTACGTATCTCTACTGAGATGTACGAAGGGATTGACAATCTGAAATCCCTTTACGACCGTGCCGGGAAGACTTTCTCCGGCGGTCCTTCTGTGGCACAGGATGTGCCGCGTCGTACTGCTAAACCAGACCCAGTACGTCGATCATCAGTTGGGAGCGGGGCTCCCAAGAATCCCAGGACGGGGGATAGCCGCGCCACCGGACGAGATAACTCGTCCGACGTCCGTTCACGTCGCGGTGGTTCAACAGCTGCTCAACTAGATAGCGCTGGCAACCGCGAGAGTCCTCTAATGGAGGTGGAGGAGGAGGAAAGACGCTCTCCACACGATCATGGGGATCGGTGTGTTCCCGTGAGCTTCTTTGATCGCATAACGCAAGGGTTACGCGGTGATCTCTAACATGAGCGGGACAGGCGTCTCCAAATGGCGGACACTGCCTCGAAGCATCGAGATGAGTTTGCCTGTGCTCAGCTTGATAACGAGAGATCTCTGACATCTCTTCGTGACGAGCTAAGGGTAGCTCGTGGGATTGTTGATCGGTCTCGGGATCAGATAGCTGCTCTTCAGACCCTTGTTGATGCCCACCATCGGGAGCACAAGGCTCTCTGCGAGATGCTTGAGCGCAAGGGCGTTCTTCATCGGAAAAAGCAGCGTACTGATGGTACGGCTTAAGCCGACCAACGTAAAACGTGGGATGCGTTCGCATCTTACGTGGCAACTCGATCGTGTATGCATTGCCCAGGCGGTGCAAAACACAAAATGGGCCGATGTACTTGGGTAGAAGTTTACTACTATTCAAGTTAGTCACTTCATGCTTTGGTAGGTTAACCGTAGACAGTAGGTATCAGTCACATTGATTAAAAAAAGAGTGTTTGCCCTTCCATTCTTGTCAGCGCTTTGCTTTTGCTTATCCACCGCTTCGGCTATGGAGTCTTGCACAAAACGGACTACCGTTTCACGAGCCAGTATAAACTCATCTGATGACTCGTTGGCTTCAGTGCGCTGTGGGCACACTGCAGCAACATCGGCCTTTTCTTCAGTGAGGGCTTCCGCACTCTCACTGGCATCATCTTCTTCGATATCGATGTTATCGATATCGGCATCAAACGCAATGACCTCTTCGTCAGAGCGTGATGAGCGTAAACCAAATCGGCTTTTGCTCGCGCGAGTCCCTCCCCCCCTTAAACCAGAGTTACACTCTAGTAAGGTGGGTACACGCGGATGGCGCAAGCCATTCACGTAAAACGGTGTATGTGTCGTAGACTCATGCACCGAGTTGTTAATGGCAAACTCTACCATTGGCAAGAACTCACTCCAAATCTTAAAGGAGTGTACGTATCCTCGAAGTATCTCTTCAAGGACACGATTGGCACGTTCCGTCTGACCATCTGACTCTGGATGATCAGATGTAGACATCTTCAAGCGCGTTCCGAGTGATTTGAACACGGAACGCCAGAAATCAGCAGTGAATCGTGGATCTCTGTCTGATACGAGTTCACGGGGCAACCCATGAAGTCGGAAGATGGTGTCAATAAAGACACAAGCACAGCCACTTGCCGTGATTGACTCTGGTACAGCCACAAGGTGTTCCATTTTGCCGAATCTGTCAACAAATACGAGAATACCCGTATTCCCGCGTGCGTCTTCGGGTAACCCGAAGACGAAATCCATTGAGATGGATTCCCAGCACTCAGCCGGAACCGGTAGAGGCTGTAAAGGTGCACGCAGTGAAGGACTTGACTTCACTCGTTGACAGACTTCGCATGCGCGAACGTATTTGCGCACAAACTGATCCTGGCGGGGCCAGTAAAATTCTCGACTCACTGTGAGATATGTCTTCTCTCGGCCACGATGTTCTCCTATAGGAGCATCGTGATACTCGAACATGATCCGCAAACGCAGATCAGTATCATCTGGGATGACAACACGTGGTTTGTCACCAGAAAAGGCTGTATAATACAGTAACCCGTTGCGAGTAGTGTATAGATCTGATGCAGATCGATACGCAGACGACAATCGTTTCATCGATTCTCGAGATGGTTGGGAGAGATGTGTCAACAACTTCACAATCTCACCATCTTGGGCGTATGCCCGCCTCACATCATCATACAACGTTGTAGATGGGACTGAGGACGTCATAACCGCAACAGTGACTGTCTCACTGTTGGGTTTCACGACTGTTTCAAAGTCGGGACGACGTGAGAGTGCATCAGCGACGACATTAAGTCGTCCTGGTTTGTACTCGACCGTAAAGTTGTATTCCGCAAAGAATGACAACCACCGCGCCATTCGTTGTGAAAGGTGCGGGCTGTTCACTGCCGTGCGTAATGACGCATGGTCAGTGTAAACAATGAAGGGTCTATCTCCTAATAGATAGACTCTGAACTTTGCGAGTGCATACTTCATGGCAAGGAGTTCCTTGTCATGCACTGGATAGTTCCGCTCAGCTGGTTGCAGCTGACGCGACTGATAGCAGACGACGCGTTCAACGCCTTCAAGGTCGTACTGCATTAATGCACAGCCGATTGCGAAATCGCTGGCATCACAGACCACATGAAATGGCCTGTCCTGATCGGCTATTGCTAGGACTGGGGATTGTATCAAGCTCTGCTTGATACCCTCAAAGGAGCGTTGACATTCAGCGTTCCATAACCACCTCTCGTTCTTTTTCAACAAACGAGAGAGGTGTACAGTCATCTCGGCGTAATTGCGTGAATACTTATGCAAATACGCCGCTAGCCCAAGGAATTTTCGAAGAGCTTTGACATCAACCGGCACAGGCCAGTCGGTGATCGCCTTGATCTTTTCGGGATCAGGAGGTACACCGTTCTTACCAACGATGCACCCAAGAGGTGGTATTTCGCTTGCTGCAAATATACACTTCTTGAGGTTAGCATACAATTGATGCTTTCGCATGATTGTAAGAACCTGTCGGACGTGGTACCTGTGAACCTCAACGTCCGACTTTCCATCCATAGCTCGACTATGGATGAATACGTCATCGAAATAACTCGGCGCGAATTCTCGTACTGGTCTCAACAGATGTGATACACATCTGTTGAACGTGGCAGGGCATTACTAAGCCCTTGTGACATTACTAGCCATTCCCGGAGCATGCCTCTAGGCGTGCTAACTGCGGTATAGGGTATATCCCGTTCCCGCATAAGGATTTGATAGAAGCCATCCATCAAATCCATGGACGAAAAGATGGTACTCTTTGACATACCATCAATGATTACGTCCTTCCTCGGTATCGGCGTCTAAGCCGGTACCGTTGCAGCGTTCAATTTGTTGAACGCGTGCACTATCCGCCACCCTCCTGTTGCTTTTCGCACACAGAAGGTCGGAGAGCTATGTGGGGAAGTTGATTTCCTCACATGGCCCGCAGCTAAACGATCGGCAAAGAACTTGTCGATCGCAAGTACTTGTTCACGAGGCAGTGGCCACTGCTTCATGACACAGTACTTCGAGCCTGGTTTAAGCTCGACCTCGTGCCGAATACCTTTATCCTTCGGTAATTCGCACGGAACAGTTTCAGGGAATACATCCTTGAATTCAACAAAATCTTCATAGAGAAGATTTGTCTTGAGCGATTCCCACGATTGGGACTCATATCGCTCAATTCGTGTCTTTTCATCTAGGACACTCTCGTCCATAGATGAACTACTGAGAACTCTCTCGTTCTCAGTAAACACTGTTGCTGACCTTATGTCGGTTACACACTCGTCGTCAGCGACGAGTACGCAGATCTGCTTGACTTTGCCACTACGCAGATCACGCAAGAACCTTTTATGTTCGAGCGTTGGCAACTGAGTGATCTCCGAAGTTAACTTCGGAGGCGAAATCAGATCAAGTGTATAAGCGCCTACACTTGATCCGTTATTGACTATGACATTCAATGTCTCTGTCAGTTCCTGGGGACTTATTCCCTCAGGCCTCGAAGGACTTATTCCTTCGGCTTCCCGGGGACTTATTCCCGCGGGTTTCGGGGAACTTATTTCCGCCGTATTTATAATATCGGGATATATTCCCTTAACTTCCTCTAGCTGGGGTTGCGCAACCACAGCGAGATCCTCTACGAAAGACTCTCCAGTTGATCTAGGATTATCGTTTCGATTAACCTGAGCGATCTATTGTTTCTCTTCTAGATGTTCCCCGCTAGGGATTCATCTTTGTCCCAGTCCACCCGACTCATTCGAGTGGTGGACCTTCGGCGCAGCCTGTGTTTCCTCACAGCCGCCGGAACTTTGCTCCGAAGTGTAACCGTTTGGTACACTAAGGTTTTGTGCAGTCGTAATAACGACCGTACCACAAGTGAGGCCATCGCACTCACTCGTAGTACATCCACACGCTTGTGGACGCTCCAAAACGTTCATCAGATGGCCATCTGATGAACAAGCGTCAGGCATCGTTACTGTCCGATGTTGCCAGTTTACCCGTGGTTCGTACCTTCTGAGCCACGGTATTCCAAGGATGACATCAAATTTGTCATCCAAATCCAATACGATAAAGTCATCGTCATATTGGGTATCTTCTAGCGTGTAGTGGATCTTCACTATACGCTTCATGACGGTTACGGATGCGCCTGTCGCAAGACGTACCGTCATCCTCGTAGGAGGTGTGTCACATTCACTGAATTTAAAGTGACCATCTTCTAGCGATTGGCGTCGCACAAAATTGTTGGACGCCCCACAATCGACTAGAGCTCGAAGGGACAACTTATTCGTCACTTCGAGTTTCAAGGTAATGATTGAGACTTCATTACCTAGAGCAGCAACGCACAACGTTTGTGTGTTGGGAGCAACCTTCATCAAGAGGCCTACAAATTCTCTTGACGTTGCTAGACCAGTAGGGTGCTCCGCACCTACTGATCCTGTCCGTTTTTTGACGGTCCATCCCGTTGTTGCGTCTTTGCACCAACTGCGGACCCTCGTCCTTGCCCCTTTCTCATGGGTGGACGGTCACTACGCCCAGTGTCGCGAGACACTGGACGAGGGGCACTACACTCGTAAGCGTATTGTCCTGTCTTTTGACATCTGTTGCATCTCTGCAACTTCTTGTAGCCTGTAGAGCGAGCCTTCTCGCTCTCTACATAACAGAGTTCCATCGGCTCTGGACCTCCGTTGTCAAATCGTCTCGGTTGACGATATGACGTCGAGCTGGCGCGAGCCTGTCTCAGACTGAAGTCTTCCTGCTCCGCAATGAAAATAGCTTGTTCTAGTGAATCTAGTTCAAGCCGGAACAGGTGAGTCTTGACGGGACCATCCGCAAGACCCTGCATGAACACCGAAACCAACGTGTGTTCATCCACCGGATTGGAACTTATACAACTCGTGAGATGTTGTATATGTTGAGCGTAAGCGTGCACATCACGCTTACCCTGATTGAGCTTCAAGAGTTTGGTTCGAGCTCTGAACTCAGCTCTAGGCGGTTCATACGTTTGTCTGAGCCGCGACTTGAAGACTCCCAACGACCCAAACGCATATGGGTCGTGCAACTTGAGTCCCAAAGCCCAAGTCTTGGCACGTCCTGCCAGATTTGACTGGGCAAATGCAACTTGCATATCCCCGTCGTCGATGCAACGCGCCCTTTTGGCGTCATCCAATTCGACGAACCATCTCAAGAGGGAGTCTTCTTCGACCCCCCTATACTTTGAGATGTCAATCTTCAAAGTCTCGGGTCGACGCGAGTGCATCGACCCACCAGCAGCAGCCTGCTGCTGTCTCAACAGTTCAAACTGTTGAGCACCCTGTTCTCTCAACAACTCTGCTTGTTTAGAACCTTGTTGATGAAGCAAGGCTACTTTCTCGCGTTCAGCGTCAAGTTCATTTTGAATGAACCTGGCGATAGTAGCATGTTGGGCATCTCTATTGAGAGCCTCTAGCATGACGCTAACAGCATGGATGCCCATGGTTAAACCCATTCGTTCAACCGCATCCCATTCGACATCGCTCAAATGGGAGTAGCCGGCACGCGTAGCGTGAAAGCTTTGGTCATCTTCATCATCTAACATATTCATGTTAGATGTGAACGTAGTCCTTGGACGGACTACGAAGTGCTACCAGGTGTAACGGGGCACCCTGAAGCTTGTACTGGTGACAGTACAAGCTACTTATTCTGATGACAGAATAAGGCGGTGCCTCGTAACTTCACGTACACTCGTACGTGCAGAGGAAGACGGTAAGAAGAAGCGAGTACTTGGTTAAAGTAAAAAGTAGAACTGTATTTAGTATAGTTAATGTCTGCAATAAATCACTATTTATCTTCATCTAACTATGTCTAAATACAAATGTGTAAATCAGTTATCTGCTCACCACTCATTGCGTGCGTCTGTCGTGGCGCGTCTTCGTTGGTTGATATAATGGCCTATATCAACCAATTAGGAACTACTAGTAAGTGCTGCAGAATATTCGTCCTTATGACAATATTCTGAGAATATAACTCTTATAGTTATATTCTATTAACAATTTCTTATACATTGTTATGTAACGATTCTCCCCGTTACACCGAAGGTATAACGGGGTTACATGGCGGTTATTAAACCGGGTATGTTGTGTGTCCACACCAGGTAAATATCGGTGGATCTGAGTGATGCAATCTTGGCATCGTGTACTTACGGTAATAACACACCTTATCGGGTAAGGGTAAGGGATAAGACTTTTGTCATAGGATCGCAATGTAGAAGTCAGTCCGACAAGGTTTTAGGGTCTAATTACCGTAGTTAAAGAAGGACTAAAGTTTAGGCCCATTTTAAATCGTTGTACACAAGTGCCTAGTCAAGGCATAGTGTGTTGTTTAGAGCGTTAGTCTTGTGAAGGCGCTTAATCGTGTTTAATAAGTAGTGACTAGTTAATTTGTGAATCTGTGAACCGTGATATCTCTGGAACCGGGATTGTTGATCTTGTGCACTTGCACGACTGTACGTCGTTGTTATTTGTTATAACTAAGAGACTCTTTGAGTCCAAGATTTCCTCTGTAAAGGAGCGCTAAGTAGCTCCGCTACAGAAGGTTTCACAACGGGATGCAGAAGCATTGCTACAAAAAACAGGATTGGGAAGTATCAGCTGGGCAGTTTCCAAGGTCGTTGGATGCTATGTAACGGGGCACACTAGCCTTTGGCTGAATTGGTCAAAGACCTCCCATAAATGATATGGATGCATGTGTGTGACCTTATTCATATATCAGCAAAAGAATATCGGCTGATTGATATTCCCCGGTTTACGGTACTTACCGTGTACGTACTTTGTACCGTCATCATTTGATGACTGAGTGATGTGGCTACCATCCATTTAGTTCGATAATCAATATTTGTATTCAGGATAATATAAGGTACATAAAGTAGGATTTTCCTAAAAAAAAATCTAAATAGAGTTCAGTTTTTATTTTAAAATGAAGTCCCTAGACCCCCCCTTTCGCACCTTGCGTTTGACAGTTCCTTAGAACTGTCGTGGTTTAGAGAGTCTTTAGCCTCCGGTATTCCCCGTTCGCACATTGTGCGTGTAGTTCTTGAGAACTACAGTAGCTGAGCTGTTAGCTTGTAGAGTCCACCCGAGTTCCGTAGAACTGGGTAACTCTATAAATTGATATACTAGTTCCGTAGAACTAATAGGCTGTCAGCCGTAAGACTTTGGATTGTTAAATAAGTCTTCATCTAAATTAAAGAGCTGTGTAGCTCCGCTACACTTGGTAGCACTTGTAGTTAATCCTACACCTATTTCGTTTCGACTAATTCTCTGTGAGAGATGGAAGGCCTTAACTCCCTCTCTGAGGCTCAACGTATCGCGCTTAATAAACTAAGATCGTTGATAGGGGTCGAGCAGGTCGACCACATCGTGGCCCAAGGCCCAGAAGTACTTAATGCACGTCTTGATGCATTTATGCAGTTTGAGGCCACGCTGATAGGGCAGGTTATCGACCTTTTAGCCTCAGCCGTACCTACACGGTACTTTCCAGTACCTGACAGTGAGTCAAAGACTCGTCCGCTCGCTCTTAGCGTTGAGACTTTCGAGGGGAAAGAGGAGAAAAGTCTCCTTCTCTGGATCCGAGAAATCAATATGGCTATTGAAGCCACCTTGCTTCAATCGGAGCGACAAAGTTGGCCTAGCCATTTCTAAGCTCGATGGTAAAGCCAAAGAATGGGCTTTTACCTGTGATACGTCGGCTAGCGATACGTTTCCTACATGGGATTCGCTTAAACGGGAGATGTATCGGGTGTCCACGCTACCGAATCAAGCGTATTGTGTTCGCTCTCGATTCTTAGCCGCCAGGCAGGGAAAGAGAGAATTATCGGACTTTGTCCAAGAGTTGCAAGCTCTCATAGCTGCTATGCAGCTGGACCCTCTTCTAAAGCAAGTCGATGTCACCATTTTTATGGAGGGCCTTCGCACGGGGATCGCGAGGACGCAAGTCTTCCGCTTCCACCCCTCAACGTTTGAGAAGGCTGTCGACATAGAGTTGAATGCTGAGTTCGACTTTAAAGCCGCTCTTTATGGCACTCATGGGCATGCCCAAAGATCATTTGATGGGGATGAGACCATGTACCTCAGCCATGCTGAAGAAGAAGAGAGAGACCTTCTGGCTGTTGAAAAGCAACGTAACGTCCACAGATGTTACATGTGAGGGAGCCAAGCACTTGCGCCCTTAGTGCCCACTGCAGAAGCCGCGTCAAAGTCGGCCGAGCCGTAATCCGCCTCCTAACCCGAAAGTGGGTACGGAGCGAAAAAAAGGCAACTCCCGGTAGGCGCGGGGCACCCTACTGGGGACGAACTAGGTTCTGCCGAATCTTTAGGTGGCAAAGATAGATAGAGATTAGCCCCAGATGGTGTTGTGGAAGTTTTCACGAGACGTGAGTTTAAGCCAGGCTTTTTAGTGGCCTCGGCTATAATTAAGGGCTTCGAAGAGCCGTGGTCAGTATTAATTGACTCTGGAGCGTCAGGCAACTACGCTCGACGCCGGTCCCTAGAGAGATGTCATCAATATTTTGAGGCGCTGACAGCGCATGAGGGTGATGTTATCACTGTTTGCTCAGCGACAGGTAATCGTGTCACCGTACCTAAAGTTCTGTTGAACTTAGGTATGAATTTTTTTAGAATTCGATAGTATCGAACGTTGTCTTGTACTGGATTTGGACTCGAGATATGATCTTATCCTTGGTATGACTTGGCTTGAACGCCATGAGCCATGATGTGATTGGAGGTCGAAGACCATAGGCGCAACGCGCAACGTTCCTAGTGAAGCTTTGGAGAGTCATGAACCTACCTTTGCTAGGCAACAAAAGCGCTATTGGCGCGCACCACTGACGGAGTCTTTCATTGTGCTTGACATTGAAGTGTCTGAGCTAGTTAACTCTGATGTCATCGACAAAAGTGAAACGGCACGTATTATGTTGAGTGACAAAAGCAATGACAGTGAATCACTGAACGCCGGAAGCATTAATGACTTAAAGCCGAGTCATCCTGGGTGTGATCCCTGTGGTGCGCGTGGAGTGGCACAAAAACAACCACAGAGTGAGGTCGGCCGTGATGGCACCCCACAAAAGGCCGGTAATGACATTGTTGGCGATTCACCAAGGCATCAAGATCTATGCTCAACAGATGCGAATATGGTAGATAACTGTCCACAGGGTGAGGTCTGCCGTGAGGCCACCACACTTAATGTCGGTAATGACAATTGCTCTTTGAGAGAGCAGCTTGAGGTTATAGATAATCTTCACCTCGTGGAATTGGATGTTCCTTACACGTTGAAGTGTTCAGTAACTGCACAGAGACGACAGCGACTCCAGATGGCGGCTGTGAAAAGAAAGGCTTCTGCCATAACCCAGAAGGACACAAGTGAACAGATGTACACGTTAGTCAATGGGGTGTCGGGTGCAATTGATGGAGAAGTTAGCCTCAAAGCCCTCCCATCGATTTATGCTCTGCTAGAGCTAGTCTAAATTTCTGTAGACGAATTTCATAAAGCCTTAAAGGCTGGTGCTTTGTCCAATATGGTGGTCCTTAGACCTGATCTTGAGTTGAACTCGTCATCCCTTGTAGATTATACAGTCCTTGAAGATTTTAAAGTTGCACTCAGTGCTCGCAGTGGATCTGCCATTTTGAAGGATCCTTCGAATCCCTTTTATTATTTGGTAAAGTAATTTTAGGACGTGGAGTTTCATGATCCACCGTCCACTCTACCTCCCGACCGAGGTGTGGGTCATGAAATTGACCTGGTCTCTGGGACCAAACATTGTGTTTTACGTCCATTGCCATTGTCTAAGGAACAGTGTCACGTCATTGACAAGTTTTTTCGTGCAAAGCACGCGGCAGGCATGGTGCGGAACAGCAAATCTCCACACTTCACACCGACGTTTTGTGTTAGAAAGTTTTACGGTAAGTGGCGTATTGTGCACGCTTACAACAAGCTCAATGCGGCCAACATACCTGCGCAAACCCTAATTTTTTATTAAAGATGTTCTCCAGAACGCTATAATGGGTTGCACCATGTTTAGCGCGCTCGAATTAGGCGATGGTTATTACCAAATGCTCATGCGAGCTTGTGATATCCCACTCACAGCGGTTAGCACGCCGAGTGGCATGCTTTGGGAGTGGCTTGTTATGCCTCAGGGACTTTCTAATGCCCCCGCAACCTATAATCGTCCCGTGACGCAGTTGTTCCGCCCTCATAGCGGACATGCCTGCACAAAGCTATGTTGATGACACTTTTGTCCATAGCCGTGCAGAAAAAGGAAGATTAGATGTGGAAAATCACATTGACCATTTACGAGCAGTGCTCGGGTGCATGCGCACCAACAAGTTGAATGCAAATGCATCTGAATGCATTTTTGGTGCTAAAAAAATTCCTTTTTTAGGGTTATTATTGGAAAGCGCGGCCTACGGGCAGATCCCGCTTAGGTAAAATCCATTGTGAATTGGCCGGTTCCGTCAGACCCAAAAGACTTGCGTAAATAACTTGGTTTAGCCAATTATTTGCACAAGTATAGTGCAAACAATGCTGACATGGCAAGGCCATTAACCAACCTCCTTAATAGGACGCGGTTTGGAGTCGGGACTCGGCCCAGGCACAAGCTTTTAAGATGTTAAGGAGAGTCTCCTTCATGCTCCAATTTTGGCTTTGCCTGACCCGTAGCGACCTTTCACTGTCGTCTGTGACGCATCTGATTTTGCCATTGGCAGTGCATAGCTGCAAACTGATGTCGATGGACATGAGCGCGTCATTGCTTATGAGTCTCGCCAGCTAAAAGCTGCCGAAAAGGACTATCCAGATCATGACAAAGAGTTACTTGCAATGAATTATGCTCTTGTCAAGTTCAGAGAACATCTGCTTGGCTCCAAGCCGTTTGTAATCGTCACAAATTATGCGTCGTTTTGCACTGCGACCCAGTTGCCGCATCTCTCGCAACGTAGGCCCGTTGGCTTTCATTACTCGCTGAGTATAACTTTGGGGTGATTTATAAACCAGGGAAGCAAAATGCTTGGGCCGATGCGTTATCACGCAGGCCAGATTATGAGCTTGCTCATGTTACGACTCTGTCGTCTTATATCCCTGATTTAATCCGTGCGGAATATGCCAAGGATGATCAGTGTGTCGCGTTGTTACGCGCACTCGATTGTGATGAGCTTAAAGACTCGGACATCAAATTGTCGGCACGCTCGCGTGCAGGGCTACACAGATATTCTTTCGATCATGGCCTCTTGTGCTAAAGCACGGATGCGGCGGATTCTCTGCGCATCGTCATACCTCATGATGAGGAATTAAAAAATCGTATCCTTTTAAAGCGCAAGATACAGCTTTCAGCTGTCATCTCGGTCGAGAGAAGACCTATGGCTCGGTCGACCAACACTATTGGTGACCCAAATTATAAAAATGGGTGAGCACATATGTTTGTACGTGTGAAACGTGTCAACGGGTCAAACCCTCCGCTCATACGGCTGCGTCTTTGGCAAGTTCGCCTACATCTACGGGTTGTTGGAAATCCATCAGTATGGACTTTTTGTTTGGTTTGCCACAGATTTGGACGGCAACACTGACGTGGTCTTTTTTTTACCGTTTGAGTAAGATGAATCTTTTTGCGGCTGTGCCGGCTTCGTTTGATGGTGATTGTACAGCACAGCTGTTTATCGATCGCGTGTTTCGTCAACACGGCTTGCCTTCGGAAATTGTATCAGATCGCGATCCTCGCTTTACGGGAAAATTTGGCAGTCCATTTTTAACGTGCTCGGCATCAGATTGGACATGTCTTTCGCGGATCATCCGCAGACCGATGGTCAAATTGAACGTGTTTATCGTGTCACTGATGTCATTTCACGCAGCGTTTGCGCAAGGACGCCTAGGCGTTGGAGCTCTATGCTTCCGGTGGTCTAATTTGCCATGAACAATTCGGTTCACGCCTCGACTGGCTACACCCAGTTCTATGTTAACGGCATGACCCATCCGCGCGTCCCATTGACGATACCACTTCGTGGTTCCGGGCTTGGTGGAGGAGGGATTGCCGATCGGATTGCTGAAATTAGCCCTGCCACTGATCAAAAACAGGTTTGTGAGTTCCTTGCAACAAGGTTGGATGTCTTACGACATGTGCGAGATGCAATGGATGATAGACAAGATAAACAAAAGGAACAAGCAGATGCCGAAGGCAGAAATTGTATTGAAAGTTATGAGGTCGAAGACCAAGTCTTGCTAAACACTAAAAATCTACTTGCAAATGAGGTGTCAGCTGTTTTTACAACGAAATTGCGTCCGCGCTTCATTGGACCTTTTGCGGTCATGGCCAAGAAGGGCCTTGCGTAAACGCTCAATTTGCCGCGCGTATTGCGTACAAATACCGTCTTTTATGCAGGCCTGCTTAAGCCAGACCAAGACCCGTCCCATGTAGACTTGAAGGCGCTTGCGCCGCGTAAATTGGCGTCGCCACAGGATGTTGCATCCGAATTAAGAGGTCAAGTTGAGCCTCGACACGGGTCTGACGTGACTCCATCATCAAAAGACGAGCGCGATCGCCTTCCAACGTCGCCAGACGAGATCGGGCTTCGCCCAGGGCGTTCCCTGTCTAAGCCAAAGTCTCACGGAGATCCTCCGCTCTCTTCACCAACTCAGTATGACTTTCAGCCGATACTCCGACCGCCACCGGCGTTGCTTAATAGGCAAGGGAGCTTACAGGTTTATGTGGAGCGGGTACTTCAACGACGTCGTCGTCATGGTCACTACCAATATCAGGTGAAGTGGCGTGGGTACCCTGAGTCTGACTCATGGGAGTATGAGATTCATCTCCGGCAAGAATTTCCGAACGCCGTTGACGTTTTTGAGCGCCACGACCGAGCTCGTTTTGACGAGTGCCACGCTTCTCACTCGTCGTAGTGAGAGCGTGCGAGTTCGTGACAAAATATTGACGTGAACTCGCGGCTGCAGAGGCAGCCGAAGCATAGCGGGAGCGTAAAACTCCCTGCAGACGGCCTCTGGCCTTTAACTTCGCGAAGTCATAGTGGAGCTTTCGCTCTAGACGAACGTCTGCCACACAGGCACTTTCGCGTAGCGCGTGCATGCTACTGAGGCGTCGAACGCCATGCACCTAGCAAATGAACACATTGTACTCCGCAGTTTCTTCCCTATCTTCGGAAGTAATGATGGGTATACCCCCTGATTTGTGGAACCGGTGTTCCTTGGGTCTGCTTTGGCAGCCTTTCTCTGTATTGACTTAAAGTCATCACACTAGATTCCAAGTACCTCTCTCGAAGAGCCTTGCGGCATTCGAGTTCAGTGGGCGTTTTCGCCTCGGGGCCGGTGGCCCATGCTGCCAAAGTACGGCGTGACGCTTGACCAATGAGTTCTTCCACGCCAGGTGGAGTGAAGTTATATTCACTGTGTCGTTGCAACGTTGTCTGAACTTATAACTTGCGCCGTGCGCTTGCGGCTTGGTCAAGCATGCGTTGTTGCTCCTCTTGAAGCGGGTTAGTGATAATGGATGTACCCATGGGGGACATTGCTCCCAGCGCTGTTGGCGCAGTCGCGGCACTACATTTGGGAAACGGATTGGGTGCCGGATGGGCAATGTCCCCACGCACAGATGCGCTGGGTTTGTATCGCTCCTCACCCTCGACTTTGGTATCACTACCACTGTCAAAGTCCACGTCCTCGACACCTAGAAATTCGGCTAGAGCCTTATCTTCCAGGAGGTTCCCAGGTCGGTCCATGTGAGTGAGTTACTTTGTAACAAATCTCAATGGGAGAATGAGTCGAGTGACGTTTGTGGTAACGTCAGTCTGGTGAGGGAGGGTGTAACGGGGTCACACTATCCATTGGTTAAATTGGTCAAAGACCTCCCATAAATGATATGGATGCATGTGTGTGACCTTAGATTTTATATCAGCAAGAGAATATCGATTGACTGATATTCCCAGGTTTACGGTACTTACCGTGTACGTACTTTGTATCGTCATCATTTGATGACTGAGTGATGTGGCTACCATCCATTTAGTTCGATGATCAATATTTGTATTCAGGATAATATAAGGTACATAAAGCAGGATTTTCCTCTATGTAAAATCTAAATGTACTCAGTTATCATTCTACGCAGAAGTCCCTAGACTTCCCCCCTTTCGCACATTGTGTCCAGCAGTTCCTTAGAACTGCCGTAGCTTAGGGAGTCCTTAGACTTCATTTCCCCTGCGCATTGTGCTTGTGGTTTTGTAGAACTACACAGTAGTTGAGCTGTTAGCTCGTAGAGTCCACCCGAGTTCCGTAGAACTGGTTGACTCTTTAACTTGATAAATTAGTTCCGTAGAGCTAATAGGCTGTCAGCTGTAAGCCGTTGGCTTGTTAAATAAGTCTTCCTCTGACTTAAAGAGCTGTGTAGCTCGGCTACAGGCGATCTATGTTTCTCTAGTGCTAATTCTTGGGCCTCAAGTGTTTTTTCTTGTTTCCATCCCTACGGAGGAACAGTCTTTAGCACACTCAGGTGTAGATTGACTACAAGTGCTACCAGGTGTAGCGGGGGCTACCCTAACTCTTTTGTCAAAGGAAGGCTTCTTTACTTGTAGAGTCTCTCATTGTATCAAACTAAACGGGTATCGACTTACAGGGTCTCGAGTCTTACAGACTTGGTGAGACTTAACTCATGGTGTAAATGCAAGCTCTTAAGCTTCTAGTCATGGTTAAGGGGACTACGGCTCCAAGGAATCACGTGGCACTAATGCCCACGACAACTTAGCCTTAACTCAGGCACTTAACTCTTACGACCAGAGACGTCTTAGAAAGACACGTGTCGGAAACTGATCAAAAGGGGAATTGAACACATCTACTGATTTGTAGCGATCATGTACCTTACTTACGTCTTTAACGTTAAAACTATGCTGCTTGATCGAATTGTCCTAGTTCCTCTAGTGTACCACACCGGAATTACGTCGCCTCTTTGAATGCCCTATTACGATAGATATCTTCTAACCATAACCGATAGGGTACGACATTATTGCGTAGCGTTTGTGATACAAAAGTACGCCTTATCAGTGATACTGACCAGCGTTTGTGTGTACCACACCAATGTACCTGGTCATCACAACAATTTTATGTAAACCCGTTACAAATACACTCGTGAGCTGGGTGCACCTTTGCGAGCGCAACATATTGTAAGCCATCGTGAGATTCACCGGCATTGGTGCATCGAAAGGCTAAGCATCGCCGTGTGTGGATGTCGTAGTCACTCACGGGAATTTTGTATGAAGGCAAGCACCAAACATCAGCTGATGTATCGCAATGAGTCGACAGTGCTGTCATTGGCTTTTTATCGCTTTTGGACGAAGGCATCCAGACAATAGTAAGGGAATAACGCGTAGATGTCGTTGTGTTTGAGTAGTCTAAGCTCGTATAGTGGATAGCTGCAATAAATTTACTTGCAATCTTGCTGTAAGACCCACCGATCTCTGGTGCACGTGACAGCAAGACCGAGCAGCAAAGCTGCGCAGGCAGCCACAGTGTTCTCGGCGTATTCCACATACAGCAATGATGGTATTTCATTTCAAGCATGACAGATCGCCAGCTGTGAACATGCATGTACAGCTCCCACGTTCCCCCTTTTAATCCAGTGCGTCCGTTGCGTAACGGCAGCAATTAGGGGGAATGTCTGACGAAGCTCATCTTCTCTGTACGGACGAGATAGACGCTGGGTAAAAGACGTTTGCTGTGAAAGAGTGCTCGCTTGCTTTGCTTGCTGGCAAGGATGATAATAAAGGTCGTGATGATTGTTAACGGGTACAACACGTCCCTGGATGCTCGGTTCATGCAATGACAAGTCATACTCAGGGGTTGTTAATTTCATAACTGAGTTTCGCTACGAGCTAAGAAGCCGGGCACTGACGGGCACTCGTCGTCCTTCTCGACCCGTCACCTCCCCACTAGATGAATAGATGCTGTGGTAGCGGTTCGTCAATATGATCACATCTACAGAAGATTGTAGTCGTTTCTTCGTATACATCGGCTCTGCTTGTGCGAGGCTGTGCGTTGCAACAGTGAACTAGACGACAAGAAAGCAGCGACGCAGTGTCAAGAACAGCTGTCGGCCACATGTTTCCACTGAGATTTTGCATCTCAGTCTAAGCTATGTGCGTAGCAGTTGTCGTCCTGGATGACAACGCTCTATATCTGAGACACTAATCCGTTCTTGTCCACTCTTTCACTACTGCTGTTACAAAGAACCACTGCCAACGGACATTGAATAACGCTCGCCTCTATCCAGGGCAGATCTAAACATCCTCCTTTAATAAGCTATCTCTCCTCTCTTGAATCCTCCAGTACACAATTGTGCTTTTTAGTCATGCTCTACGATCTAATCATCATCCAGACACAAAAAATGCGTTGTGTCTGCGTGGGGGTAATCGGCATGCATCAGCATACACAATTAGTGATGACGTTTAGCGTTGCGATCGTGCGAGCGCTCGGTCACTAGATTGTTCTCATGCAGATTCTTAGCTTATTCAGCACCTTCTCCCACAGTTTCGACTTGAAAGCACCTTGTGAATGGACAACGCGATGACGGCGCTCGACTTTGCGTATCAGTATCTTTTCGACATGAGAATGCTGGGAGCAAGCGCTTGGAGCGACTACTCTGCTTCTTTGTCAGAGCGAGAAAAAGCTCTATCGACGATTGCATGGACCCAATCACTTAAGCTGTAGGAAGTAATGTCAGCAATTATAGCCTGACAAAGTGATGAGCAGAGGTGCACGGAGAACAGTGACCAAATGAAGTAAACGTTATATCAAGGCAAATAGTGTGCATTCATTTCTTTACTGCTCTTGATCCCCTAGGCCGACGAAATCCACGTTGAGTTCAGGTGCCAGCCCCGTCGTGTTTACAACGTTTACGCCTCGGTCTTCACTCGGACTGTTGGTCTACCGAAGACATTCACTGCACAGCAGTAGTTTATGTCCCATCGCGACCATGCCATCATACCTGGTACTCCGATGTGCACTGGCTCAAAACGACAAGAGTGAAATTATCTGTATCAATACCCGCAATTCATTGACGCGTTCTCGCTCGTTGTCAGCTGCCAACACCTCAGCTATCGGATCCACTACTGAAGCCAAAGCCGACAGCAGTGACGGCTGCAGCTTCATACCAGGACTCACATCCCACAAGCAGCAATAACTCACTTGTGTTCATTACGTTTGTATTCAATGCAACGACAAATCACACCCACAACAGCAAATCCTAACTTCGTGAGTGCTTCTCTTGCCGTCCAAATGCTTTCACGCAGCGCTAAACTCTATCGTTAATTGTGTACCATGACGCATGCCGATTACCCCACGTAGACACAATCCTTTTTTTGTGTCTGCGTGGTAAATGGTATCACAGAGAACGACTCAAAAGCTCTATTTGTGCAGCATTGTGTACTTGAGAAGATATAAGAAAAGAGAGGTAGCTCATCAAAGGAGGATGGTTTGACCAGCCCGTTCCTCGACCTATTCTAGGTAAGAAAAGAAAAACGACACGCACACAAAGAGCTCACGTTCGTTTTTTATCTCAAGCTTCAGTCAACAATTGCTTCACGACTAGAAAAACTATCGACTTGGTGCCCACACCGTTTTGTCCAGCGCGTCCTTATTGCAAACGAGCAGCTGAATGAATCGCTCACTTTCCAATCTCCACCATCCGTCTCAAGTCCCGCACATCGTTCCCACTTCTCGTCATCATCCTCGCAATGACTGGTCGCAAGTTCGCTCCCACTGTTGTCACGGCTCTTCTCGTCACATTGCCGTCGTCCATTACCTCGGCGCAAGAGTGTCCGCCCGACGTGAGCGAGTCGTTCGTGGCCACTGTTGACAACAGCTCGTACTTCAGCACGTGCGCCGAGGGAACGCCTTTCAACGTCACGTCGGTCTTTGACGTCTTCAATTTAACCGCCAACAACTTGCTCCAGTTCTGCAATTCGTCGTCGTGCCTTGAGCCCATTCACGAGCTCATGGGCTCCCTTGACTGCAACATTACGTACATGGGTACACCCCGTAACCTCTCGTCGGAGGTCTCGGACCTCCACGACGTGTGCCACGAGGTCCTCGATGCCGCCGCAGAAGGAAGCGGCCAGGCAGAGAAGAAGCCAATGGACATGAGTGGCCACGCCGATGGCTCGAGCCACTCGGACCCGCCGACTTCGGATGCATCGTCTTCCGCTGTTCTACCGGCTGTGTTTTCTGTAGCCTCTGCTGCTCTGCTCGCCGTCGTTTTGGCGTAAACTTCGTAGTGTCTAGCTCTATAATGCACAAGAACATGAGAAGGACTTGATTGAGCTCTTTTCTAATGTGACGAGAGATACTTTGTCAATTGAGAGAGCACTTGTTTGCCGACTACAGCTACTGCTACTTTCATTGACTTTTTTGTGTGGAAGACGGTCACGTAGGACAAGGTGCGGGACGATTGACTGGCTCAGCGCTTGTGGTAATTGCATTCACGATAAGATGATCGCCTGCCTGAGACGGGGAGGTCGGGCTGAACTTGGGCTCGTACATGGACGTAACGGACGACCACGTCATCGCTGACACTAATCCTGATGTGTACCATCTCATGTACGTACGTACGTCACGATACTGGAGTGGTATGCCGCGTCAATGGTTATCGAGTTGTTATGAGGCGTTATGGTACTGATGGTGGCAACAACAACTTCGTCAAAAGCAACAGCAGACGATGCAATGAAGAGCGGCAATGTAGTGAGACTGAGGCAGGACCGCAGTAGTCTATCGATACGAGGATCATCAAAGAGCTGGGTAAGTGTCAACGACTTATCGTCAAGAGCGACGCGAATTGCAGGGATGGTTTCTCGTTGTAACAGAAGTTCGGACAAGTCTTGCATGAGACGTATCTGTAAAGATGGCACCTTGTTGCTTCATCCAGAAGCCACTTTGTTTTGGCGATGTCAGCTGCTCGCACAGATGCCGTGGCTGGCAGTCTAGTCATGACTAGCATCTTGAAAACGCTCGTATTCCATTCCACAAAGCCTTAGTACGACGTTTTATTGTGCTCGTCTCTTGACTCAGCTCTATCTAGCCTTTCAGTGCCTTGCGTTTGCCGTTCAGCGCGTGATCAAAACATCGCGCAGATTGATATCAGACGATCTCCAGGAATTCATGTGACCGGAAGAACGAATGGATTAGCAGCCAACACGTCCTAGGCCAATGCAGCGCAGTTGACACAACTCGTATTTTGACACCATGTGTCAAGGAAGTGACACAATGCTCGAGATCGGTAGATCAACAACCTCATTCAGCATGCCTCATTCAGCTCAACTGTCACTTCAAGTCCACGCTCAGTGCTTATGCCAGCACGCCCTTGGTACTTGGCACGCCAGCAGTGGCGTCATGTTTGATAGCAATGCGCAGTGCAACAGCCAGAGCCTTAAAGGACGCCTCGGCGCGGTGGTGGTCGTTGCGGCCGCGCAATACGTCAACGTGCAACGTCAGACGCGCAGCGCTTGCAAAAGACTCGAAAAAGTGCGTAATCATCTCACACGACAGCTCGCCTATGCTCGGACGCACTAGCTCCAGATTGATCTCGCTGTGTGCGCGGCTCGAAATGTCCACAATAGCGCGCGACAGCGCTTCGTCCAGCGGTACACAAGCGGATCCAAAGCGAGCGATACCCGCACGGTCCCCGAGTGCTGCATCAAAAGCTTCACCGAGCGTGAGCGCACAGTCTTCCGTTGTATGATGGTCGTCAATCCACGTGTCGCCTTTGCACTCGAGCTCGAGATCAAAACGGCTATGCTTGGCCAACGCCGTCAACATGTGGTCGAGAAAACCGATTCCCGAGCTCACCTGTATAAATCGATATCAACATATCAACAAGAGACAAGAAAACGTACATATCGACCACATGGTGCATCAACGTGAGACCTTGACCCTTTCTCCCAGCACATCGTCACGTTGGGAATCAAACAGCTGTCACATTACCTTGGACTTGCCTGTGCCGTCCAATGACAACTTGACGTTGATTGATGTCTCGTTTGTCACACGACAGATGGTTGCTTCTCGCTTACCAGCTGTCTGCTGCCTCGTCTCAGCACTTGCTTTTGATTTGTTGCTTTTCACCGCTGGAATGAGGTCCAGAAGCTCTGCGAGTCCGGGCTTCAATACCCTTGACGCGCCCAATTCCATCAGCACTGTTTCGATTCTTGCTGGTGCCTGCTCAAGCACAGACCTGGCATGATCAAGTGGTGTCAATACGCCATAGACTACTGTGCCGGCTCTGCGCGCTGCGATCACGTCATCGACGGTATCGCCGACCATCACCGCGTCTTCTGGACGCACATTGAGGGCTTCGAGCGCCAGTCGAATGGGCTCGTCTGACGGTTTCGGCAGACAGTCCTCCATGCAAATTAAAACAGAAAACAGATCTTCAATGTCGTGCGTGCGTAGAAACGCGACGCAGTCTTTCCGTGGACGACCCGTGACGACCGCCATGCCTTTTGGCAGTCGGCAACGTAACTCTTGCAGCAACCCAACAGGAGTAACCAGCGTCTCGAGCTCGCAGAGACCAGGCGTGGTACCCTCTCCTTGGTACATGGCTTCGAACTGGGCAGTCACCACTTCAAGCGATGGGGCAGTACTACTGCTGGTGGCGGCGGCAATAATGAGCCGATGCGTCAGTTGCCAGTCGTTGTTCGCATTGCCTTCGAGTTTGAGTCGCTCAATGTCCTCGTGGGTGACGGAAGCGCCGAAGTGACGCGCAGTGTCAATGATCGCCTGGCGGTACGACTGAGACACTTCGGCCAGCACGCCGTCCATGTCGAGCAGCAACGCTTGGACGGGAGGAGGCATGGTCACAAATGCAGTGGCGTGTGCCGGAATATCGGTACCTTTGCAAATCAACTTGGTGAGCTATAATTGGTTGAGCGGAATAGTAGTACTAGCAACTGTAGTACTAGCAGTAGTAGTAGTAGTGGGAATGGTGGTGTAAGTATCAATAGTAATAATTGGAACAGCAGTAGAGGTCGTAGTAGTAGCAGTAGTAGTAGTAGGAATGATAGTGTTTGTTTCAATAGTAGTAATTAAAGAGCATGTTGTAAAAGCTGCAGTAGTAGCAGTAGGAATGATAGTGCTAGTATCTGTAGTAGTAATTGGAATAGTAGTAGAGGTTGTTGTTGTAGTAGTAGTAGTAGTAGTAGTAGTCAACGTCGTCGTAATTGCGGTTGCGGTTGCGGTTGTAATCACGGTTGTAGTCGTAGTGGTGATTTCAGTCGTACGATTGGGTGCATGTACGCAGCAGCACTTTCCATTAGTTAGTCTTTGCGTTTGATAAAGACTACTAAGTGGTCCTGACAAGCGTGATGGAGTCGATTCGGATATTAAAGCGGGTGTGCAATCGTACATAGTCCATCGACGCTCCAAGGTCTGCGGCTAGAGAGAGACACTTAGGCTGTGCAAGTATGGGTAGACGCGCCCTCCAATCGAAATACGTGCAATCGCCCACAAGTCGCGGCACACTTAAAAGAGCTACGAGTGCTGTCCAGTCAGTGGGACCTTGACTGATGCGTTATAGAGATAGAAAGATGTGGGTTCATGGCACGATGTGGAATGCCACTCGTGATCTACTGCGCTAAGGGGTGTAAAATCATAAACAGCATTTACTTGACAGGCTCGTGACCGCTGCTATCATCATCTCACACAGTCTCTGTGACGCACGTCGTCTTCAAAATACAAAATACGTATTTTCAATGGCTCTACTAAGTCGAACGCGTGTCAGTTATGCAGCACACAGGCTTGCCATCATCCCGGAGACAGAGCGACGATGGTGGATGTGGACAAATGTCGCTCTGACTGTCGATTGACTCAATGATAGGACTTCGCGCGACGTAGTATCGAGTTGTCTCCATCTTGTAGTCAGACACACACGATATTCCTGAGTCAAACGGGCCGACCTGTCTCCGCAAATCGGCCGCTGGACTGAAAACAGCCATCCGACGGAGGTCGTCTCGTGTGCCATGTCTTGTACGAAATGACCATCAGCATCCATAGCCAGTCAGACTGACTTGAAATCGCCGCAATTATCTGAAACGTACCACTCCACTAAACTTTCGACTGTTTCAACACGGGATCGTGGACGTGAAGTTCAGCAACTTGTCAGCCTTTGCGGTGCACTCGTGACCCTGCGATACCTGTAAATGCTCGTAGATAAGCAGGTACTTCAATCGCACATACAACTATCTGCATGGGGATGAATTGCGGTAGAGTGGTCTGTGTCGCTTTGATCGTGAGCATCAACTTGACTCCATTTCTTCGTATACCTTTACGATGACCACACGACGACCACTATTGCGTGGGACCTTGGCTCTGCAGTGCTATTGTTTCACTCGTAAGGCAGCGGTCAGTTGAGAGTAAGCTATCCGACTGCTCATCCGGGAGGCTTTCTTGCTGATTGATTCCTCCATGAGGACGGGCTCCGACAGTTTCTCATGCGACTTTTCGAGACGAAAAATTAGACTCGTACCCACCTGGAAAAGAACCCTCTGTGTCAGTCTTTGGTAGCGCTTCAGAACTTCTTGGTGCAAGTCGCAAGAGGCTTCTGAGAAGCTCTGCGTCTTATCGCCAGAGAAAAAGACACAATAAACTCCATGCTACGATTGGGAACGAAGCAGGGGGAAGTGCGATCTAAACGTATCGCACCCGTAAAAAGTGTCGACACGGCATTTGCGACTGTGCGCATTTCTTCGGTGTTGAGAACACGTTTTGGCATCTAGCTACTACGAAACGGTAAAGTGCGTGCAAAGCTGCAGTCGAAATACAAGTACATCTCGTGACAGAAGGTCACGTCAATAACGTTCATCCATTCTAGTCCGTCGTATAAACCCAAGTACACTTCTTGCCGGCACTTGTCGATTATTGATTTTCGCACCGTAGCCAACACTTGATTCGGCAAAGAACTGAATTGAAAGGTGAAGCTGCGACCGACAGAGAGTGCTGAGAACTCAAAATGATCCCAACTGGAGAGCTGCACAGCCGCTTGATGGTGATACAAACCTACATCCGATGCATCGAGGAGTTCGATGCTCGTTCGATCCGATTTATCCGCGTCACCTTTGATTCAACAGCTGCGAGGTTTACAGCTTATCTTACCAAGTACCACACAAAGCACTTGGTTTCTCGTTTAGTCCATGTCAGAGCGATTAACAAGGAAAAGCGACTCATCGCCGAGGAAATCGACCACTTGCATACATCGATCAATGCACTGTATGTAACGAGTGGGCCAACGATGAATAACTCGTTCAAGAATCGTGATTACTCTCCGGTATCAATGACAAAACACGACACGACATACACATACGACAGCACGTCGGAGAACAGCTCGTTTAATGACGGCATGTTTGATGACACAACGTTGGATGACAAACGGGAGCTCGAACAACCACAGTCGATTGAGGCAGAAGAGAGCGAAGCTGTGAGTCCTATGATCGATGCAGAAGACGAAACAATCGCCAAAGCGTGGATACCTCGCAACGAGGTGGTCATTGAGGCGTTTGTTAGTCGTGGGGCATTCGGTGAAGTGTACCGAGGGACATACAAAGGAGAGACTGTTGCAGTCAAAACAATGAGCGACATGGAAAGGTTCATGAAGGAGATCAAGATGGTGGTTGCATTGAGCCACTCCAACATTGTCCAATTTATCGGCGTGGCGTGGAACTACCGTCAAGATTTATGCTGTGTCATGGAATTCATGGACGGCGGCGATTTAAGGACATTGCTCGACCACTACGAAACCGAAACGTATCCAATTGGATTCGGCTTTCAAAAGCTATTGATCGCCTACCAAGTAGCTCGTGCTCTTGTCTACATGCACTCCCGTGACGTGCCCGTGATCCATCGCGACCTCAAATCCAAGAACATCTTGCTAACTCAAGAATTAGATGCGAAAGTGACTGACTTTGGCATGTCTCGAGACCGCGTGGTCGGCCCCATGACAGCAAATGTCGGCACTTCATTGTGGATGGCACCGGAAGTGATGCTCGGGAACCCGTACGACGAGACGGCCGATATGTTTTCCTTTGGCGTTGTGCTATCGGAACTTTCAGTGCACGCGCTGCCATACTCCCACACAAAAGTTTGTTCGGGAGGGAATTCGCAATTGGTGATTCTCCGTCGAGTTGCAATGGGCGATTTGAGGGTGGATTTCGCTGATACGGGACCACAGGCGGTAGCAAAACTCGGTCGATCGTGTGTGTCGATGGATGTCAAAGAGCGACCAACAGCAGTGGAAGCGATGCACGTACTTCATGCTGCGCTTCAACAGGAAGCACGTATGGAGGTTATTAAGACGTGCAGTCTATAAGATTTCATTGGAGCACCAGCAGTAGCAAACGGCACAATATCCGTGAAGTAACAAATATGACAATAAAAGAAAGTTGTCGTCCCACCGGTAAAACTGCCCACCGTCATAAATCTCGACATTGACTTTAATCCTGATGTCTGATTCCGACAGATACTTCACCAGTCGAATGGACTTATCCAACTATTACCGACTTGACGAAGACAGGTCCGTCGTCACAATTGACAGCAGTCCGCCGCTTCGTCCTTCGTCGAGCTCCGTCGTCCGTTCGCTTCCATCAGATCACGATCGTGCATCTCGTTGTCCACCGGAGGAATCGGTACACGACCAGACAAAGGACTGGGCGTCTGACGACGGTATCGAATATGATGTAAGGCAGTTGCGTCATACCGGTAGTGACAGTGTCACTACCAGTCCTGCGTTATCCGACCGTATACCGGGGCAGTCTTCGTATTGCGAAAATTGTCGTTTACCAGTGTACCGCAATGGAAAACCGGTTTCACGTCGACCGGTTGTTTACGAAAATAAATTACCAAATGAAAACCTTTCTTCACCTCGACGTCGTAAGAAAAGAACGACACCCGTGCCAACATTACTGCATGGGAAAAATATTCTACTTGAGATCATGACTATCGATTCCATTGAGTCGAATAACCGCGACTCGGATTCAATGGACTGGTCAACTAGTCTTGGGGCGATCGAAGAAAATGAAGATTTGTCGTTGATGGACCCGCTCTACGATCTCACATCGGCGCGAATGAAAAAATTGTTTTCGTCATTCAATCCGCAAGGTCCGGTGTCCAGTCACGTTTTATTCTATTTTTATTATTTACGGATTTTCTCGATTTTTATTATTCATCGGGTTTTAAAGTAAACTTGTTCCTGTTCATGTCTTTCTTACTTGCTATGGTCATAGATAACGGAATGGTGTCGTACGAAGGATTTCGATGTGGTTTAGCAGCAATGGGCATTGCTTGCAGTGACGACCAGCAGTTTCAAGCATTCATTGAAAAAATGGACGACGATAAGAGCGGTGGAATCACTTATTGCGAGTTTGTTAACGCTATTCAGGAGATCAAACTCGCACAGCTGTTTAACGAAGAGTATTTGCGCAACATGCCGCTAGAGTACACGCACCTCAAGCATGAAAGCAGAAGAAGGAATAAGGCTGTGCTTGGATCGATTGAGTATTCTCCAGACCGGATTCGTAGCGTACATCCGATCGACCAAATCCGGAGGTTTATTTACTCGACGAAACCAAGTTGGGCCTCTGTACGATGGATCAATGTTGAAGGTATCGATCCTCTCTTGATGCGACGATTGTCGGTACGCTATCGACTTCATCCACTGGCTGTTGAAGATACGCTTGATGCCGATGTTGAGCGTCCAAAGTACGAGGAGTATGACGAACACTCGTCACTTATCGTGCAGACCATCCACGCGCGTGACTTGTACATGGTGAGGAACTACCAGAGCATGTATCGTGCCTCATTGTACGTGCAAGACAAGGACGTGTCACCGTTTGAATGCATGACGAAAAAGGAATTGGAAGATCATTTGAGAAAGCTCAATATTGGCTGTGTCATGACAGCACCACAACAGCTTAGTCTGTACATTATGGATGATGTCCTGATCAGTGTTCAGGAGAGCTCAAGTACATTATGGGCGATGCTAAAACAGAGATTGGATCGATCGTACTCGAAGGTCCGTCAACACGGTACTGCTTTTCTCGTCTATACGATTGTAGACGTTTGTGTGGATGAGTTGACACCTATCACGCACACTTTTGGGTCTAAACTTATCATGCTTGAGCGACTGCTGAGCATGGACCTTCGCTACTTCGATGTGAGAAGAATCGCATGTTGTTCGAAGCAAATCAAGGGGCTTCAAGTTCTTTGTAAACCAATGAGCGAGGTTATCATACAGCTTTCAGAAGCTGAAGAGTTTGAGGGAGAAACATTGAGGTATCTTCGTGATGTTTTGGACCACGTTGCGACTATTGAAGAAGACTGTGAGCGACATTTAGATCGCTGTCGCAGTCTCATGGAAGATTTTCACAATGCTCGAGCTGCCCAGCAGAACGACGTGAGTTACATTCTGGCTCTGGTCGCCGCTATCTTTTGCCAGCTCAGTTTCTCACTGGACTCTATGGCATGAATTTTACGAACATGCCAGAGCTTGAGCATCACGATGGCTACTTCATCTGGTGGGCGGTCGTTCTCTTGATGCGCTTGCTACAATTGCGTTTTTTAAATTCTACAAGAAGTGGCTATAACGTGGCAAAATAAGAAGCGAGTCGCAAGTTCGCTCGATCGTATTGCTGACTACTTGATTATTGCTGTTGCTACTCAATAGGAGCTGTTGAAGTGGTAGTCTTGATCGACCTACTCGCACGTCTTTTGCTTGATGTGCTTGGTGATACAAAACAATGGTATTGGCCGTGCATGTCCGCCAATTGCTTTGCAGTTGACACATTTTAGTCGTCTCTTAAGCCAGAATTTTGCTCTCGTACATGATACAATCATCACGCGAAAACGACAGCATTCGAGCACACAATGCAGCTTGTACAGCCTTAACGGTCCAAAAACGATGTAACTCGAAAAGCAAGAGCGGAAGTAGCAAAAAGTTTTGCGGTAGGTTTTTTACTACGTTTCGGATTGTCAGGCGCAACACTTGTATGCATGCTGCACATTTTCGGTATGCCGCTATGTGTATTTACGGTCAACAGTTTGTGTCGACGCACCTTCAGTTGAAACGTCAGTGGTAACTCGAAGCATGTCTACGAGCCTCGTTGTTACCATGATTTTGGAATAGTGTACAGGGATCGTCTGACAAAGTAGCGACGGGCACAGTACAGAGCTGACGTCCATATAAATCTCTTCGGCGAAGACATCACATGGCATATTTTTTTGGTAGTATCAAAAAGTCGGTTAAAAATAATAGGAGAAGTACTCGATCGCCACGACCTTCTTGTTCCGTCACCGGCGGTTTTACTTAATTAGGCAAAACAAACCCAATTTCAGAGCAAATGGGGAAATGTAGCAACGATAGACGTTTGTCTGAGAGCATGGACTGAGGTGAGGTTTGTTTCCTCTCAACACGCAACCTTTTAGTTTACCGCGTTCTCGTAGCATCCTTCTCACGAGGCGCAACAAACTCGACCATTTTGGCGCGCTTGCGTTTCTGCGCCTTTGGACGGTTTCCGCGTATACCTACCGCTTCTCAACCGCCTTGTGTTCGACCTCATCCATAAAGTACTTGCCACTCTCAACATCGGTGTTCACCTGGCTGGCCCACGTGCCGTCGGGAATGGCACGCATGCTTACTTTCCTCGTACCCATTTCGGCTTCTCCGGATGCACATGATGCTCTTTGTGAACATAAGAAGCGCTACCAGTTCGAATGAAACGATTACAAACGACGAGTGCATGTAAAAATCGATGAAGTCGCAAACATATCTGTTCTGGGGACGCGGCGACGGGGCGTTTCCCTGTTGGATAAGATTTTGGGTTGTTGTCACCTGATCGGGTAAAACTACCGGCGACGAGTAACAAGGTAGCGGCGATCGAGTGATTTCCAAACAACGTGCATGAAGAACTGCAAGCGTGCTGTCGGTGACGAAGAGAAGGCTCTCAACGACATGACGGAGTTAAAACGTGTTAACGTCCGATGTCATAATTTTTCGACTCTTTTCTGGAGTGCAAAAGTAGATCTATTTTGCTTTCGACGAACGGCAAGATATCATTGCTTGCACGAAGGTAATTCGTACGTACACGTCATTGCTATCACACTCTTTATACAAACATTATCGTCGTCTGCTTACTATCTCGTCCATGGCCGCTCGATTGATTACAGGAAGTGAAGATGATGACCCCAAAATTTGCTAAAAGTCAATTATCCGTCCAAATGTAGAGGCACTCCACGTTTGGTTGAACAAACACGAGTATTGGTACTCGGTTCTTTTCTTAGGTGCCATTATGGCAGATGATCGATCAAATGCGCTCTTTCATATCTTTATACACCATAGATGAGGTCATGTCCCCTAGTCTATCTCGCGTTGATACATACTGTCCACCAAGAAGCGGTATGACCGTCGCCCATCGAATCGATCAAGCTTTGATACTAGATTCAACTTTACCGCATATTAGGTAAGAAATTGCGTTTCCACAACACGCTTTGTGTCGTTTCGACCACATTACGAAAAAGGGGAGGGAGACATACGCATATGTGAGGGTGTAGAGTAATTTGAGGCAAAAGCCGATGTAATCATATTTCATGTCATTAGCTCACTACCATGAGCTTTTATATAACGCTGTTCCATGGAAATCCTCTAAAACTTCCATGAAACGCTGATGATTTATTTTATAAATCATTATAATAACATCATGAAACGTACCTGTTCAGCGGTGTAATATTAACAGAGGGGAATTAATAAATACATTCACATTTTACTAGATACAGCCATACACCACATCCATCCTACAGCACAATATGCTTTGTACGACAAATATTGCGCCGTTATGCCTTCTTAAAGGCCGCTTTCACAAAACAGTATGCAATACACTGTCGTGCAAATGGTAAATAATTTTATCAGTCAATATTATTTTGACTGACAATGGGCCTAACGCAGATCCAGGATGGGCTTGATCCAAAATGCATGTAGCTACATATAACAATTCTTAGTATCCGATTATGTCCGGTGAAACGTAGATCGTTGTTTCTTACATATTTGCATCTGTCTCGATTGAAAGTGGCTGTTGCCATTTCCGAGACGCAAATAGAAACCTAGATGTATTCGACATGTTATAGTTACAAGTGGATCATGACATCTGTCAAGTCTTTAACAAAGGCATAGAGTTTTTGTAGTCTGTTACGTGCTCAAAGAGGTATTCCAGATAGAATCATCTTTTATATGCACGACACATGCATATTTTTGTGCGATTGCGGTCGTATAGTGGTATGGATGGTGGAGCAAAATGTGCCGTACAACATATTGTGGTGTGGTCCGGATTCAGTACAAAGTGGGGGTTTATTTTACAATACTCGTATTTTTTGTACGATTTTAAAGTACGTATGCTTATTGTTTCCACTACGCTACGAAAAAAACGATGCATGCATTTCCACACACCGTTTCGCTCTCTTTTAGAATTTTGTCGTTGCTACATATATTTCACATCAGAAAACTCTGCAGTGCAAAACCGTACGATAAAAGGATCGACAAGAAACGACCGTGGATCGCCTGAGCGATCGTCGGGACACACGCGAGCAGTGGTCGGGTACAAGACCGGTTCACTGATCCAACCGATGTATGAATCACTATGGATCAGACGAGGGTAGGCATCTACATATATGATTAATATGGTCGGTGCAGACACATTCATAAGGGGGTATATGATAGCATGAATGTTGCCGCGGCTGTGTTAAGGAAACCTTGTTATGGCACTTGTGCTTGTTGTGGTTTCATGAGCCACAATAAATGCGACAATTTTCTTGTTTAGATGCAATCTCGAATTCAGACTGCTCACTCTTCGTCGATAACGTGTTCTTTTGCTGATCATACGGCCGGCTTTTTGTTGACCTTGGCGAAAGGAATCAGCAAGGCCTATAATGGAACCGGTGCTGAGATTTACAACTAGGCATATTATGTAATTAGCGCTGAGATATGGAAGTAGGCCTATCCGATTTTCCGTTGTTGGTGACCATTTCGAGCACACCTTCTCATCGTCTGGAACCTCTCTTGTAAGGTATTGTGGTAGTGTGTGGGTAGAAGGTAGGCGGCTAATAGTTTTAGGAGGCTGAAATAGTTTTAAATGATACAATGCTTCTGATGGTAGTAAGCTTAAGCGGCTCTGCTCCATTCATCTGCACCAAAGATGAGCATGGGACAGCCACTATGTTTTGTGAAACATCTTGACAAACTGACAAGGTAGTCTGGAGGGCACGATTGTACGCTATGTAATAAAAGGCTTCACAAGAGAGAAATAGTATTAGCGCCATCAGCGTCGTGTTTATACATGGTAAGAGCAGCACTTCAGCGTCTATAACCTTGAGCAGGAATTCTAGATTAATTTGCGTAATGTGCAAATCGAAATAGACGCACACATATTTGCTGATTTTTGCGTGGTGTGTAGTGACGTAAAATAATAAGAAAGGGTACTGTTACAACCGCACTTCATTTGTCGTGCTTCAGCCACGCTTCTTTCGTGCTGTAGCGAAAATTATAACGGCTTACCCTTTGCTTGGGTGCCACGAAACTTATCGTACACTCGTACGTGCAGAGGAAGATAGTCTACACAAACTGCTAGTTCGCGCAAAAGGTAAAAAGAGAACTGTATTTAATACAGTAGAGCTATCAGTATAACTTCAGTCCTTATCTAACTATACTAATCTACATTGTCGTATGACGACAACGTGCTCATCCCCCTTTACGCGCGCCTAACAGCGATTGGTTGTAATCTTGGTACGTATGTCTTTTGTCAATCTATCTTTGAGCAGCACGTGAATTTTATCCTAGGGATGACATTCCTTCAATATAATCAATCTCGGGTAATATTGGCAGGGGATTGTCACGCTTGACAATCTTCCTATTGACTCTATCTGGTGTCAATAAAATGTGCTTCTTCGTTACAGTGGCAATGTGGGGCATATCTACGTAATTGTTACTTGAGATGGCAGAATAATTAAATCTTGTGGACTCACGATGAAGTCGATTTTGTTTCTGCGCGGACACTTAACAGTTCTGCTCACCACGCTGAGGTGCCACATATACAGTTCTGCTCACCACGCTGAGGTTGACACCAAACGGAGTCAATAGGAAGATTGTCAAGCGTGACATTCCCCTGCCAATATTACCCGAGATGGGTTATATTGAAGGAATATCATCCCTAGGATAAAATTCACGTGCTGCTCAAAGATAGATTGACAAAAGACGTATGTGCCAAGATTACCACCAATCGCTGTTAGGAGCGTGTAAAGGGGATGAGCACGTTGTCGTCATACGACAATGTAGATTAGTATAGTTGGACAAAGACTGAAGTTATACTGATAGCTCAACTGTATTGAATACAGTTCTCTTTTTATCTTTGCGCGACTATCAGTTTGAGTAGATCAGCTTCCTCTGCGTCTAGTGTACGTAAAGTTTCGTGGCACCCCGACAAAGGTGCCCCCTTACACCTGGTAGCACTATGTAGTCCGTCCAACGAATACTTGAGTGTCCGTTCAACATGAACATGTTGGACGTAAGAAGACGACAGCTTTCACGTCACACGTAAAATCTACTCACAAATGAGTGACTCATAATTGGAGATAGCGTATTCATCAGCGATCCGCCATCAGTGGCACGTCGGATTCTTTAATCAGAGACTAACAACACGCCGCTATCAACAAGTTCCTACAAGGGGAAATTGATGTCAAAAGACAAGAAGATAGCCTCCGCTTCAACAGCAAGACTCTCATAAGTCAATGGGCAGGCCGACGCACGCGCGTCGACCAGAAACAGTGAAGGTAGATATCTCAAGGTACATGGGAACCGAAGAAGATTCCCTTTTGAGATAGTTCGTCGAGTTAGACGACTCCATAAGATCCCGTCACATCGATGGTGACGAGATGCAAGTCACCTTCGCCCTGTCAAATTTGACAGGACGAGCAAAGACTTGGGCCTTAGGGCTCAAGGTTCGCGACCCAATGTGTTTGAGTCGTTAGAGACCTTGAAGTCTCGGCTCAAGAAAAGTTTGAAGCCACCAAGAGCCGAGTTCAGAGCACGCTCTGCACTCCTGAGGCTCAAACAAAATAAGCGTGATGTGCACGCTTACGCATTACATATCCACTACCTTGCGTGCAGCATCACGGGAAAACCCTATTGATGAGCACACGCTCATCAACATGTTCATGTACGGTCTTGCATATGAACCGCTGAATACCTACATGTTCCGAGAGGACTTCCATACGCTGGAAGAGGCGATAGCGTATACGGAACAAGAAGACTTCCAGCTTGATGCAGTCTCAGGATAACTCGTCAAACTATCGCTAGACGAGATGACAGGAAACCGGAGGTCCCGAACCAATGGACCTCTGTGATATCGAGAGCGAGAACTCTCGCTCTGCGAGTCACAAGCGATCGGCAAGGTGCCATCGCTGTCAGAAGATCGGACACTACGCTCATGAGTGTAGTGTCCCAAGCACCGCAACACGTCCAAAGACAGGACTTGATGGCCGTTGCTGGCCAAAGAAAGGTCTAAGGCGCGGGTTCGACCATGTCGCTAAACCGCGACAGCAAGTCGAACCGCCAAAAAACGGTCAGGGTCAGTAGGGGCGGAGAGCCTTACTAATCCAGCGACGTCAAGAGCATTTGCAGGACTCTTGATGAAAATTGCTCCCATCACGCAGTCTCTTTGTGTTACTGCCCCTAGTGATGAGGAGTCTTTCATTACTTTGAAGATCGAAGTGACAAGAGGAATGTCACTTCGCGCCCTAGTTGACTGTAAGGCGTCGAACAGTTTCATTCGACGCCAGTCGCTGGGGGATAGTAGACTCAACTATGTTGAGCGAGAGATCCCTTCGACGAGGATGACGGTGTGCCTTGCAACAGGCGCATACTTAACAGTGAATTAACGTGTAGTGGGTATCTGCTACATGCTAGAAGGAAGGCATTACAACAATGACTCCATCGTACAGGATTTGGATGACAAATGTGATGTAGTTCTCGGGTCTGCCATGGCTTAGAAAATACTAGCCATGGATCAGCTGGTAGCATTGATCTGTAAAGATGTATGATGTTTGTTCATCAGATGACCATATGATGAACGTCTTGGAGCGTCCAAAAGAGTACGGATGTACTACGAGTGAGTGCGATGGCCTCACTTGCGGTACGGTCGTTAGTAACTTCACAAGATTATAGTATAGAAGGCCACTACACTCTGGAAACAGCTTCCGGCACCTGTGTAGAGACACAGGCTTCGCCGAAGGCTCACCACTCGAAAAGATAGAGTGGATTGGGACATGGATGCACACCAAGCAGGGTACATCCAAGAAGATAGATGGTGTTGTTCATGGTGAACAACACGTTAAAGCAAGATCGACTAACAGGCAGTCGATAGTAAAGCAAACACGATCGACTAAAAGAGAGCCGATCGAAAACGAAATTACTGAGGCAGTGCACCCACAGTCAGAACACGTATTGGAAGAAAGTTCCAGCGTTTCTGAGAGTGACAACTCCCGAGAGAGTTATGTTAATGGTGTGTTTCCCCAACCACCTGCGGATGTGCTTTCCCAGGAAAGCACCGAGACAGCGAATATCTTGGTGAATGACGAATCAAGTGCAGGCGCTTATACACTTGAGCTGGTTACACCTCCGAAGTTAGCTTCGGAAATAATCAAGTTGCCAACGCTAGAATCTAATAGATTCTTGTGAGATCTGCGTAGTGACAAGACCAAGCAGATCTGCGTACTCGTCACAAAGGACGAGTACGTCGCAGATATTCGTTCGGCACAAGTGTTTACTGAGAACGAACGAGTTCTCAGTAGCTCATCGATGAACGAAGTGTCCCTGGATGAGAAGACCCGGATTGAGCAGTACGCGTCTCAATCTTGGGAGTATTTGAAGACAAATCCTTTGTATAAGGATTTGGTCGAATTCCGATATGTTTTCCCTAATCCGTGCCATGCGAGTTATCGACAAATTTTTAGTGTCTAAAACGATAGAAATGCGCGCTTACGTGAGAGTGGCTACCGCTCGTAATTTAGTCATATATTGCATTTTTAATACTTTGTGTCGTTGTCAAACCTCCGCACAGACTGAAAGCCGCTGTGGCATCTACCCTCTCTCATCAAGTTTGGAATACGTCGTCTTAAAGCGGCGGCTAGTTTTGTGTCACGAATACTGCGAGTGTAGAGCGATTGAATTGTACCGATCGAACATGTCGTAGTATAGGAGCCAGAGACGAGAAATTTGCGGACGACTGTCGTACCAAGTACGCTCTTGTGTAGGTGTGTGCACTTACGCGATTTCCGTTTAGTGCACACACCTCAAGAGCGTACTTGTACCAACCTGCTTAAATGAAAGTTTAAGCAGGTTGGTACAAGTACGCTCTTGTATTTGTGTAGCATACCGTATGATGGTACCGTATCATACGGTATGCTACACAAATACATTTTCACATATATTGACCAATCATGATTGACTGTTTTGAATGCTCGCTGAATGGAAGAAAAGAGGTTGAATATTACCGAAGAAAGTGAATCTCACAGTTCCCGATTTTTAACTCACACGAATATCATGTGACGGACTCTCCACATTACACGATCGATTAGTAAATGGGCACGACTACAGGTACGACCTAGAGTAGATGTTGTTTCGTGTCTCCTCGGAAAGCGACATGCTTTACAATCCCTACGCAGCAAATCGACATGCAAATAATAATCAAACCTTTTTGACCCTCACATGAGATCTTTGCAAATTCGGAACAGTGCTCTAGCTTGAACATTTGCTTCACGTTGTGATTTTGGAATGGTGATCCAGCGCCAGGTAAATTGCTACGCTATACAGATGCGCCCAGGGTCATACAATGCGCATAGATAAACTCTACTTGTAACTACGTCTTGATCAAGTAATAGTATCGCTTTCAACGATGAGCTCGTCATCCCGGTTGCACTAGCGTCCTTACGACGTGTGTCAATGAAAATTTGCCAAATGGTTCAGTCGACCAACTAGTAGTGCGATAACACCTGCTAATGCTGTGCGACGTGCAAGAGCACGTGAACGCTCGATTTGAGTATAAATAATAGCTCTTTGTAGTTAGAAAAGTACGTACGCTTGTTATCGCACCATTCGCCCACATTTGACTGCGAGCTTGATTCTGTCTGGTCTGCACATTTTCTCGTTGTTACGTATAAGCAATCGCGCTCAGTGCAGGATACGATTCTACAATACAAAAATGAATAAAATGGGATATGTCGAAGGTGAATTGGTCACCGATTGAGATGCCTGGATAGACTAAACAAGCTACAGGCAAGTTAAATGGAATAAGGCGCATAAATCCACCTTGTCTGTCTATCTGTTCCCGCTGCCAGCATCAATCGGGAGATGCAGTACGCCAAAGTATCTGTCAAAGTGGACAACCATTGTGTGTCTTGACAGCGCTTTTCGTCACTTCTCGACGACAACACGCTCACGCGTGCAACAAATGTTTGCGCAGTTGTTCTAAAAACACGAACGTCAGTAGCGTCTGGGGCCCGAGTCGCATGTATGCTGGCAGCCACCCCTTGTACAGTCCCCTCACTCCTTCGTGCTTGATGACCTGCAGGAAGCAATCGGTGGCACTTGTGTACTCCTGGGCGTGCGTATTCATCAGCCTTGTTTTGACGACATCAGCCGGGGCACAAGCCGTCGTAGCCACCAATCCAGCCACCACACTAGCCACAACGTGAGTCTGAAGATCGTCCTGCATCAGCACCACCTGGTTCGTTAGAAGTGTCGATTTCGTCAAGTCGTAGGCTGCGATTTGCCCTGTCGTGAGCAACATGGCTCGGATCATATTCGGTCGAACGCCGCGCAGTAACGCTGCAAGTCCCTCCTCTTTTTTCGACTCGAAGCAGTCCGTCGACCGCATGTTTGTAATTGCGTCTCTTCTCGGCTGGCAAGCGACTATCGGCCTGCATGCGGATGTTTACAATGTCGGCTGGGTTACCCATTATCCCCCCAAGCACTCCGCCAATCATCCCAAGCAGAACGTTGTGTCCCGTTGAGATAGGATTGTCGTCATTCCGACGCACGGCGTCATCTTTTAGATAGTGGTACACTGCAAATCGGGTGGTTGAGTACGTGCCCTCCCTCATCACCCCTCCCGAAATGCCCTGGTAGAGTCCACTGAGTCCCTGCTGCTGGAGAACTCGGCGGGTGGCGGTCACAAGTCCCCCATTCTTTGTCTTGGACGTTTGCAAGTGGATTTTCAGCAAGTCGAATGGGTGCGTGAAAAACACGGCGCCTACTGCAGATACACCGCCGAATGTGTAGCTGGTGAGAGGGGGCGCATCGATCCAGTAGGTGAGTCCATGTGAGGAAGCGACGGAGCTAAAGACGGACTGGAGTCACGAGTGCGTATAGAGTGTAAGAGTCAATTAAATGTTCCAAGTGACGATTGGTGAGCACGTTGACAGTAAATGTGCCGGATAGACTATTGAGTGTAAGATTGCAATGAAGTGCATCGCGTTGGTTGCATGCCAAGCCAAGTCGTACGAGACTTGGCTTGGGACACTTGAAAGGGAGAATGTCGTCCGTCGTGCAGAGAAAATGAGATGGTGGAGAGTGAGGTTTATTACAGAACCTCCTCTGACGGCCGTCAGTCTCGTTCAGTAGAAGAAAAGTGTTTAGGACCGGATTCAAGCGACATCTTACATGAGCTAGCCAGTGCTGCCACTCCGGGAAAAGCTACGTCTGAGGTTGTGCATTCCCGTTGAGCTGCCGAATTGAGCAACGGAGGGCGGCACGATCCATTAAACATGTTCAGCAAGCAATAGAAGCTGGAAGTAAAGCGACTGCAAATGGTATCGATGTCCATGTGCCGGGTAAGATTTCGGACTTACGTGACCCCTCACTCGCCAGAAATTCTTCAGATTTACACTACAAATTGCCCACAGCACGACGAAAGTCGCATAAAAACCATACATAATGTTCGATGGCGACATTGCACGCACCCAGTGATCTCTGTGACTTGGGGCCCGATTGTTATAAACTCGTACGCTGGTCGACACCTTTCTGCTTACAATTTCAATCGATTTTGGCTGTAAAGTACGACTGGCGTCCAGGCAAATGCCGCCTATCTTGAGACTGTCTTAGTCATCGGCGTGCACTTGCTGGCTTCCCCCAGCCATTGACTCACTTGAGATTTATCTGTCTGTGGTGAGGCCGATATAGCTACTACTGGACGTATATTCGTACTCGAATAGCAATCCACTAACCCGGTATGGTTTGTGGATCTATCTTCGGGGGGTACCAATCTGAATTTAACTTTGCTAGTTTCGCCACGTTATATGACTATTTAGAAACCACTGATTCGAGGACTGTGGATTCCGCACCTATCCGGTTGCTGTTTGCCTGAAAAGTACGAAACATGACGTGGTACACGCAGCGGTTTTTAACCGTTGTTGACCAATTGCACGTATTAGGGGGCGGACTACTAAGTGGTTCTCAGATCGCTACGTGATGACGAAGGTGCCGTCGGCAGAAGAGATGCTGGCTCTCGTAGATGCCACTACTGGGTCCAACGGGATGATGGATCAACTATGCAAAGCCTATGGATACAGCTGCAAGAACAACATGCGCTGATTCAAGCTCACGGCCACAGGTCCCGCCCACGTACCGGTATGTTAAAATGTTATTTTTGACTAAGCGTTATCAAAAAGTACACTAACCAGGGTTATTTAACCGATGTTCTGTTAGATGCTAAAGCAGCTGTTAGTGAGTCTACCGGTTTGGAAAGATGATTGATTGTTCTGAAGTAGCTCAACTTGAAAGGCATGTATCCATCCCGCAATCCAGGACGGACCATCTCTAAATTCGACAGTTATAAAGACGGGAAAGTATTCCATTAAGTATGAAAAAAAGGCTATTGAATGGATTATGGGTCTGGAAAAAGGATCCCATCGAGCTAAAGCACTTTGGATGGGACGTCAGTGCTCGTCACAATTGAGCAGAGTCCGCCGCTTCGTCCTTCGTCGAGCTCCGTCGTCCGTTCGCTTCCATCAGATCACGATCGTGCATCTCGTTGTCCACCGGAGGAATCGGTACACGACCAGACAAAGGACTGGGGCGCCTGACGACGGTATCGAATATGATGTAAGGCAAAGTTGCATCATACCGGTAGTGACAGTGTCACGCCAGTCCTGCGTTATCCGACCCGTATACCGGGGGCAGTCTTTGCATTGGTGAAAATTGTCGTTTACCAGTGTACGCAATGGAAACCGGTTTCACGTCGACCGGTTGTTTACGAAAATAAATTACCAAATGAAAACCTTTCTTCACCTCGACGTCGTAAGAAAAGAACGACACCCGTGCCAACATTACTGCATGGGAAAATATTCTACTTGAGATCATGACTATCGATTCCATTGAGTCGAATAACCGCGACTCGGATTCAATGGACTGGTCAACTAGTCTTGGGGCGATCGAAGAAAATGAAGATTTGTCGTTGATGGAATTCCCTCTACGATCTCACATCGGCGCGAATGAAAAAATCGTGCTTTCGCCATTCAACCCAGGAGGTCCGGTGTCCAGTCACGTTTTATTCTATTTTTATTATTTACGGATTTTCTCGATTTTTATTATTCATCGGGTTTTAAAGTAAACTTGTTCCTGTTCATGTCTTTCTTACTTGCTATGGTCATAGATAACGGAATGGTGTCGTACGAAGGATTTCGATGTGGTTTAGCAGCAATGGGCATTGCTTGCAGTGACGACCAGCAGTTTCAAGCATTCATTGAAAAAATGGACGACGATAAGAGGGCGGTGGGAATCACTTAGTCAGAGTTTGTTAACGCTATTCAGGAGATCAAACCTCGCACAGCTGTTTAACGAAGAGTATTTGCGCAACATGCCGCTAGAGTACACGCACCTCAAGCATGAAAGCAGAAGAAGGAATAAGGCTGTGCTTGGATCGATTGAGTATTCTCCAGACCGGATTCGTAGCGTACATCCGATCGACCAAATCCGGAGGTTTATTTACTCGACGAAATGACAACCGTTGGGCCTCTGTACGATGGATCAATGTTGAAGGTATCGATCCTCTCTTGATGCGACGGTTGTCGGTACGCTATCGACTTCATCCACTGGCTGTTGAAGATACGCTTGATGCCGATGTTGAGCGTCCAAAGTACGAGGAGTATGACGAACACTCGTCACTTATCGTGCAGACCATCCACGCACGAGACTTGTCCATGGGTAAAAAGTACCAGAGCATGTATCGTGCCTCATTGTACGTGCAAGACAAGGACGTGTCACCGTTTGAATGCATGACGAAAAAAGAATTGGAAGATCATTTGAGAAAGCTCAATATTGGCTGTGTCATGACAGCACCACAACAGCTTAGTCTGTACATTATGGATGATGTCCTGATCAGTGTTCAGGAGAGCTCAAGTACATTATGGGCGATGCTAAAACAGAGATTGGATCGATCGTACTCGAAGGTCCGTCAACACGGTACTGCTTTTCTCGTCTATACGGATTGTAGACGTTTGTGTGGGATGAGTTGACACCTATCACGCACACTTTTGGGTCTAAACTTATCATGCTTGAGCGACTGCTGAGCATGGACCTTCGCTACTTCGATGTGAGAAGAATCGCATGTTGTTCGAAGCAAATCAAGGGGCTTCAAGTTCTTTGTAAACCAATGAGCGAGGTTATCATACAGCTTTCAGAAGCTGAAGAGTTTGAGGGAGAAACATTGAGGTATCTTCGTGATGTTTTGGACCACGTTGCGACTATTGAAGAAGACTGTGAGCGACATTTAGATCGCTGTCGCAGTCTCATGGAAGATTTTCACAATGCTCGAGCTGCCCAGCAGAACGACGTGAGTTACATTCTGGCTCTGGTCGCCGCTATCTTTTTGCCAGCTCAGTTTCTCACTGGACTCTATGGCATGAATTTTACGAACATGCCAGAGCTTGAGCATCACGATGGCTACTTCATCTGGTGGGCGGTCGTTCTCTTGATGCGCTTGCTACAATTGCGTTTTTTAAATTCTACAAGAAGTGGCTATAACGTGGCAAAATAAGAAGCGAGTCGCAAGTTCGCTCGATCGTATTGCTGACTACTTGATTATTGCTGTTGCTACTCAATAGGAGCTGTTGAAGTGGTAGTCTTGATCGACCTACTCGCACGTCTTTTGCTTGATGTGCTAGTGGTGATACAAAACAATGGTATTGGCCGTGCATGTCCGCCAATTGCTTTGCAGTTGACACATTTTAGTCGTCTCTTAAGCCAGAATTTTGCTCTCGTACATGATACAATCATCACGCGAAAACGACAGCATTCGAGCACACAATGCAGCTTGTACAGCCTTAACGGTCCAAAAAACGATGTAACTCGAAAAGCAAGAGCGGAAGTAGCAAAAAGTTTTGCGGTAGGTTTTTTACTACGTTTCGGATTGTCAGGCGCAACACTTGTATGCATGCTGCACATTTTCGGTATGCCGCTATGTGTATTTACGGTCAACAGTTTGTGTCGACGCACCTTCAGTTGAAACGTCAGTGGTAACTCGAAGCATGTCTACGAGCCTCGTTGTTACCATGATTTTGGAATAGTGTACAGGGATCGTCTGACAAAGTAGCGACGGGCACAGTACAGAGCTGACGTCCATATAAATCTCTTCGGCGAAGACATCACATGGCATATTTTTTTGGTAGTATCAAAAAGTCGGTTAAAAATAATAGGAGAAGTACTCGATCGCCACGACCTTCTTGTTCCGTCACCGGCGGTTTTACTTAATTAGGCAAAACAAACCCAATTTCAGAGCAAATGGGGAAATGTAGCAACGATAGACGTTTGTCTGAGAGCATGGACTGAGGTGAGGTTTGTTTCCTCTCAACACGCAACCTTTTAGTTTACCGCGTTCTCGTAGCATCCTTCTCACGAGGCGCAACAAACTCGACCATTTTGGCGCGCTTGCGTTTCTGCGCCTTTGGACGGTTTCCGCGTATACCTACCGCTTCTCAACCGCCTTGTGTTCGACCTCATCCATAAAGTAACTTGCCACTCTCAACATCGGTGTTCACCTGGCTGGCCCACGTGCCGTCGGGAATGGCACGCATGCTTACTTTCCTCGTACCCATTTCGGCTTCTCCGGATGCACATGATGCTCTTTGTGAACATAAGAAGCGCTACCAGTTCGAATGAAACGATTACAAACGACGAGTGCATGTAAAAATCGATGAAGTCGCAAACATATCTGTTCTGGGGACGCGGCGACGGGGCGTTTCCCTGTTGGATAAGATTTGGGTTGTTGTCACCTGATCGGGTAAAACTACCGGCGACGAGTAACAAGGTAGCGGCGATCGAGTGATTTCCAAACAACGTGCATGAAGAACTGCAAGCGTGCTGTCGGTGACGAAGAGAAGGCTCTCAACGACATGACGGAGTTAAAACGTGTTAACGTCCGATGTCATAATTTTTCGACTCTTTTCTGGAGTGCAAAAGTAGATCTATTTTGCTTTCGACGAACGGCAAGATATCATTGCTTGCACGAAGGTAATTCGTACGTACACGTCATTGCTATCACACTCTTTATACAAACATTATCGTCGTCTGCTTACTATCTCGTCCATGGCCGCTCGATTGATTACAGGAAGTGAAGATGATGACCCCAAAATTTGCTAAAAGTCAATTATCCGTCCAATGGTAGAGGCACTCCACGTTTGGTTGAACAAACACGAGTATTGGTACTCGGTTCTTTTCTTAGGTGCCATTATGGCAGATGATCGATCAAATGCGCTCTTTCATATCTTTATACACCATAGATGAGGTCATGTCCCCTAGTCTATCTCGCGTTGATACATACTGTCCACCAAGAAGCGGTATGACCGTCGCCCATCGAATCGATCAAGCTTTGATACTAGATTCAACTTTACCGCATATTAGGTAAGAAATTGCGTTTCCACAACACGCTTTGTGTCGTTTCGACCACATTACGAAAAAGGGGAGGGAGACATACGCATATGTGAGGGTGTAGAGTAATTTGAGGCAAAAGCCGATGTAATCATATTTCATGTCATTAGCTCACTACCATGAGCTTTTATATAACGCTGTTCCATGGAAATCCTCTAAAACTTCCATGAAACGCTGATGATTTATTTTATAAATCATTATAATAACATCATGAAACGTACCTGTTCAGCGGTGTAATATTAACAGAGGGGAATTAATAAATACATTCACATTTTACTAGATACAGCCATACACCACATCCATCCTACAGCACAATATGCTTTGTACGACAAATATTGCGCCGTTATGCCTTTAAAGGCCGCTTTCACAAAACAGTATGCAATACACTGTCGTGCAAATGGTAAATAATTTTATCAGTCAATATTATTTTGACTGACAATGGGCCTAACGCAGATCCAGGATGGGCTTGATCCAAAATGCATGTAGCTACATATAACAATTCTTAGTATCCGATTATGTCCGGTGAAACGTAGATCGTTGTTTCTTACATATTTGCATCTGTCTCGATTGAAAGTGGCTGTTGCCATTTCCGAGACGCAAATAGAAACCTAGATGTATTCGACATGTTATAGTTACAAGTGGATCATGACATCTGTCAAGTCTTTAACAAAGGCATAGAGTTTTTTGAGTCTGTTACGTGCTCAAAGAGGTATTCCAGATAGAATCATCTTTTATATGCACGACACATGCATATTTTTGTGCGATTGCGGTCGTATAGTGGTATGGATGGTGGAGCAAAATGTGCCGTACAACATATTGTGGTGTGGTCCGGATTCAGTACAAAGTGGGGGTTTATTTTACAATACTCGTATTTTTTGTACGATTTTAAAGTACGTATGCTTATTGTTTCCACTACGCTACGAAAAAAACGATGCATGCATTTCCACACACCGTTTCGCTCTCTTTTTAGAATTTTGTCGTTGCTACATATATTTCACATCAGAAAACTCTGCAGTGCAAAACCGTACGATAAAAGGATCGACAAGAAACGACCGTGGATCGCCTGAGCGATCGTCGGGACACACGCGAGCAGTGGTCGGGTACAAGACCGGTTCACTGATCCAACCGATGTATGAATCACTATGGATCAGACGAGGGTAGGCATCTACATATATGATTAATATGGTCGGTGCAGACACATTCATAAGGGGGTATATGATAGCATGAATGTTGCCGCGGCTGTGTAAAGGGAAACCTTGTTATGGCACTTGTGCTTGTTGTGGTTTCATGAGCCACAATAAATGCGACAATTTTCTTGTTTAGATGCAATCTCGAATTCAGACTGCTCACTCTTCGTCGATAACGTGTTCTTTTGCTGATCATACGGCCGGCTTTTTGTTGACCTTGGCGAAAGGAATCAGCAAGGCCTATAATGGAACCGGTGCTGAGATTTACAACTAGGCATATTATGTAATTAGCGCTGAGATATGGAAGTAGGCCTATCCGATTTTCCGTTGTTGGTGACCATTTCGAGCACACCCTTCTCATCGTCTGGAACCTCTCTTGTAAGGTATTGTGGTAGTGTGTGGGTAGAAGGTAGGCGGCTAATAGTTTTAGGAGGCTGAAATAGTTTTAAATGATACAATGCTTCTGATGGTAGTAAGCTTAAGCGGCTCTGCTCCATTCATCTGCACCAAAGATGAGCATGGGACAGCCACTATGTTTTGTGAAACATCTTGACAAACTGACAAGGTAGTCTGGAGGAGGGCACGATTGTACGCTATGTAATAAAAGGCTTCACAAGAGAGAAATAGTATTAGCGCCATCAGCGTCGTGTTTATACATGGTAAGAGCAGCACTTCAGCGTCTATAACCTTGAGCAGGAATTCTAGATTAATTTGCGTAATGTGCAAATCGAAATAGACGCACACATATTTGCTGATTTTTGCGTGGTGTGTAGTGACGTAAAATAATAAGAAAGGGTACTGTTACAACCGCACTTCATTTGTCGTGCTTCAGCCACGCTTCTTTCGTGCTGTAGCGAAAATTATAACGGCTTACCCTTGTGCTTGGGTGCCACGAAACTTATCGTACACTCGTACGTGCAGAGGAAGATAAGTCTACACAAACCTGCTAGTTAGCGCAAAGGTAAAAGAGAACTGTATTTAATACAGTAGAGCTATCAGTATAACTTCAGTCCTTATCTAACTATACTAATCTACATTGACTCGTATGACGACAACGTGCTCATCCCCTTTCGCGCGCCTAACAGCGATTGGTTGTAATCTTGGTACGTATGTCCTTTGTCAATCTATCTTTGAGCAGCACGTGAATTTTATCCTAGGGATGACATTCCTTCAATATAATCAATCTCGGGTAATATTGGCAGGGGATTGTCACGCTTGACAATCTTCCTATTGACTCTATCTGGTGTCAATAAAATGTGCTTCTTCGTTACAGTGGCAATGTGGGGCATATCTACGTAATTGTTACTTGAGATGGCAGAATAATTAAATCTTGTGGACTCACGATGAAGTCGATTTTGTTTCTGCGCGGACACTAACAGTTCTGCTCACCACGCTGAGGTGCCACATATACAGTTCTGCTCACCACGCTGAGGTTGACACCAAACGGAGTCAATAGGAAGATTGTCAAGCGTGACAATCCCCTGCCAATATTACCCGAGATGGGTTATATTGAAGGAATGTCATCCCTAGGATAAAATTCACGTGCTGCTCAAAGATAGATTGACAAAAGACATACGTACCAAGATTACCACCAATCGCTGTTAGGCGCGTGTAAAGGGGGATGAGCACGTTGTCGTCATACGACAATGTAGATTAGTATAGTTAGACAAAGACTGAAGTTATACTGATAGCTCAACTGTATTGAATACAGTTCTCTTTTTATCTTTTGCGCGAACTATCAGTTTGAGTAGATCAGCTTCCTCTGCACGTCCTAGTGTACGTAAAGTTTCGTGGCACCTCGAAAAAAGGTGCCCCCTTACACCTGGTAGCACTATGTAGTCCGTCCAACGAATACTTAGTGTCCGTTCAACATGAACATGTTGGACGTAGAAGACGACAGCTTTCACGTCACACGTAAAATCTACTCACAAATGAGTGACTCATAATTGGAGATAGCGTATTCATCAGCGATCCCGCCATCAGTGGCACGTCGAATTCTTTAATCAGAGACTAACAACACGCCGCTATCAACAAGTTCCTACAAGGGGAAATTGATGTCAAAAGACAGAAGATAGCCTCGCTTCAACAGCAAGACTCTCATAAGTCAATGGGCAGGCCGACGCACGCGCGTCGACCTGAAACATTGAAGGTAGATATCTCAAGGTACATAGGAACCGAAGAAGATTCCCTTTTGAGATAGTTCGTCGAGTTAGACGACTCCATAAGATCCCGTCACATCGATGGTGACGAGATGCAAGTCACCTTCGCCCTGTCAAATTTGACAGGACGAGCAAAGACTTGGGCCTTAGGGCTCAAGGTTCGCGACCCAATGTGTTTGAGTCGTTAGAGACCTTGAAGTCTCGGCTCAAGAAAAGTTTGAGCCACCAAGAGCCGAGTTCAGAGCACGCTCTGCACTCCTGAGGCTCAAACAAAATAAGCGTGATGTGCACGCTTACGCATTACATATCCACTACCTTGCGTGCAGCATCACGGAAAACCCTATTGATGAGCACACGCTCATCAACATGTTCATGTACGGTCTTGCATATGAACCGCTGAATACCTACATGTTCCGAGAGGACTTCCATACGCTGGAAGAGGCGATAGCGTATACGGAACAAGAAGACTTCAGCTTGATGCAGTCTCAGGATAACTCGTCAAACTATCGCTAGACGAGATGACAGGAAACCGGAGGTCCCGAACCAATGGACCTCTGTGATATCGAGAGCGAGAACTCTCGCTCTGCGAGTCACAAGCGATCGGCAAGGTGCCATCGCTGTCAGAAGATCGGACACTACGCTCATGAGTGTAGTGTCCCAAGCACCGCAACACGTCCAAAGACAGGACTTGATGGCCGTTGCTGGCCAAAGAAAGGTCTAAGGCGCGGGTTCGACCATGTCGCTAAACCGCGACAGCAAGTCGAACCGCCAAAAAACGGTCAGGGTCAGTAGGGGCGGAGAGCCTTACTAATCCAGCGACGTCAAGAGCATTTGCAGGACTCTTGATGAAAATTGCTCCCCCATCACGCAGTCTCTTTGTGTTACTGCCCCTAGTGATGAGGAGTCTTTCATTACTTTGAAGATCGAAGTGACAAGAGGAATGTCACTTCGCGCCCTAGTTGACTGTAAGGCGTCGAACAGTTTCATTCGACGCCAGTCGCTGGGGGATAGTAGACTCAACTATGTTGAGCGAGAGATCCCTTCGACGAGGATGACGGTGTGCCTTGCAACAGGCGCATACTTAACAGTGAATTAACGTGTAGTGGGTATCTGCTACATGCTAGAAGGAAGGCATTACAACAATGACTCCATCGTACAGGATTTGGATGACAAATGTGATGTAGTTCTCGGGTCTGCCATGGCTTAGAAAATACTAGCCATGGATCAGCTGGTAGCATTGATCTGTAAAGATGTATGATGTTTGTTCATCAGATGACCATATGATGAACGTCTTGGAGCGTCCAAAGAGTACGGATGTACTACGAGTGAGTGCGATGGCCTCACTTGCGGTACGGTCGTTAGTAACTTCACAAGATTATAGTATAGAAGGCCACTACACTCTGGAAACAGCTTCCGGCACCTGTGTAGAGACACAGGCTTCGCGAAGGCTCACCACTCGAAAAGATAGAGTGGATTGGGACATGGATGCACACCAAGCAGGGTACATCCAAGAAGATAGATGGTGTTGTTCATGGTGAACAACACGTTAAAAAGCAAGATCGACTAACAGGCAGTCGATAGTAAAGCAAACACGATCGACTAAAAGAGAGCCGATCGAAAACGAAATTACTGAGGCAGTGCACCCACAGTCAGAACACGTATTGGAAGAAAGTTCCAGCGTTTCTGAGAGTGACAACTCCCGAGAGAGTTATGTTAATGGTGTGTTTCCCCAACCACCTGCGGATGTGCTTTCCCAGGAAAGCACCGAGACAGCGAATATCTTGGTGAATGACGAATCAAGTGCAGGCGCTTATACACTTGAGCTGGTTACACCTCCGAAGTTGGCTTCGGAAATAATCAAGTTGCCAACGCTAGAATCTAATAGATTCTTGTGAGATCTGCGTAGTGACAAGACCAAGCAGATCTGCGTACTCGTCACAAAGGACGAGTACGTCGCAGATATTCGTTCGGCACAAGTGTTTACTGAGAACGAACGAGTTCTCAGTAGCTCATCGATGAACGAAGTGTCCCTGGATGAGAAGACCCGGATTGAGCAGTACGCGTCTCAATCTTGGGAGTATTTGAAGACAAATCCTTTGTATAAGGATTTGGTCGAATTCCGATATGTTTTCCCTAATCCGTGCCATGCGAGTTATCGACAAATTTTTAGTGTCTAAAACGATAGAAATGCGCGCTTACGTGAGAGTGGCTACCGCTCGTAATTTAGTCATATATTGCATTTTTAATACTTTGTGTCGTTGTCAAACCTCCGCACAGACTGAAAGCCGCTGTGGCATCTACCCTCTCTCATCAAGTTTGGAATACGTCGTCTTAAAGCGGCGGCTAGTTTTGTGTCACGAATACTGCGAGTGTAGAGCGATTGAATTGTACCGATCGAACATGTCGTAGTATAGGAGCCAGAGACGAGAAATTTGCGGACGACTGTCGTACCAAGTACGCTTTGGGTAGGTGTGTGCACTTACGCGATTTCGCGTTTAGTGCACACACCTCAAGAAGGCGGTGCTTGTACCAACCTGCTTAAATGAAAGTTTAAGCAGGTTGGTACAAGTACGCTCTTGTATTTGTGTAGCATACCGTATGATGGTACCGTATCATACGGTATGCTACACAAATACATTTTCACATATATTGACCAATCATGATTGACTGTTTTGAATGCTCGCTGAATGGAAGAAAAGAGGTTGAATATTACCGAAGAAAGTGAATCTCACAGTTCCCGATTTTTAACTCACACGAATATCATGTGACGGACTCTCCACATTACACGATCGATTAGTAAATGGGCACGACTACAGGTACGACCTAGAGTAGATGTTGTTTCGTGTCTCCTCGGAAAGCGACATGCTTTACAATCCCTACGCAGCAAATCGACATGCAAATAATAATCAAACCTTTTTGACCCTCACATGAGATCTCTTTGCAAATTCGGAACAGTGCTCTAGCTTGAACATTTGCTTCACGTTGTGATTTTGGAATGGTGATCCAGCGCCAGGTAAATTGCTACGCTATACAGATGCGCCCAGGGTCATACAATGCGCATAGATAAACTCTACTTGTAACTACGTCTTGATCAAGTAATAGTATCGCTTTCAACGATGAGCTCGTCATCCCGGTTGCACTAGCGTCCTTACGACGTGTGTCAATGAAAATTTGCCAAATGGTTCAGTCGACCAACTAGTAGTGCGATAACACCTGCTAATGCTGTGCGACGTGCAAGAGCACGTGAACGCTCGATTTGAGTATAAATAATAGCTCTTTGTAGTTAGAAAAGTACGTACGCTTGTTATCGCACCATTCGCCCACATTTGACTGCGAGCTTGATTCTGTCTGGTCTGCACATTTTCTCGTTGTTACGTATAAGCAACCGCGCTCAGTGCAGGATACGATTCTACAATACAAAAATGAATAAAATGGGATATGTCGAAGGTGAATTGGTCACCGATTGAGATGCCTGGATAGACTAAACAAGCTACAGGCAAGTTAAATGGAATAAGGCGCATAAATCCACCTTGTCTGTCTATCTGTTCCCGCTGCCAGCATCAATCGGGAGATGCAGTACGCCAAAGTATCTGTCAAAGTGGACAACCATTGTGTGTCTTGACAGCGCTTTTCGTCACTTCTTGACGACAACACGCTCACGCGTGCAACAAATGTTTGCGCAGTTGTTCTAAAAACACGAACGTCAGTAGCGTCTGGGGCCCGAGTCGCATGTATGCTGGCAGCCACCCCCCTTGTACAGTCCCCCTCACTCCTTCGTGCTTGATGACCTGCAGGAAGCAATCGGTGGCACTTGTGTACTCCTGGGCGTGCGTATTCATCAGCCTTGTTTTGACGACATCAGCCGGGGCACAAGCCGTCGTAGCCACCAATCCAGCCACCACACTAGCCACAACGTGAGTCTGAAGATCGTCCTGCATCAGCACCACCTGGTTCGTTAGAAGTGTCGATTTCGTCAAGTCGTAGGCTGCGATTTGCCCTGTCGTGAGCAACATGGCTCGGATCATATTCGGTCGAACGCCGCGCAGTAACGCTGCAAGTCCCTCCTCTTTTTCGACTCGAAGCAGTCCGTCGACCGCATGTTTGTAATTGCGTCTCTTCTCGGCTGGCAAGCGACTATCGGCCTGCATGCGGATGTTTACAATGTCGGCTGGGTTACCCATTATCCCCCCAAGCACTCCGCCAATCATCCCAAGCAGAACGTTGTGTCCCGTTGAGATAGGATTGTCGTCATTCCGACGCACGGCGTCATCTTTTAGATAGTGGTACACTGCAAATCGGGTGGTTGAGTACATGCCCTCCCTCATCACCCCTCCCGAAATGCCCTGGTAGAGTCCACTGAGTCCCTGCTGCTGGAGAACTCGGCGGGTGGCGGTCACAAGTCCCCCATTCTTTGTCTTGGACGTTTGCAAGTGGATTTTCAGCAAGTCGAATGGGTGCGTGAAAAACACGGCGCCTACTGCAGATACACCGCCGAATGTGTAGCTGGTGAGAGGGGGGCGCATCGATCCAGTAGGTGAGTCCATGTGAGGAAGCGACGGAGCTAAAGACGGACTGGAGTCACGAGTGCGTATAGAGTGTAAGAGTCAATTAAATGTTCCAAGTGACGATTGGTGAGCACGTTGACAGTAAATGTGCCGGATAGACTATTGAGTGTAAGATTGCAATGAAGTGCATCGCGTTGGTTGATGCCAAGCCAAGTCGTACGAGACTTGGCTTGGGACACTTGAAAGGGAGAATGTCGTCCGTCGTGCAGAGAAAATGAGATGGTGGAGAGTGAGGATTATTACAGAACCTCCTCTGACGGCCGTCAGTCTCGTTCAGTAGAAGAAAAGTGTTTAGGACCGGATTCAAGCGACATCTTACATGAGCTAGCCAGTGCTGCACTCGGGAAAAGCTACGTCTGAGGTTGTGCATTCCCGTTGAGCTGCCGAATTGAGCAACGGAGGGCGGCACGATCCATTAAACATGTTCAGCAAGCAATAGAAGCTGGAAGTAAAGCGACTGCAAATGGTATCGATGTCCATGTGCCGGGTAAGATTTCGGACTTACGTGACCCCTCACTCGCCAGAGATTCTTCAGATTTACACTACAAATTGCCCACAGCACGACGAAAGTCGCATAAAACCATACATAATGTTCGATGGCGACATTGCACGCACCCAGTGATCTCTGTGACTTGAGGCCCGATTGTTATAAACTCGTACGCTGGTCGACACCTTTCTGCTTGCAAATTTAATCGGTTTAGCTGTGAATACGACTGGCGTCCAAACAAATGCCGCCTATCTTGAGACTGTCTTGGTCATCGGCGTGCACCTTAACTAGCCACTTGACTCGCGAGATTTATCTGTGTGTGAGGCCGATATAGCTACTACTGGACGTAGTGTTCGTACTCGAATAGCAATCCACAAACCGGTATGGTTTGTGGATCGCTCTTCGAGTACCGTCTGAACAACTGCTAGTTTCGCCACGTTATATGACTATTTAGAAACCACTGATTCGAGGACTGTGGATTCCGCACCTATCCGGTTGCTGTTTGCCTGAAAAGTACGAAACATACGTGGTACACGCAACGGTTTTTAACCGTTGTTGACCAATTGCACGTATTAGAGGGCGGACTACTAATTGGTTCTCAGATCGCTACGTGATGACGAAGGTGCCGTCGGCAGAAGAGATGCTGGCTCTCGTAGATGCCACTACTGGGTCCAACGGGATGATGGATCCAACTATGCAAAGCCTATGGATACAGCTGCAAGAACAACATGCGCTGATTCAAGCTCACGGCCACGGGTCCCGCCCACGTACCGGTATGTTAAAATGTTATTTTTGACCAAAGCGTTATCAAAAAGTACACTAACTTGGGTTATTTAACCGATGTTCTGTTAGATGCTAAAGCAGCTGTTAGTGAGTCTACCGGTTTGGAAAAGATGATTGATTGTTCTGAAGTAGCTCAACTTGAGCATGTATCCATCCCGCAATCAGAACCACCATCTCTAAATTCGACAGTTATGAAACGGAAAAGTATTCCATTAAGTATGAAAAAAGAGGCTATTGAATGGATTATGGGTCCTGGAAAAGGAATCCCATCCCGAGCAGAGAAGCATTTTGGATGGGACGTCAGTGCTTCTTCGTTCCGCAAGTGGTGGAAGAATCGAGACAGTATTTTGAAAGACTTGGGGAGCAAAAAACGTATCCGCGGAGGAGGCCGAAAGCCATATTTGGAAGATTCGGAAGAAAAGTTACTGGTAGTGCTGATCCAAGAACGAGCCAAGAAAGACCGAGTGACTAGAAAGTGGATCGCCAAGACGGCGCAGCACATGTTTCAGCGCTCCAGTACCAACTTTAAGGCGTCCGAAAATTGGGTCACCAAGTTCATTCGACGCAACAAACTTACGCTCAAACGAAGCTGTGTCGCGTGTGAGCCACAACAAGAGTGCTTGGAAGTGCAACAGAGTGAGACTTTGCCAGGCTCTTCTTCTGCGGTAACTCCTGAAGCGACCACCACCACGTAAGATCTCTGCTACGTTCAATGGTCTCCTTTTTGTCAAACGGTGCTCACGCGGCTGTCTTTGGTTTGTAATCTATGTAGTTTGGTTTTGTAATGGCCAGCTCTGCAGGAGAAATCTTGCACGGATGTTTGTGAAGGGCTCTTGCGATTCCCAGGACGTGATTGCAGAATGTGTTTGGAACCAGCACATCGTTTATTCGCTTGCCATTGTGTGCTTCCGTTATTCTTTATTGTTGAGCGAGAGGCGCATGATTCGCGATGGAATAATCTGCTAGAGCTGCGCCTACGCCAACCACCGTGCCAACTTTGCTGCATAAAGTTGAAGGAAGAGGAGGAAACATTGTAGGGCTGCGCCGGACAAGCACGAATAGTACGTAATAGAGTGGCCGTACCCGTTCAGATGCAGCAGTGTTTCAATCGACAACTACTAATTTGTAAACCTCGTCGCAGCTCTGCCTTTCGACGAGCGTGCCAACCGTAGACATCGTGCAGGTGTTCACGGGTTAAAGAAGCGGATGACATTTTAAGGCATAGTGATGGATCTGAGCGAACACATCAAGCTAATGTTGCCATAACACTGGACATTGCGGTCGAGAATAGGGCCAACGTCTGCACCAACACATTCTTCGATGTACAATGCCGTCTAGAACAAGCGACGTGAGACTTTAAGCTTCACTCTAGCTGCCACGACGACCATATGCCAATATGCTCACAGCTCTAATGAGCTCAGCAATGACAAACAAGATGATCAGCAGACTAATGGAAAAAGCCTGTCCCGTCACGCAAGAATATGCTATGCAAGTACAAACTTGTATAACCAAAAGCAGAGTCGACCGATACAACAAGGAAGCAAACGTGATCGCATACTCAAACTCTTCAAAACCTTTGTATCATACAACTCAGGTGCACCGAACGTGACTTTGGCTGTGATCAAGCGGCATGAAGGCATGGTAATATTCAGGCCAGCCTTGCTCAGCAGAACAAGTAAACATGCTCCCATTCTTGTAATGAGACAGACTTTCAAGTCATTGAACATGGTGACAACAAAATGTCGCTTTTGGTTCCCACCGGTAGTGAATCATACGAGCGATGGTATGTAGATACTAAATCTCTGAACAGCGTTGCGCCAGCATGCACCCGGTGTAGACGATTTGATCGCAGCTAGTACTTGTGTGCCCTATTCTAAAGTGGCTTTTGTACCTACAGCACAGTCAAAAAAGCTTTGATACATTTGGTAAGGTGTTGCAGACCCGTAGATGTCGACAAATGTATCCTTCAGTCAACTAACCAGTACGGCCGAACAGAATTTTGCACCAAACGACAGTGCTCCCTCTGATAACTTTTTTCCCAATGACTAACAGCCTCCGCTATTTTCTAAGATCGGGCGTCCACCGAGGCCGTTCTTTGGCTGTTCTATGGTCACTAACTCGTAACTTGTTACTACTAGACATGAAGCGAGATGTAAGTTTCTAGATAAAACATTTGTACCGAATGTGGGAGGGTGAACCCATAAGAGCCAAGCATCGAGGGTGGTTTGTGTGGCGTTGGCACACTGCGAATGTCAATCTGTAAGCTACGGGGTAGCTTGGACGTATGACAGTAGGTTTCCTAGGACAGATAATGTAAAAAGTGCAGGCACTACCTAAGATGGGAATCCGCTCGCACATGGTCAACCTGTCTACAACTGCCTCCTCCTCTGCTTCAGCACCTTCCTTTAATTCCTTCTCCTACCACACTGCGTTCAATATCTCTTGGTTGTTGGGATCCGTCTAGGCTCTCTCGTCCTCTCCAATAGACTTGGATAGCTTATCAGTGGACAGTCGGCCGAAAATTACACCAATATTCTAACAAAGAACAACAACCTCAGCACACGACCAGGATGGCAATGTGTCTTGGACCACAACCTGAATCAATTTTACAAATAAAATGTGAGGTTCTGTGTCAGTGGTCTCTGAAGCTACTGTTCTGCTGATTTTGGGTAGATTTTAATTTGGGGTGGAAGAGAGAGGAGTGAGTGGTTCCGGATAGGGTTTTCGCTTTTTACTCCTTCAGTTATTGACATTACTATGGTGTATCTGGTAAATCTTTATTCTTATACTTTGTAAACAAAGTAAAATTTCTGTAATTTACTTGGCAGGGTTTCCACTGTACGACGCCACCATAATCCGATAACTAATAGCCTTTGCTAACTTATAGGAAATGTGTCCACCGAGCCTAGAAGTAGAGGAAGGACTGTACTATCTGCTGCAACATCGCGTACTACAACACCTTCGTGAGCGGATGACTGACAGCACCAATCTATCGACGACGGATTCAAGTTCTATAGTGTCCACAGATGCACTCAACGTGCGTGTCACGCGCAGCAAATCGCGAATCACGGTTAAACACATTTCGTGTGATCCTGAAAACAGTCTAACAACCACTTTTCAACCGTTAGTGAATAGGAGGATTCAGTCGTTCCATCCGTCGTTTCAATCAAACAAACAAGCAATCAAACAAACAATCAAACAAACAATCAAACAAACGTTCACTAGACAATGCATTCAGTAACACTCGACGTAAAAACAGGCACTACAAACGCACAGAGAACGGCGCTGCCGTTTAATTGCGACGACGACGACTTCGCACTTGACACTTGGCTTTCCCACCGAGTGGAGTCGGTACCTCCGTTACCAACTCGGGCGGGACATCGACGCCAACTTTCGTCGCCTCGGTAGCGTCGGGAGCAACAACCTCAGATGGTGTCTCCGTGGTCTCCGGAATGTCCGGCACGGTAGGAGCAGGAGTTATAGACGTTGCCGTCGGAGCTGCTGGGGGATCCGACGACGTGTCTTTTGCATCATCCGAGAGAGAGCTCCCGTCGTGCTGTAGTGCATTGTCAAGTGGTGCACTTTGACCAACATCAGAGTCGGACCCAGTACCGTCGGTACTAGACCCAGTGCTTCCAGTCTCTAATGGCGTCGGAGACGGAGGTGATGGGGCAGACGTCGTCTGTAACGTGTTGCCGCTGCCAAACTGTTGGTTCGTACTCGTACACTTGCCTGCGGTGAGGGAGTAGGTATCCGAGATGACGTCGCCATTGACCGAAGTGATGGCGACTTTGACCGCCGAGAGGTCGGTATTCGGTGTCGTGGAGACGTAGTAGTACGCACCATCGAGCATAGTCGTAACGCCACCATTGACTGTGACGCTCTTCACCCCAACGAGGCCGTTCGTGGGCTGGACGGCCATCCAATTGGCATTGCTGCCCTCTTTGAGACACACTTGCACACTGGCTGGGTTCGGACAGTCGACGAAGCGCCATCGCACGGTGAGGCGATGGGGGTCCAACCCCGTGATCTCTTTGTACACGGTCGGGGACAAGTCCAGTGCACCGTGTTTGCACTCGGGACACCGGTCGAGCACCTGGACAATGGCCGTCTTGTTCTTTGCCGTGCATCGGTCGTCAATACACGAGACCTCGATGCACCGTCCACAATTGCCAAGAGAGTTCCATTGCTCCTGGTTCAGCGCCACGTAGTTGGTCGAAGCTGTGGGAAGCGCTGACATGAAGTTGCAATTGCCACTGCTGACTTGACCGAGCGTATAGCTCGTCCCGTCACCCTCAAAGTATTCGTCACCTGCAGCGGCGATTGCTGCTGAGGCACCAAAGAGGGCGGCAACGAACCCGATAGAGGCGACCATGGAACTGTTGTTTATCCACGAAGGTCGTCGATCAATGTGCTGAAAGGCGAATTGAGAAATGAACGAGGAGATGATCCGAGTCGATGGAATGGCAAAGACGCAGCAAGACGCGTGTAGTGAAGACCCGCTCGCTCAGCTTGTTGGTTTTAAATGCCTCTTCTTCGACCCAGTAGCGAGCGCTGTAATGTGGATCAGGGATGGAGCGCAACTCGACGACAGCACGTGCGGTAGTAGAAGCTGTCCAGATTCAAACCTACTGCCTCTATTATTCGAAATCGCTCTCTCTCTCTCTCTCTCTCTTCGCGTTCTTGGAAAACGTTGCGCGTGACTTTTGATAGTAACCCACAGCGTGGAAGAGCGAGCTACCAGCTGCACGTGTATCAGCGCCCGGTGGTCGAGAGATGCAATGGACGTTGGCTGCTAAAAGAGGTAGACACTTGTGGATGGCGCAGGTCTTCAAAGGTCTTTGGGTGATACTTTCCATGCTTTTGACCCTGGCGAAGACCACGTCGAGTGTCGAACTTCCTGCAGAGCCAACCATCTGGATGAGGACGTGGCTACCATGCTGCGAGCCTCGCCAGCAGGTGGACCAAGTGGGAACTGATCGAGAACTAGACAGTCGTGACGCCCGAGCAGCTGGTCTCACGCATCGTGCGCGTGTGGCTCAAGTCGATCCGGCAGGGAGACGTATAGGTTCACTCACATGACGACCATACAAAAAAACACGCTGCTATCGTACGCGCGAGAGGGCGCCGCGAGTCTGAGAGATCGTCAATAGGTGCACAACCCAAGAGAGAAGACCCAAGGTTGTTCCAAGTGTAGTTTTTTCCATGATGCAATGTACCTATCGAGCGATTTAATGTACGGAGTGTGTTCTACGTGTCCTGGAGCTCGTTAGAACTGTTGTTTCGTGTCGACGCACTCGCCTTCCTTCATCGCGTACGTGCCCGAGACCACGTCGCCGTCGATCGAAGTGACAGCCACTTTGATCTTATTGAACGGCACCACGTCCTCACTTTCGATGTAGTAGTAGTAGGCGCCATCCAGCATCTTGCCAGCCTTGCCGTTAATGGACAGACTCTTGACGCCAATACGCGTGTTTGTAGGCTGGATGGCCACCCACCACTTGTTGCTGCCCGTCTTGAGGCAGACTTTAATCGTACCCGGTTCTGGGCAGTCCACGTACTTCCAGCCGATTTTTATGCGACCTGGATTGCTGCCCACGATCTTGATCAAAGCACTTGGGGACATGTCGAGGTCGCCGTATTGGCACTCAGGACAACGATCGACGATCTGGAGCGTGACAGCTGTGTTCCTGTTCTTGCACTTGGCGTCAATGCACGTGGCTTCGATGCACTGACCGCAGTGTGTCAAGTCGTCCCACTGTGCCTGGTTCACGGCCACGTAGTTGGTCGCCGCCTTGCTCCATGACGACATGAAAGCACAGTTGCCGTGGCCGACCTTGTCCAGGTCGTACGGCGTTCCATCACCCTGGAAGTACGTTTGGTCAGCAAAAGTGACTACTGCCCCGGTCATGGCCACGAGCGTCAGGTAGTGCTGGACGTTCACCATATGAATGGCTGTCCTTTGGTCGCGTGCTGTTTAATCGGAGAATGAGGAGACCAGCAGCAATCAGGTGCCTGAAAAAAAACAAGGTGACAGAAAGAGAGAGAGAGCAGAGCAGCAGTCGTGATGTTGACGACGCGCATCCTAAGAACGTGCGTGCCGTTCGATGCTACAAGGCGTGACATTGGCGATGGGACGCTCAAGGACGAACGTCCAAGCCGATATTTCGTCCAGTCTTCTTGTGAAACAGCCGGTCGCTTACGCTTCGCCTGCAGTCGACTGTCAACCTGGATGTACCTGTGGTACTTTAAGGCCAGTTGGGGACCACTAGCCGCCGCCGGCACGACGACATCGAGACGATCCTACGAAATGTTGAGGGCCCCGCTCCTAAGAATTAAGTAGAAAACAGACAAACAAACAAACATCGGACCTTAAAAGAAGGCAATCAAACGGACAAACACGAGCAAACGACCAATCTAACGCACGATTAAGCTTACGGCACTGAGCGTGTGTGTGCGCTAAAGTCTATAAAGCCATCGATCGATTCTCATAGAAGCTGATGTGAGATGACTGCTGGGATCGGCCTGGTTCTAGACGAGATACGAGCTCTTGAGACCGAGCCCATAGCACTTGGCTCTATCAAAAGCACACGTCGACCGCTCTAGTGGGCGACAAAAGCATGGCCGCCATGGGTTGGGCTATTCTGCGCATCAAAAGCCTGCGCACTAATCATAGACGGCCCCTCGACGTCACACGCCTTTTGCTCCTCAACTTTCTTCCTCTTGGCAACCACCACTGCTGCAATGAGGGCCAAGATAGCCACAGCACCGAGTGTCGATAGGATGATGATCAGCGGATCAGTGCCATCCGAGGCCTTCCAGGATTGGGTGTTTATCCCCTGAGGTGCATCGCTCTTGCCAAGAGCTTGGCCTTCGGCTGTTCGCTCTGCGATTGTCTGTGTAGATGCAGGTGTGGCTAGGGGCAAACCGGATTTCTGCTGCCTTGGCTGCTGGACTCTCCTCCTGTCAGCTGAGATAGTACGGGTGCCGTATCTAGTCTTGGACACTGGCCTCTTCTCCGGTGCCGGTTTCCTGCCTAAGCCAGGTACAAAGGTAAGTGGCCGCGTAGGTTTAATGGCATTCCTGTCGCTGCTTGCAAACCCAAGCTCCAATCCGGTCCTTAATTTTGGTTCATTGAGGGGCAGGGATGTCTCAACCGGGATGGTAGTCGGAGACGTGATAGGAGGTGCAGCTGCGGTAGAAGTGACCGCTGACAAAGTGGTTACCGGAACACCATCGGTGGTAAGAGGTTCCACTGGCGGATGAGGAGCTGTCGTCCCATCTGCAAAAGTCGGACCGGGAGATTTGATCTCTTCCTGTTCCGGTGATGGCATGTCAGTAGTAGTCGTCATAGGAGGCGTCGCCGTTGGAGGGGGCGCTGGCAGGTGTGACAACTCAATTTCGGGCGTCACATCCTTGAGCTCACCAGTTGCATTGTAGGTGGCATCGGGTAGAGCTGGTGACTTGTCACCCGTCGTCCCATTTGCAAAAGTCGGACCCGCTGGATATCCCTCTCCCTGTTCGGGTGACGTAGTATCGGGAGTAGTCGGAGGCACTGAGGGGGGCATCGGGTTGATGGGCATCGGCGTTGCAGCTGGCGGCGCTGGTGAGGTGGCCGGCACTTGCACATACGGAGTTGTTGAAAGCTCGATTGTCGGCAATTTCAAGTCTACGATCGGCACGTTAATCTGCCCAGTCGCCATTTGCGGACTAGGTGGGAATTGGTGAGTGCCTTCAGTGCACGAGTCGGCCGTGAGGGTCACGATATCGGTGACCGTATTGCCATTGATGTCCGTCAAGGTGATGGTCATGTCCGTGAGTTGCGTCTGCGTCTCACTCACTCCGTCTAGAACGTAGTAGTAAGCAGAGTGGAGCATGACCGTGTCGTGGCCGTTAATCTGCATACTCTTGACGCCCGTTGCAACGTTCGTAGGCTGCACTGCCGTCCAGTAGGTGTTACTACCACCTTTTAGACAGTAGTTGATGTTGCCCGACACGGGGCAGTCGACAAACTTCCACGTGACTTTGTACCGTGACGGGGTCGTCCCCGTCAGAGCGGTGAACACCGACGGCGACAGGTCAAGGGCGCCGTACTCACACTCTGGACACTGGTCGAGGAGTTGCACGAGAATGGTCTTGGACTTGTCAGGGCACCGATCGTCGCTGCACGAGACCTCGGCACAGCGACCGCAGTTCTGCAGCTCGTCCCACTGCTCGCTATTCAATGCGGCGTAGTCCGTCACGGCGAGGTTGAGTGCCGACATCATGTTGCAGTTCCCGGCACTTGACTTGCCCAGTGTGTAGGCGGTGCCATCGCCGGTAAAGTACTCGAAGGCATTGGCTACTGCAAGGGCGACTACTGAGACGGAAGCGAGCAAGTTGCAGACGTGCATGGGACCAGCTATCAAGATCGATTGAGGACAAGGTGTGCAAAGGCGGCTGCGTGGGGTGTCAGCTGACTCGGCCGATGGCAAAAGCAAAAGTGAGGTGTCAAGGGGCCATGACGAGGCTAACAAAGCACCACCGGGTTGGTTCGTTGGCTCGAGCTTGAGCTGTCGACAGTAAGACAAAGAGAGATCTCGGTCTCACTGCACCTCGCAGTGACTGGACAGACCTCCTCCTCCTCGAGCTGGGAGGATGCACTACCAGGAATTGCGCCCGAACGACAGCGTTGTCTGTGTGCGGAAAAAGCGCGAGCTTGCAACGTTTTCTTTCTCCTTCGAGTGCGACAGTGAGAACAGTCTCCGTTGAGCTGAATGGTCGGGACGCGTTCGGTCGCGATGTCCGTCACTGTCTATGAACCAATTCGTGCGAACTCTTAACTCATATCGTGCCTGTGCCGAAGCTCGACGAAGACAGGGAGGAGCCATGTGACGCGCCTGAAATTGCGAGCCGGAGTGTCGTGTGTTGCTGACTCGACCTGTGAGCACGACGAATCGCTCCGCTTGCGATCTATTCTGAACTCAAAGCTGAAGACAGTGTGACGTTGGCGACTGTGCCGCACGAGGTGAAGGGCTCATTTTGGAAGCACGGGATTTCGAACCGACAAACGGTACGAGAGCCACTTGCGTGGACACCTACGGGGTCCGGCTATCTGAGCGACCGAGTCACGTCACCTGCTGGCGAGTGCCGCACACGTTGACAGAAAAGATCGCAACCCAACGCTTTGCCGATGTTTGGCCGGGGGTTTTCTTACTGAACATCATCACTATATTCCGACTGTAGCTACATTGAGGTTACTGCGCAACTTTTGACTCTGCTTAGTAGACGGATCCTCTCGCAGGTACGTACTGCCATGCGAAAGCTCTACAGAAACACACTCACTTGACATCTTCAGCTTGCTACACGGGGCAGTTGACGGGTCCGGAGCTACTGGGAACTGCTATAGTGTCGCTTTCCGCAGTCTGCCGAACCACGTCGTCCTCATCCCTGGCAATTGTAGGACTCTGCTTCGCACCATTCGTCTTTCCGTCGCTAGACGTTGAGTCTGTGTTCGCCAGTGTTGACGTAGTAGTAGAGATACCGTCTTCCTTCACAACTTGCACGTGACTTGGCTGTGACGTCAACTTCGGGTTCTCCTCAAAGTCAACGCTCATGTTGTCCTTCCCTTCTGAGCTTGATCCCTGCCGGGTGCTCTGAATACTTTCGTAGCTCGGTTGGTCCCATTCAGATGGAGAGACGACAGGAGATCGTGTAGCTGAAGCATCCGGAGCTTCCGCCAACTCCTCACCATCGACGCTTGGTACTCTGGACTGTTGCAGGCGAGTTTGATCGTCACCGCCTTTCGTCGGTAAACTAGTAGTATGGAATGCTTCAGTCTCCTTTGACTCCTCGTCCGAGCTAGGCCTTTGCTTGATGCTATGATCCGAAACGTCAATCGTCGTCGAGTACTCATTCTGCTGAGGAGCTTGCTCCCCATGCCGCACTGTTGTGACGCTGGGGTCCTGTTGAACAGATTGACTTCCATCTGCAGCGGTGTCCGAGCCTTGGTGAGTTGCACCGCTGTTATCGATAACCAAGTCAGGCTCAGCGGTCGGAGTGGCATCGTTGTCGCTTGCCGAATGCGGAGGAACATGGACTACTTCTGAAGCATTGAAGACCACAGCACTCTGTTGCTGAGCTTGAGTCGGTGCTGCGGTAGTGGTAATTGCAGTCGGTGTAATCACTGTCGGAATCGTCGATGGCGGCGCCTTTCGAGTCACTGTAGTCGGTACATGAATCGAGGGAGACATAGTTGATGGTAAGTTGGTTCGAGGCTTTGACGGACGCCCGCTTCCGGACGGTGGAAACCGGTTGGTGCCCGTCGTGCACTGACCAGCAGTCAGAGACACCGTATCGACCATGGAGACACCATTCAGGTCTGTCATTGACACGGTAACGTTGGAAAGGTCTGCGACAGTCGAACCTGACCCATCAAGAAGGTAATAGTAGGCTCCATCCAACATCTTCGTGGCCTTGCCATTGATCGTGAGACTTGTGATACCTGTGGCAACATTCGTCGGTTGGATGGCCGTCCAGAAATTGTTGCTGCCACCCTTGAGACAGTAGTTCACGTTTCCCGCTACAGGGCAGTCCACAAACTTCCACTTGAGGGTATATCGCGCGGGGTGGGATCCTGTGAGTGTCTTGAAGACCGACGGGGACAGGTCGAGGTCGCCGTGTTTGCATTCGGGACACCGATCAAGGATCTGGACCACAACAGACTTTAGCTTGTCAGCACAACGGGAGTCGGCACATGTCACTTCAGCACAGCGGCCACAGTTCTGCAGCCCATTCCACTGGTCGTTGTTCAGCGCAGCATAGTCCGTGGTAGCAAAGTCGAGGGCCGACATCATGTTGCAGTTACCAGAGCTCGTGTCTCCGAGGTTGTACGCAGTACCATCTCCCGTGAAGTACGTATCAGCAGTGGAAAGGCCCAATGTGGCTGCAGTGGTGACGGAAACGATAGACCTCAGTGACTTCATTGTTGAAGGGGACGACCGTACCGAGTGGTCGAGATGTGAGAAATGAAAGAATGTCGTCAACGAAACCAGGCACGAAAGACGAGTTTACGCAAGTAGAGCTGCTTCCTTGCTCTGTAGCAATGAGGGGGGGATGGCAGGGGCAGTGCTTTGTTACCTTCTGGGCATCACGAACCGTCACGCTGCGTTGCGATAGCTAACCCCGTTATTATCCGGTAGCAGCCGTTTACAACAACTGTGACTGATGAATGGACTTGGTGACCACGTGACTTTCGTGGACTCGCAAACTCTTCCAAGTCAATGGCAGATTAGGCAACATACAAACATTTGCACTTATGGCATGACGAACATCTGCATGTCCACGTGGTAGCTGAGTGCTACAACGACAAAGCGTGAGAGAGAGGCTAGAAGTGTGTAGTTAGTTGTCAACCGGCTGGTGTTGTGACGCCAAACGCTCACGTACCCTCATAGGTGTTTACAGTGTAGATAGTATACGCGATTGTGTAATGCAGCTGTGGTTTGCAGTCGAGTGGATGCAACGGCCGCGAATTTACCTTGCGCGGGAAAAGCAGTAGCTGAGCAACAGCATGTTATTTATCCAACAGCAGTAGCGGAAGGAGGAATGGCCAACGACGCGTTGGAGCTACGAGCGTATGCTGTCGAGCTCTTGGCTTGAAACGGTTTATCTCAACCGCTTCGCAATTGAATTTGCTAATGGAAATTGCATCGCGCGCGATATCGTGGCTATGACTTGCCAGTACGCACCAACGTGGCAGAAGTGCTGGTACTTGAGTCGTTTCGATGCGAACAAGATGTACATGATAACACGTGCAGTGGTGTATGCTAAAAGTACGATTGTAGGTGAGTGGTTGGAACGTGATGTTTATGTGGCAGCGAATTCATACGCTTTGGCCCACAGTGTTTGCTGTACTGTGTCCGCCTTTCATTCAGTGCATGGTGGCGATGCTATCATACTGACAGCTTTGTTTGACATGCCTAAATGGCATAGCTTGCAACTGACTGAGAGTTGACGGCAAGCAATTATGTTGTCCATTTTTAAAAGATCAGTGCGAGATCTGTGTATTGTATGGGAAAGAGACTGAAGAACTGGCTAGGTTAGGTCGGACGATGAATCCTTTCTTTCTAATTCATCTCACACCGAAGCATCTTTGTTGGTGAGGCGCAAAGACACACGTTGGCTTCTTACACAGCTAGGTCGTCACGATAGTGCCAAGTTCCATGAGGCTACTATCTATGAATGCAGGTCGGTAGAGTCGTTACTGAATCAAGGATCTATGACTTGCATTTTCGCGTACGTAAATGAGCTGAAATCTCACGTTTGATTGCGAGCCCGAAGGATGAAGCTATCAGTGACGGTGCACAAGGTTGAGTGCCCAGCTTTTTGATCGTACTTATCTGTGTCCGTCTGTCAGTCAGTCTGACTGTGTCTGTCTGTTTGTAAATAACTCGGTTAGGTGTACCTGACCCGAAGTAAGTGCGATCTAGCCTGTCCCCCTCATTGGTACATCCGAAGTCACTCTTTGGCTAGGTCACTATGGTGGAGCGACAGTGACCTATCCAAACAGTGACTTCAGATGCTTGTGATTGGCTTAAAATCGATCAAAGGTGGGCATGATCACGTAAGCAAATGCTGGACGCTTTCAAGCAAAGGCCGATCACGTTGCCCATGTATACTGTACTGTAAGAAGTAGGAGTTAGGTAAAGTAAATGACTTGTATATTACCGCGCACCAGACGCGTTTCGGCCCCCCGCCGGGGGCCTCATCAGTGGTTTGTCAATCTACAAGTGAGAACTATCCATACGTCTAGCTGCCGTACGACCTATAATAATGCATAGAACCCTAAAGAACATTCTAGACATACCCTATCATGGGTCGAATCTCTGGAGTCGAATCCAGTGCATCATGCACTTACAACATGTACTGGGTTAACACCGACAGTGACAGCATCATACACATTCTTCAGTGAATGCTGCTGTTGTACAGTGTTCTGCAACTTGATTCAGTTCTCCAAACTGGAGTACTTATATCAAGGGCGAGCTCCAGAGCTTGCTCCTCTACTTATTTATTATGATCTGCTTATGAGCAAATCTGTCATAACTATCGGTTACGTGGGGGGTAATCAATACCGGTATTGATCATACGACCTGACCTTTAGCCTTTTATGACAGATCTGTGACAACTGCCGACCCTCATACACTACTGCCTACGCCATGTCGATGGAAAACATACTCAGACACATCTTAGATTGAATAGCGTCAACCTCATATTGATAAATGTGATGTCCTACGTGATACGTATCGAGGACTTACGTCCAGAGTAAATTCGTGGGTAGTTCAGTGTAATAACAGTGTACAAAGAAGAGATCTGAATCAATCGCGGTGCTGACATGGGTGCTCAAACAAGTATGTTAATTTGGTAGTATGACTATGAGCGATGTGAAGCGTGTGCAAAAAGCCTCGACGATATTATGGTATTCAATGATGCCGCTACAAACGTTCTAAAACTGGATCTTACTTTAGGGATACAAAAGCCTGTACGGGTTCGATACGTTAGTTTGTTTCACAAAAGGCTATAGAAGGGTGGAAGTACAAGCGAAGTCGAAACCGACATACTGCACAAACGTGCTGGAACAAGTGAAGTCTTTCAAGCCTTTTGTATCCCCAGACTCTCGGTACATACTACGGGTTGGGGCCACGGAATGCTAAAAATTATTCTCTTGAAGTATATATGGTATCAGCGCCCTCGATGGAATAACATCGGAATGATAAAAGAAGCTAAAGCAAATGTTCCGGAAAGGTTCATCGATATCATGAACTAGTATGGAGCAGATTGACGAGGTTGATATGCTCTGATAGTAAACGAGACTTAGCAAAACAAGTTGGAAAAGTCAGGGAGTTTACCTCCACCTTTGCCGCTGCATCAAAAAAAGGGTTGATTCGAAAATGATGACGTTAGTTCTTGTTAGCACCCGATTGACATCACATAGTCATCAATCTATGAATTAGCATGGCTTTTCTCGAAGGGTGTATGCAAGACCAAGAGTTTGGCGAAAGAAGAGCGAAGACGGCTGGCGTAAGAGATAGATAGTGAAAGACGAGCTCCGCTTACTACTGCAGAGAGTAGGTACTTCGTACCTTCAGCAATCAAATGCCGCTCGAAGCAAAGAAAAAAGGAGACGTCGAGCGCTGAATAAATGAGACTTTTGTCACCTTGAATGTGCATTAAACATACGGACGCAATACCATAACATTCATCGGTTTGAGCAGCTCACAGTCGGTGGAGTGTGCTACGTTTTACAGGTGCTACTTATTTGTTGTGTCCAGTTATGCATCAGAGCACGCCATGCTGATAATATGATATAGGCAAGTAACTCTCTTTCCTCGATCGAGAGGTCTGGTCATAAGTCTCACGACTCGCATTTCGTGGCAAGAATTTCATAATTTCGTGAGAGGGAGAAGTGTTGAGTTGCTCGTTAATTAATTGAAAGAGAAAAGCTAGAGTTAGTACATTGAATAGTCATCTGAATTATGTGCACTGGATTTTCTCATGTCGTCCACCCACGTTCTAATGACGCCTTAGCTAATTTTATAAAATAAAACCAACCTAACGTTTCTATGGCGACGGTTGGCTCGGAACTACTGTGTGAGCGATGTAGCTTCAACAAGAAGTCATTCGATGGCCCTTATTAGAAAGGTGCCATTTCATCACCCGTGTTTGCTATTTCCACTGCACTTCAAAAAAACTTTGCCAAAAAAGCGGATTTTTGCACGATTATTAGAGTCGGCTGTGTGTCATTTTATACGTCACTACCTGTCCTCAAGCAAAGATCATAAATTTGCTGAACATTCCAATCCTGTCCATTCATCACGCGTATCGGATCGATTTATACCTGTTGAAGAAACGACTATGGCTGCTGTTTTAACTGTACCCTTGTGCCAGCAGACAACTTGGTTGTCAGAATGGATATAAAGCAGATCGCTCTCGTTCGGTTTGGGCCGTGTAGTTATTTCTTGGATGGATATCGATACGAATAATGTGCGCTTTGGATAAAGTTCTAGCAAGACAACGACTCATCTATGTCACACTATTGAACGCTCGAGCGTGATCGCAAGTTAGTACATTCAGCCTTTTTACATCCTCGCCTAGCCATTGGTATTTTGTAGAAGAGTATTGTTTACCAGGTTAAAGTGATGTACGCGCGATGTAAAGCAGATGCAGACATTATCAGTGCTGAACTGGTCCTTGTGAACCGCTTATCTTAATCAGCTGTACACGAACCTGTACTTTTGAGATAAAGTTCTCCTAGCTAGACAGACAATGGTTGTGGCAAAGGTCTGATAATTGGCGTTCTGCCTTCCATATCGGCTTATTCGCTTCGAGCTTCAGAGCACTACTGTGACTATTTGATGCACCAGTCAATTACACGAATTGTTTTAGTATCACGCGCCCCTGATCAACTCACGGCATGTTCGTCGATCGCTAATGGAGCTCGCTTGCAAAACACATCGTAAATGTTTTGATTGTCAGCGTGAAGGACAAGGCGCAGAACCAATACCAGAGACCGCTGCGTGAGTGTTTGATCTAGGCCGCATTGCCCGCGAGGATGCCAGCTTTTGCTCGTGTTTATAAAAACTATCAAGTCGTTTTATCGATTCATTCTGTTTAGCAACCTGTGTCACCGGCGAGGGTGAAGCACATGGTAGAAGGAATGAGTGACATGATGGTCACCACAAGCGAGTAGATAAAAAACAAGAGACAAAGCGCTACAATACCGCCACTTGCGCCCTTCGTGAAGCCACCGTACATGCGCAACTGCTGCGCGTCGAGCTTTTGAGACGGCAGGAAAAAGAGTCCAACCCAAGCGAGAGCGTTTATCCCAAAATTCAGGAGTAGCGATAGCACAACGTCCCAACGCGCGCTTGAAGTGTCTGCGGCAACTTCGTCCACGTCGTAAAAATTTGACCCTTGGAAAATACCCTGAGCATTCGTATCCACAAAGATGTTCACACAACGTTGCAGTGTGAGTGTAAGGCCCACCATAGCGCCTTCGGAACCCTCTTGAACAATCTCCGTCACGGGCACGATAGTATTCAGAAGACCAATGCCGTCCGAGACATAAGTCATTGCGTAAAAGAATCGGTAAAAGTAGCGGTTGCGCACCACATCCAACGACACCAGCAGCGTCACAAAGAGATTCGGTACGATCTGGAAAGCAGGCGCCAATGCAAAGAAGATGGGCCACACCCGATTCATAAAGACGTAGCGCCACACGAGCATGACGCCGATCATCACGAGGTCCTGGATAGTTTTGACAACCAGCGAATTGTCCTCGTTCGCACCAGCCCACGTACTCACGACAGTGGTCGACTGATTGAACTTGATGCCCAAAAACAGCGTGAAGAACCAAATGAACGCGAGGATTCGCCACACCGCTTTCTGCTGCATGATTTTCCACAGAATCTGACCCCGGATCTTCATGGACGTATTGAGCGAGTATACCTCCTCATCCCAGAAACGAAAGATAAGCGGCAGTGGCAAGATCGACAAAACTCCAAGGATGATCATTGCTGTCGATATCGAGATGTTGGGTTCGGGGCCCGTGCCCAAAGCTAGAAACGAGAGCACCGACGTGAAGATGGATACGAAGCGGCGGAAGATCAAGTAAGTCACTTGAATGGAACCACGGTCACGCAGAGATTCACGTTGTGAGAACTCCACCACCCGAGTGTGCACGCACACGTAGGTGGTGATGCAGCCCATGCTGGACAGAGCGACAAAGAAAAGAGCGACAACCACCGATCCTTTGCTAGCCGTCGCGTCATGGCTAAGAGACGCACTCACAATGGCGATTGCAAACACCGCGACGGCATTGATGATGCAGCCGAGGATCATATAACCTTTACGACGAAGACCCATGATCGGGTAACAGTCGGACAGTAGACCGACGAGGAAACTGAGGGTCATGGGCATCTGGATCAGTCGCTTGACGGCAAGAATTGACGTCGGGCTTAGTCCCAATTGCGTGTTGTACATTGGCTGCACCAGCACGAGCAGAGCTTGGTAGGTCAGCATAGAGGTGAACGTAGCAGCCACGAGACCGAGACACTCCATGGAAAAAAAGTTCACGGACCTGCCCTTACGAAGACTACCATACATTTGATGGTTGTAGAACTGCTCACTAGATGCAAAGGGTCCACTCTGACTATCTAACGAAGCGCCGGTCGAATTCAAGTCCAGCGGCGAGTCGAGCAAGTTGAAGTTTGTTTTGCTCGGGACCAGCTGAGGTACCATCGCGTCGACCGTCTTGGGTTCGAAGTTGGTGTCATACATGAGCAATGAGGCGTCGGTACAACAAGAAGTTTAAGGTCGTCAACCGCAAGACTCAAGCACAATGTCGACTACGATGAGAAAAATTGCGAACTGATGATGCAAAGGGATCGCTTGTCAAGATGTAGACGCAAAGACGAGGAAGTTCTGGTCGGTATTTCTTGCTGCCGTTGAGTTGGTGAGATGACTGACCCACTCGCGGCTGGCGTAAAATCAGATGCTAGCGTGCGTGGCATATGGATTTCGGATAGAGCATGGAAGTAAGTGGCACTCGCGTTAGTAGCTGTTGTTGACCGTTGACAAGAACACATGGCTTTGTGATGTATATGCAATACACATCTATTTATACAAGAAGCTAAGAAGAAAGCAAATGAGCAGATATAACCAGACTGACGACAGTTTTACTGGGTGGAGGCGTATCGGGAGCATGATGCAAGGACGCATTTTTTCATACAGCTGTAAAAAGCTTCTTGTCGCCTCCCTTGTGTTTTGGCGTCTACTGACAGAGGCGATGCCTGTGAAAGCTGCCATTGTGATGCAATGCAGCCGTGTTCATGTGTGCAGTACGTCAAGCACGGCACCTCTTGAAGTGATATCTCGGACGAATACTATCGTCAGTAAATGCTGTTGGTGACCGATGAGGCTGTGCTCGAGTTGATGGCGAAAAATGGCTCGCGCAGGGACTTCCCGGTCCAACTTTACTGGAGACTAGGCTCGCAGCCGGGAGGCAGAAAAGTATGATCTTGATCCTCAAATACGTCGTGAATGAAATCACGCTCCTATAGTTTCCTGCCTCTAGCTAAATGTTGGGTAGTGAGGAAGTTGTGTAGCAGCTGAACTCACACGTAACCGAATCGATGCGGAAGCTGTGTCGTGCAGCGGACAGGTGCTGTTATCTATTCAAAGCCAAGAGAGATCTAGTGAAGATTTCAGCGCTTCTGATGCTGCGTCAAAATCAGCATTATGGACTGGATTTACACGAACACCGGGTGTTTCGAAGCTACAACAAATTTGTATGTACAGTCGAAATCTTTCGTGTTGATCAAGCTTCCTAGATCCTCACTGAACTACAACCAATCCAAGGAGGAAGCATAAACTCCTTATCGCCCTCACCACATGGACCGTGTCTGCAGTCACTGTTCGCCCGATTGCCGTCACCACCTGGTTTAGTATATTACACTCACTCAGTTACCCGATGACTCGACAGTGTCCGACCGCAAAAAGTCTACACTTCTCCTGGCGGTTTACCAACTACCAAAGTGGCAGCGCATGCAGTTGACTGAAACTGCCAGAAGCATTATCCTGGCTTCCCTTTGTCGTATGTGCTGAAGGCACGTGCATAGTTTGCTAGTGGCTGACCCCGTTGAGGATATCCCGGAAATGCGTCACATGTCAATGCTAGCTGTGCAAGGTTTATCGCTAGTACTTGGGGCTCTTCTCGGTGCTCATTTCGTGATTGTACAAGACACCCGCCATTTTGTTCAAAAGGCACAAATTGTGAGCCAACGCACTATTTGTTGCCTATCAGCTGCATTGCGGCATCTGCATAACATCACGTAGGTGCAATGGTTCAGGCGGTTCTCGTTAATGACGCGTTAAGTAGTGAGGTCCGACGTCATGAAGTCCGTTTACTATGCAAAGTGGCGTTTTACGGCAGGGTGGTTGTAAACCAACCAGTGGCGTTTTACGGCAGGGTGGTTGTAAGCCAACTACCTCTGTATGCCGGGTAGTTGGTCGTGGTGGTCTTGCCTGCATGCGAACGCTGGTCATCCGGTGTATATGTGGTTGCATGTCATTCACATTCATACGTCAAACTTCCGATCTTGACCTGCCTAGTCCAGATTATCGCTAACGTCTTCACCGAAAAAGCAGTGTCTATGCCAGTTCGCAGTAAAATGGCTGTGTAACATTTGTTGCCCTGTGTAACTTTCTACGTGCCAATAAATACACATGGTTAGCATAAAGTGGTGCCCGTGATTCGAGTTGAGCATGAATCAGCGTCTGGTGGTAGCTTCTTAGTTTAGTCCGCCCTAAAAGTCAAATTGCCGCTTGGTATCGATAATATTCGAGTTGTTACATCGACTACTACATCTGCTTTTCAGGATCGCTTGGGTCGCGTGGTAGGTCCGAGACTTTAATACGATGGAGGAGCAAGCTCTGGAGCTCGCCCTCGATATCAGTACTCCAGTTTGGAGAACTGAACCAAGTTGCAGAACACTGTTCAACAGCAGCGTTCACTGAAGAATGTGTATGATGCTGGTACTGTCGGCTTTAACACAGTACAGTTTACTTGGGCAACGTGATCGGCCTTTGCTTGTAAGCGTCCAGCATTTGCTTACGTGATCATGCTCACCTTTGATCGATTTTAAGCCAATCACAAGCATCCGAAGTCACTGTTTGGATAGGTCACTGTTGCACGACCATAGTGACCTAGCCAACGGGTGACTTCGGATATACCAATGAGGGGGACAGGCTAGATCGCACTTAGTACGGGTCAGGTACACCTAACCGAGTTATTTACAGACAGACAGACAGACTGATTGACAGACGGAAAGAAAGACAGACAGACACATAGACACGTAGACACGTAGACACACAGACACACACAGATAAGTGCGATCAAAAAGTTTGGTATTCAACCTAGCGCACCATCACTGACAGCTTCATCCTTCAGGCTCGCAGTTAATACATTTCACATCATGCAGCTGACCCATGATGGATTCCATCATGTGTGTGTTTGAAGGATGTGCGAAGAAGCTCTTCCGTGGCCGCCCATCCTCTCGTCGCATCAGTTTTAGTTTCTTCTCCTGAGTTTTATGGGATGCATTGCTCGACGTGTGAAACCTCGTTGTATTCAACGTGCGAAGGAAAGTGTTTGATAGTTGGTAGCTTTCGATCATGTCCATGACATACTGATAGCGCCCTCGTGTACCCCGTCTCAGTAAAAACAGGGCACCTAGCGTCGTTCACCCCATCCCGGATTATAACACTCACATCGCTATTCTATGAAAAACAGACAACTACCAAGCGGGGAACGCTGGAACACGTGTAAACCTTTCGCTGCAATTTTTTAAGTGCCGTAGCGAATCCTACAGAAATCATCTTCTATGACTATGCCCTACCGGAAACATCAACATTGACGTGGCGGGTTGTTCTTTCAAAGGTTTCATGTTGGAATGATCTGGCACACTTGTTTGAATGGATTGCTCGATGATTGTGCCACCGTTCGATCCAGTGCGAAGTGCGCGTGAACGGCTCGGACATCGTGCCACCTAGTAAAAGGACCTTCCTACGATATTAAACTGATCCTCTCGTGAGTCCACTGGTGATTGTAGCTTTGGAGGTAAAAACGTAGCTGTCGCTGTGATGCATATTTAAGCCGCCGTATACAGACAATGCAGACGCTCGGGGGCAAAGAGCGACCCAGCATGGGTACGTGAACCTTAAGAACTCATTTCACTTTTCTCAGCTGAACAACTAATGTTAAAGGGCGAGCTCATGAGTTTGCTCCTGTCTTATGTGCCGCTTCGACGGGCACAGCTTCAGTACACTCCATGAGCGCATACAAAACTGATTCTATACTGTAAACGCGTCATAAACACTACTGAAATATGGTGTAAAGTCAATGTTTAGGAAGTTCCGATTATCTCTCCCAGATTAGTATTGCGTAATATTTCGCCGTTACCATCGCCATTTCGCAGCAGTGCGCGTGACTGAACGACTATCGAACGGAGCTTGTGACTCACAAAGATGAACGACAGTCACCTAGGTGTCGACAAAACAATCTGTGGGTCACTTAAATAATGTAAAACGGAATGAAACACCATGCAGAATATACAACGCATTACGTGGAACCTGCGCTTTTGCGGATTAGTTCTCATTTCAGCTTCGCCGGCACATTTGCGCAGATTAGCAGTGTACAAAATCAGTGAGTTACAAGTCGAAATCAACATAGCAAGCGGCCAAACAGGCAAGATGGTTGACGGAATTACAATCATTTGTTTAAACAGCGGCCAGTATTGTTTAATTTGTAGGCTTGTATGTTACGCAACGTTTCTATAGCCAAGTAGAAGACCTTTCGACCAGATAAGCAATGCAAAGAACTCAAGCATTTACACCACCATGAACATGTACGACACCACGGATGACGCGATGCCTTAGCAACCTTCGTCACCGGCGATGCCCAGGCAAGACATCGATGGCAATAGCGTGAGTACAGTGACAGTCAATGAGCACAAAAAAGAGCATCACAACGAAAACGAGAATCGCGCACTTCGTGTATCCGCCAGAACTCCGCAGCTGCTGGGTGCCAAGCCTCTGCCGAGGTAGGGAGAAGAGAACAATGAGCACTCAACGCATTGATGCCATGGTTCAACAGTAGTGTCTTTAGCACAGGCTAATGCGCTCGAGGGTATCCGTTGCAGTTTCTTCATGGCTGTAGAAGTTCGTGCCTTTAAACAGCACAGTCGAGTTGGTTTGAACGAAGATGATGATCGAATAGTACAGAGACGTCATCGATCCAACCATAGCACCCTTGGAACCTTCCTGGATGAGTTCCGTGAGCGGCACGATGCTTGCCAGCCAAAAGGTGAACAGACTGACATACTCGGGAAGAGATTCATCACGTGATAGAACTATCGGTTACGAAAGATGTCTAGAACGGTGCAGGTGGTCGCAATGGTTTGAGAAGTGACCAGTAGCACGGTAGACATCGCAAAGGAGGTACGCCACGGTCGATTTATACAGCAGTAGCGCCACACTATGGCCATGAACATCACCGCTCCAAAACCCAGGACATGCAGTAGAAGTATGTTGTCACTACTGACTCCCGCCCAAAAGCTCACGAGTAACGTGGGGTCGCTAAAATTGATGTCATTGAATAAGGCGGAATGCACAAGAACACAAGAATGCTCCAGACTGCTTTTTGCTGCGTGGCTCTCTTTTGAATTGGGCCACGTGACTTCATCGAAGTCGAGAGTGGATAACACTTTTCCTGCCAAGTGTGCCGCACGAGCGCAATCATGAAAGCTTACGACATCGCCAAAGACAATCAGTTCTGTACTGTGGTACCTCGCGCTGGTCTGAACAACATACGCACAAGCACTCGTGAAGAGCAAGACCGCAACTCTGAAGATTGAAAACGTTGCTGTGATAGCGCCGCGCATACCCAGCGGCTCACGTTGAGACAACTCGACCACTTGAATGTGAACGCACATGAACGTGACCGTGTTTCCAGTTCCAATTAGTGATGCGAACGCTATCATACCTACTGCTAATCCAGTGCATTAGTTCCTCGCTTGAGGCTTTCTCCATGAGCGTTTAATGCCAAGAGGGCAAAGTAGCTTACCACAGTTGACACCAGACTGATGATCAACTGCGCTTTGCGGCGGAACCCCACGATCGGATAGCCGTCCGATAGCAGCCCGAAAAAGAAGCAGAAAGTCGAACGCATCGAAATGAGTCGCTGCGACGCTGCCAGCTTCGCTACATTCAAGAAAATGATGCTTTAACATCGGTTCAATCACGCCAGTCAGGCACTCACTCGAAAACGCTGACGCGAATGTGGCCGCCACGACACCGGCACATTCCTTGGTGAAAACTTGGCGGGATCTCCCTTGCGGAGAGTCCCGTAGATGTTAAGACCGTGGAGTGACAAGCCTGTGTCGGTTTCTGCGACTGGGCTCTCGAAATCTTTTGCTGCGTAAGAAGGCACTGTAGCATCGTCGTTGTATTCGGGCGATTGGGATGAATGGTAGTTCTGAATACCCGCCTCGTGCTGCGATGTCAACTGCATTGTTGTAAGACTGATGCATCATGTTTAGCTATGCTCTGTCAGCGTGTCGGACTTGTACCTTTTGGCTACGAAAGTAGACAAGTGGTCCTTGGAAGATCGTGGTGGTTCCTAGTGTCAGAGTCGTGATAATCGAATACATAGGGATGTCTGGCTCACACACATGGACTTAGCTTGAAGTAGGCAATCAGATAGCTTAAGTGTTAATCACAAGAGTCAAGCTTCGCTTGATGTTGCAACACAGCTCAAAATGTACTCAACAATAAGACTATGTATTTTTGATAGGCCATCGTCATGTCAGCGAATATTGCAGAGACTGTGCTTTATGTGTAACAATCTACTATGTCGAGGGCTGGTTGTGTATTGTATTTGCGGTAGTTATGACCCCATTGTAACGGGGTGAATCGTTACATAACAATTTATAAGAAATTGTTAATAGAATATAACTATAAGAGTTATATTCTCAGAATATTGTCATAAGGACAAATATTCTGTAGCACTTACGAGTTTCTAATTGGTTGATATAGGCCATTATATCAACCAACGAAGACGCGCCACGACAGACGCACGCAATGAGTGGTGAGCAGGTAACTGATTTACACATTTGTATTTAGACATAGTTAGATGAAGATAAATAGTGATTTATTGCAGACATTAACTATACTAAATACAGTTCTACTTTTTACTTTAAACAAGTACTCGCTTCTTCTTACCGTCTTCCTCTGCACGTACGAGTGTACGTGAAGTTACGAGGCACCGCCTTATTCTGTCATCAGAATAAGTAGCTTGTACTGTCACCAGTACAAGCTTCAGGGTGCCCCGTTACACCTGGTAGCACTTCGTAGTCCGTCCAAGGACTACGTTCACATCTAACATGAATATGTTAGATGATGAAGATGACCAAAGCTTTCACGCTACGTGTGCCGGCTACTCCCATTTGAGCGATGTCGAATGGGATGCGGTTGAACGAATGGGTTCAACCATGGGCATCCATGCTGTTAGCGTCATGCTAGAGGCTCTCAATAGAGATGCCCAACATGCTGCTATCGCCAGGTTCATTCGTAATGAACTTGACGCTGAACGCGAGAAAGTAGCCTTGCTTCACCAACAAGGTTCTCAACAAGCAGAGTTGTTGAGAAAACAGGGTGCTCAACAGTTTGAACTGTTGAGACAGCAGCAGGCTACTGCTGGTGGGTCGATGCACTCGCGTCGACCCGAGACCTTGAAGATTGACATCTCTAAGTATAGGGGAGTCGAAGAGGACTCCCTCTTATGATGGTTCGTCGAATTGGATGACGCCATAAGGGCGCGTCGCATCGACGACGGGGATATGCAAGTTGCATTAGCCCAGTCAAATCTGGCAGGACGTGCCAAGACTTGGGCACTGGGGCTCAAGTTGCACGACCCATATGCGTTTGGGTCGTTGGAAGTCTTCAAGTCGCGGCATAGACAAACGTTTGAACCGCCTAGAGCTGAGTTCAGGGCTCGAACCGAACTCTTGAAGCTCAAGCAGGGTAAGCGTGATGTGCACGCTTATGCTCAACATATACGACATCTCACGAGTTGTATAAGTTCCAATCCGTTGGATGAACACACGTTGGTTTCGGTGTTCATGCAGGGTCTTGCGGATGGTCCCGTCAAGACTCACCTGTTCCGGCTTGAACTAGATTCACTATAACAAGCCATTTCCATTGCGGAGCAGGAAGACTTCAGTCTGAGACAGGCTCGCGCCAGCTCGACATCATATCGTCAACCGAGACGATATGACAACGGAGGTCCAGAGCCGATGGAACTCTGTTATGTAGAGAGCGAGAAGGCTCGCTCTACAGGCTACAAGAAGTTGCAGAGATGCAACGGATGTCAAAAGACAGGACACTACGCTTACGAGTGTAGTGTCCCTCGTCCAGTGTCTCGCGATACTGGGCGTAGTGACCGTCCACCCATGAGAAAGGGGCAGGGACGAGGGTCCGCAGTTGGTGCAAAGACGCAACAACGGGATGGACCGTCAAAAAACGGACAGGATCAGTAGGTGCGGAGCACCCTACTGATTCAGCAACGTCAAGAGAATTTTTGTAGGCCTCTTGATGAAGGTTGCTCCCAACACACAAACGTTGTGCGTCGCTGCTCTAGGTAATGACATATCACTCATTACCTTGAAACTCGAAGTGACGAATAAGTTGTCCCTTCGAGCTCTAGTCGATTGTGGGGCGTCCAACAATTTTGTGCGACGCCAATCGCTAGAATATGGTCACTTTAAATTCAGTGAATGTGACACACCTCCTACGAGGATGACGGTACGTCTTGCGACAGGCGCATCCGTAACCGTCATGAAGCGTATAGTGAAGATCCACTATACGCTAGAAGATACCCAATATGACGATGACTTTATCGTATTGGATTTGGATGACAAATTTGATGTCATCCTTGGAATACCGTGGCTCAGAAGGTACGAACCACGGGTAAACTGGCAGCATCGAAAAGTAACGATACCTGCCGCTTGTTCATCATATGGCCATCTGATGAACGTTTTGGAGCGTCCACAAGCGTGTGGATGTACTACGAGTGAGCGCAATGGCCTCACTTGTGGTACGGTCGTTAGTACGACTGCACAAAACCTTAGTGTAACAAACAGTTACACTTCGGAGCAAAGTTCTGGCGGCTGTGAGGAAACACAGGCTGCGCCGAAGGTCTACCATTCGAATAAGTCGAGTGGACCGGGACAAAGATGTATCCCTAGCGGGGAACATCTAGAAGAGAAACAATCGATCGCTCAGGTTAAGCGAAACGATAATCCTAGATCGACTGGAGAGTCTTTCGTAGAGGATCTCGCTGTGGTTGCGCAACCCCAGCTAGAGGAAGTAAAGGGAATAAGTCCCAAGATTACAAATACGGCGGAAATAAGTTCCCCAAAACCCGCGGGAATAAGTCCCCGGGAAGCCGAAGGAATAAGTCCTTCGAAGCCTGAGGGAATAAGCCCCCAGGAAATGACAGAGACATTGAATGTCATAGTCAATAACGGATCAAGTGTAGGCGCTTATACACTTGATCTGATTGCGCCTCCGAAGTTGACTTCGGAGATCACTCAGTTGCCAACGCTCGAACATAAAAGGTTCTTGCGTGATCTGCCTAGTGGCAAAGTTCCACACTCGTCGCTGACGACGAGTGTGTAACCGACATAAGGTCAGCAACAGTGTTTACTGAGAACGAGAGAGTTCTCAGTAGTTCATCTATGGACGAGAGTGTCCTAGATGAAAAGACACGAATTGAGCGATATGACTCCCAATCGTGGGAATCGCTCAAGAAAAATCCTCTCTATGAAGATTTGGTTGAATTCAAGGATGTATTCCCTGAAACTGTTCCGTGCGAATTACCGAAGGATAAAGGTATTCGACACGAGGTCGAGCTTAAACCAGGCTCGAAGTACTGTGTCATGAAGCAGTGGCCACTGCCTCGTGAACAAGTACTTGAGATCGACAAGTTCTTTGCCGATCGTTTAGCAGCGGGCCATGTGAGGGAATCAACTTCTCCGCATAGCTCTCCGACCTTCTGTGTGCGAAAAGCAACAGGAGGGTGGCGGATAGTGCATGCATTCAACAAATTGAACGCTGCAACGGTACCGGCTCAGACGCCGATACCGAGGAAGGACATAATCATTGATGGTATGTCAAAGAGTACCATCTTTTCGTCCATGGATTTGATGGATGGCTTCTATCAAATCCTTATGCGGGAACGGGATATACCCTATACCGCAGTTAGCACGCCTAGCGGCATGCTCTGAGAATGGCTAGTAATGCCACAAGGGCTTAGTAATGCCCCTGCCACGTTCAACAGATGTGTATCACATCTGTTGAGACCAGTACGAGAATTCGCGCCGAGTTATTTCGATGACGTATTCATCCATAGTCGGGCTATGGATGGAAATTCGGATGTTGAGGTTCACAGGTACCACGTCCGACAGGTTCTTACAATCATGCGAAAGCATCAATTGTATGCAAACCTCAAGAAGTGTATATTTGCAGCAAGCGAAATACCACTTCTTGGGTGCATCGTCGGTAAGAACGGAGTACGTCCTGATCCCGAAAAGATCAAGGCGATCACCGACTGGCCCGTGCCTGTTGATGTCAAAGGTCTTCGAAAATTCCTTGGGCTAGCGGCGTATTTGCATAAGTATTCACGCAATTACGCCGAAATGACTGTGCACCTCTCTCGTTTGTTGAAAAAGAACGAGAGGTGGTTATGGAACGCTGAATGTCAGCGCTCCTTTGAGGGTATCAAGCAGAGCTTGATACAATCCCCAGTCCTAGCAATAGCCGATCAGGACAGGCCATTTCATGTGGTCTGTGATGCCAGCGATTTTGCAATCGGCTGTGCATTAATGCAGTACGATCTTGAAGGCGTTGAACGCGTCGTCTGCTATCAGTCGCGTCAGCTGCAACCAGCTGAGCGGAACTATCCAGTGCATGACAAGGAACTCCTTGCCATGAAGTATGCACTCGCGAAGTTCAGAGTCTATCTATTAGGAGATGGACCCTTCATTGTTTACACTGACCATGCGTCGTTACGCACGGCAGTGAACAGCCCGCACCTTTCACAACGAATGGCGCGGTGGTCGTCATTCTTTGCAGAATACAACTTTACGGTCGAGTACAAACCAGGACGACTTAATGTCGTCGCTGATGCACTCTCACGTCGTCCCGACTTTGAAACAGTCGCGAAACCCAACAGCGAGACAGTCACTGTTGCGGTTATGACGTCCTCAGTCCCATCTTCAACGTTGTATGATGATGTGAGGCGGGCATACGCCCAAGATGGTGAGATTGTGAAGTTGCTGACACATCTCTCCCAACCATCTCGAGAATCGTTAAAACGATTGTCGCCTGCGTATCGATCTGCATCGGATCGATACACTACTCGTAACGGTTTACTGTATTATACAGCCGTTTCTGGTGACACACCACTTGTTGTCATTCCAGATGATACTGATCTGCGTTTGCGGATCATGTTCGAGTATCACGATGCTCCTATAGGAGGACATCGTGGCCGAGAGAAAACATATCTCACGGTAAGTCGAGACTTTTACTGGCCCCGCCAGTATCAGTTTGTGCGAAAGTATGTTCGCGCATGCGAAGTCTGCCAACGAGTGAAGTCAAGTCCTTCACTGCGTGCACCTTTACAGCCTCTACACGGTTCCGGCTGAGTGCTGGGAATCCATCTCAATGGATTTCGTCTTCGGGTTACCCAAAGACGCACGCGGGAATACGGGTATTCTCGTATTTGTTGACAGATTCAGCAAAATGGTACACCTTGTGGCTGTACCAGAGACAATCACGGCAAGTGGCTGTGCTTGTGTCTTTATTGACACCATCTTCCGACTTCATGGGTTGCCCCGTGAACTCGTGTCAGACAGAGATCCACGATTCACTGCTGATTTCTGGCGTTCCGTGTTCAAATCACTCGGAACGCGCTTGAAGATGTCGACATCTGATCATCCAGAGACAGATGGTCAGACGGAACGTGCCAATCGTGTCCTTGAAGATATCCTTCGAGGATACGTACACTCCTTTAAGAGTTGGAGTGAGTTTTTGCCAATGGTAGCGTTTGCCATTAACAACTCGGTGCATGCGTCCACGACACATACACCGTTTTACGTGAATGGCTTGCGCCATCCGCATGTACCCACCTTACTAGATTGTAACTCTGGTTTAAGGGGGGGAGGGACTCGCGCGAGCAAAAACCGATTTGGTTCACGCTCATCACGCTCTGACGAAGAAGTCATTGCGTTTGATGCCGATATCGATAACATCGATATCGAAGAAGATGATGCCAGTGAGAGTGCGGAAGCCCTCACTGAAGACAATGATCCCAGTGAGAGTGCGGAAGCCCTCACTGAAGAAAAGGTTGATGCCGCCGCAATGCGCTCACAGCGCACTGAAGTTAACGAGTCATCAGATGAGTTCATACTGGCTCGTGAAACGGTAGTCCGTTTTGTGCAAGACTCCATCGCCGAAGCGGTGGGTAAGCAAAAGCAAAACGCTGACAAGAATGGAAGGGCAAACACTCTTTTATTTAATAAAGGTGACTTAGTCCTACTGTCTACGGTTAATCTACCAAAGCATGTAGTGACTAACTTGGGTAGCAGTAAACTACTACCCAAGTACATCGACCCATTTCGTGTATTGCACCGCCTAGGCAATGCATACACGATCGAGTTACCACGTAAGATGCGAACGCATCCCACGTTTTACGTTGGTCGGCTTAAGCCGTACCATCAGTACGCTGCTTCTTCCGATGAAGAACGCCCTTGCGCTCAAGCATCTCGCAGAGAGCCTTGTGCTCCCGATGGTGGGCATCAACAAGGGTCTGAAGAGCAGCTACCTCATCCCGAGACCGATCAGCAATCCCACGAGCTACCCTTAGCTCGTCACGAAGAGATGTCAGAGATCTCTCGTTCTCAAGCTGAGCAAAGGCAAACTCAGCTGGATGCTTCAAGGCAGTGTCCGCCATTTGGAGACGCCTATTCCGCTCATGTTCGAGATCGTCGCGTAACCCTTGAGTTACGCGATCAAAGAAGCTCTCGGGAACACACCGATCCACATGATTGTGTGGAGAGCGTCTTTCCTCCTCCTCCACCTCCATTAGAGGACTCTCGCGGTGGCCAGCGCTATCTACTTGAGCAGCTGTTGAACCACCGCGACGTGAACGGACGTCGGACGAGTTATCTCGTCCGGTGGCGCGGCTATACCCCGTCCTGGGATTCTTGGGAGCCCCGCTCCCAACTGATGATCGACGTACTGGGTCTGGTTGAGCAGTACGACGCGGCACATCCTGTGCCGCAGAAGGACCGCCGGAGAAAGTCTTCCCGGCACGGTCGTAAAAGGATTTCAGGTTGTCAATCCCTTCGTACATCTCAGTAGAGACACGTACGCGCCACCACGGGCTGGTAAGGAGGTAAGCCTCCTTAGGTGCTCGTGCAGAGTTGTTCACACAACATGGGCACGGGTCTCCCCATGAGAGGCAGGGTAATCCTTTCTCCCTTGACAGACAATGCAGCTTGTAGCGTGCACCTGTCGGGGTTCGCTTTTCAAACTTATCACGAGCTTTGATAAGTTTGTCGTTCCAAGCGTCACGACCTACATCCTCGAGGTTATGGATGTAGGCGTTCCACGCTTGAAGTAGTGAGGGACCATCACGCTTGTGATTCCCACTGTACCATCGATGTCTGAAGAAAGCATCGATGAAGAATTCATGTTCAGCGCGATAGTTTTTCGCGCTGGGGTCAAGGTGATGGATCCTTGACGAATCGAACAATCGTGTTCGATAACGATCACTCGTCGTCGCCGACAAGTGATCCATGACGGATTTGGGAGGCATCCATGCCTTCTTCTCGGGAGCGAGACGCAAAACATTGCGGTCCCGCTCTTCCTGCGACGTGCCGACAGAAGTACTGGCACCTCGCTGTGAAGTGGTGTCTATAGGAGAACCGACACCACTATTAGCGCCCGAGTCTCGCGAACTCGAGCGCCTTCGCTTCGGCGATGGTTCGTCTGATTCATCAGATGAACCAAAGATGCTGCGACGCAAAGCATCGTCCATGCCACGCTTGGCAGGCGGCTTAGATTCAATCGCCGTCGATACGGATCCGTCTTCCGTATCAGGAGAGTACGAGACACCGAGCTCGTACTCTGTGAAGACATGAGTGTCTTCATGACCAGCGCCTGCATCACCAATTGACACAGCCTGGGTCGCTTCAGCAACCGATGAGACATCAGTTGCTGTAGTTTCTGCTTCGACGTCCGCACAGAGACGTGCGGACGCGCTCTCGGCGGCCTTGCTCGCGCATCGCATGGGCTTGTTAACCATGCGATGAGATGTTGGAAAGTGGACGCGGACCAACAAGTGCAAACCCTGTCCCAAATGATTTGGGACGAGTATCCATTTAGTCAATCAGTCACTAAAGTGACTGATGGTTAAGGGGGGGGGTAACGGGGTAAATCGTTACATGACAATTTATAAGAAATTGTTAATAGAATATAACTATAAGAGTTATATTCTCAGAATATTATCATAAGGACAAATATTCTGTAGCACTTACGAGTAGTTCCTAATTGGTTGATATAGGCCATTATATCAACCAACGAAGACGCGCCACGACAGACGCACGCAATGAGTGGTGAGCAGATAACTGATTTACACATTTGTATTTAGACATAGTTAGATGAAGATAAATAGTGATTTATTGCAAACATTAACTATTATAAATACAGTTCTACTTTTTACTTTAACCAAGTACTCGCTTCTTCTTACCGTCTTCCTCTGCACGTACGAGTGTACGTGAAGTTACGAGGCACCGCCTTATTCTGTCATCAGAATAAGTAGCTTGTACTGTCACCAGTACAAGCTTCAGGGTGCCCAGTTACACCCATGTTATAAACAAAAATCATCAAATTTTCGACCGCACTTGAATAACGTATTGACTATGTTGACCGATAGGGTGAGCGTAAGGATGTATAACCTTTTAAAGGCGAATCAAAGTGGTCAAATGCAATTGGTTATAATCAATGAGAGAGTGGATGGACAATTAAAGCTCACACAGCTACCTATCTGACGTATCAGATCGGATGCAGCAGTGCTGTGTGACGGAGCGGGGCGTGGCATGGAGAGGGCTAGTGTAGCGGATCTACACAGCTCTTTAAGTCATAGGAAGACTTATTCAACAAGCCAACGGCTTACGGCTGCCAGCCTTTTAGTTCTACGGAACAAATACATCAAGTTAAAGAGTCACCCAGTTCTACGGAACTTGGGTGGACTCTACGAGCTAACAGCTCAGCTACTGTAGTTCTAAGGAACTACACGCACAATGTGCGAAAGGGAAATACCGGAGTCTAAAGACTTTCTAACCCATGACAGTTCTAAAGAACTGTCAAACGCAAGGTGCGAAAGGGGGGAGTCTAGGGACTTCTGCTCAAAATGATAACTGAACTTTATTTCGATTTTATATCAAGAAAAATCCTACTATATGTACCCTATATTATCCTGAATACAAATAGTAGTATTCGAAATAAGTGGATGGTTGCCACATCACTTAGTCATCAAATGATGACGGTACAAAGTACGCACACGGTAAGTACCGTAAACCTGGGAAAATCGATCAAACGATATTCTCTTGCTGATATAAAATCTAAGGTCACACACATTCATCCGTATCATTTATGGGATGTCTTTGACCAATTCATCCAAAGGCTAGTGTGACCCCTTTACACCCTCCTCCACCCCACTGACGTTACCACAAACGTCACTCGACTCATTATCCCATTGAGACTTGTTACAAAGTAACGCACCCACATGGACCGACCTGGACACCTCCTGGAAGATAAGGCTCTTGCCAAATTCCTTGGTGTCGAGGACTTGGACTTTGACAGTGGTAGTGATACCAAAGTCAAGGGGGAAGAACAATCCAAATCCAGCACACCTGTGCGTGGGGACATTCCCCATCCGGCACCTAATCCGTTCCCCGAACGTAATGCCGCGACTGCGCCAACAGAGCTGGGGAGCAATGTCCCCCATGGACACATCCATTATCACTAACCCGCTTGACGAGGAGCAACAACGCATGCTCGATCAAGCGGCAAGCGCACGGCGCAAGTCGGAAGTTCAGACAACGTTGCTACGACACAGTGAATATACGTTCACGCCACCTGGCGTGATTGAGCTCATTCGTCAAGCGTCACGCCATACGTTGGCGACATAGGCCACCTGCCTCAAGGCGAAAACGCCCACTGAACTCGAATGTCGCAAGACTCTTCGAGAGAGGTACTTGGAACCTACTGGGATGACTTTGAGTCAGTACAGAGAACGGCTGCAAAAGCAGGCCCAAGGAAAACCGGCATTCCACAAATTAGGGATATACTGATTTTTATGTCCGAAGATGGGGACAAAACTGCGGAAGACGAAATTTTCGTCCGCTGGGTGCATGGCGTTCGACGCATGGCGTTCGAAGCCTCAGTAGCATGCATGCACTACGTGAAAGTGCCAGTGTGGAAGACGTTCGTCTAGAGCGAAAGCTTCGCTATGACTTCGCGAAGTTAAAGGCCAGAGGCCGTCTGCAGGGAGTTTTACGCTCCCGCTATGCTTCGGCTGCCTCTGCAGCCGCGAGTTCACGTCAATATTTTGTCACGAACTCGCACGCTCTCACTACGACGAGTGAGAAGCGCGACACTCGTCAACACGAGCTCGGCCGTGGCGCTCAAAAACGTCAACGGCGTTCGGACATTCTTGACGGAGATGAATCTCATACTCCCATGAGTTTTCAGACTCAGGGTACCCACGCCACTTCACCTGATATTGGTAGTGACCATGACGACGAAGTCGTTGAAGTACCCGCTCCACATAAACCTGGAAGCTCCCTTGCTTATCAAGCAACGCCGGTGGCGGTCGGAGTATCGGCTGAAAGTCAAACTGAGTTGGTGAAGAGAGCGGAGGATCTCCGTGAGACTTTGGGTCCGACTTAGAACGCCCTGGGCGAAGCCCGATCTCGTCTGGCGACGTTGAAAGGCGATCGCGACCGTCTTTAGATGATGGAGTCACGTCAGAATCGTGTCGAGGCTCAACTTGACCTCTTAATTTGGATGCAACATCCTGTGGCGACGCCACCGTACGCGGCGCAAGCGCCTTCAAGTCAACATGGGACGGGTCTTGGTCTGGCTTAAGCAGGCCTACATAAAAGACGGAATTTGTACGCAATTTGCGCGGCAAATTGAGCGTTTACGCAAGGCCCTTCTTGGCCACGACCGCAAAAGGTCCAATGAAGCGCGGACGCAATTTCGTTGTAAAAACAGCTGACACCTCATTCGTAAGTAGATTTTTAGTGTTTAGCAAAACTTGGTCTCCGACCTCATAACTTTCAATATAATTTCTGCCTTTGGCATCTGCTTGTTCCTTTTGTTTATCTTGGCTATCATCCATTGCATCTCGCACATGTCGTAAGACATCCAACCTTGCTGCAAGGAACTCACAAACCTGTTTTTGAACAGTGGCAGGGCTGATTTCAGCAACACGATCGGCAATCACTCCTCCACCAATCCCAGAACCACGGAGTGGTATCGTCAATGGGACGCGCGGATGGGTGATGCCGTTAACATAGAACAGGGTGTAGCCAGTCGAAGCGTGGACCGATTTGTTCATAGCAAATTCGACCACCGGAAGCATAGAGCTCCAACGCCTAGGCGTCTCTGCGCAAACGCTGCGTAAAATGACATCAGTGACACGATTAACACGTTCAATTTGACCATCGGTCTGCGGATGATCCGCGGTAGACATGTCCAATCTGATGCCGAGCACGTTGAAGATGGACTTCCAGATACTTCCCGTAAAGCGAGGATCGCGATCTGATACAATTTCCGAAGGCAAGCCGTGTTGACGAAATACGCGATCGATAAACAGCTGTGCTGTACGTTCACCATCAATCGAAGCCGGCACAGCCGCTAAATGAGTCATCTTACTGAAACGGTCAACAAATACCACAATACCAGTGTTGCCGTTTAAATTTGTTGGCAAACCAACTACAAACTCCATACTGATGGATTCTGAACAACCCGTGCGTATAGGCAAACTTGCCAAAGGCGCAGCCGCATGAGCGGAGGGTTTGACCCGTTGACACGTTTCACACGTCCGCACATATGTGCTAACTCAATAATATAATTTGGGCCACCAATAGTGTTGGCTGACCGAGCCATAGGTCTTCTGTCGACCGAGATGACCGCTCAAAGCTGTACCATGCGCCTTAAATAGGATACGATACTTCAATTCCTCATCAGGAGGTACTACGATGCGCGGAGTATCCGCCGCATCCGTGCTATAGCACAATCGACAATGATCGAACGGATATCGATGTAGCCCTGCACGCGAGCGTGCCGACAATTTAGTGTCCGAGTCTTTTAAAAATCACAACCGAGTGCGCGTAACAACGCGACACACTGATCATCCTTGGCATAAGCCGCACGGATTTAATCAGGGATAGAAGACGACAAAGTCGTAACATGAGCAAGCTCATGATCCGGCCTGCGTAATATTGCGTCGGCCAAAGCAATTTGCGTCCATATTTATACTTCAACTCGATGTTATACTCAGTGAAGAATGAAAGCCAACGGAACATACGTTGCCAGAGATGAGGCGAACGACTCGCAGTGCGCAACGACGCATGCTCCGTGTAGATTTCAAACGGCTTGGATCCAAGTAGATGTACTCTGAACTTGACAAGAGCATACTTCATTGCAAGGAATTCTTTGTCATAAACTGGATAGTTCTTTTCAGCAGCTTTTAGCTGGCGAGACTCATACGCAATAACGCGCTCACGTCCACCGACATCAGTTTGCAACATTGCACTGCCAATGACAAAATCGGATGCGTCACTGACGACAGTGAAAGATCACTCCGGGTCAGGCAAAGCCGAAATTGGAGCATGAAGGGGACTCTCCTTAACAGATTGAAAAGCTTGAGCCTGGAATGTGTCCCAACACCAAGCTGCATCCTTCTTGAGGAGGTTGGTGAATGGCCGTGCCGTGTCAGCATAGTTTGCACTTTACTTGTGTAAGTAATTTGATAAACCAAGCCATGTACGCACGTCTTTTGGGTTAGACGGAACCGGCCAATCCACAGTGGATTTTATTTTAGCGGGATCTGCCCGTAGGCCACGCTTTCCAATCAAGCACCCTAGAAAAGGGATTTCTTCAGCACCAAAATTGCATTTAGATGCATTTGCATACAACTTGTTTCTGCGCATGCACCCGAGCGCTGCTCGTAAATGGTCAATGTGATCATCCACATCTGACCTTGCTTGTTCTGCACGACTATGGACAAAAATATCATCAAAATAGCTCTGTACATATCCTCTAGGAGCGCGGAACAACTGCGTCACGAGACGATTAAAGGGTGCGGGGGCATTAGAAAGCCCCTAAGGCATAACAAGCCACTCCCAAAGCATGCCACTCGGCGTGCTAACCGCTGTGGGCGGGATATCACTCGCTCGCATGAGCAGTTGGTAATAACCATCGACTAAGTCGAGTGCGCTAAACATGGTGCAACCCACCATAGCGTTCTGAGGAACATCCTTTCTTGGAATAGGTGTCTGCGCAGGTAAAGTGGCCGCATTGAGCTTATTGTAAGCGTGCACATTACGCCACTTTCCATTGGGCTTTCTGACACAATATGTCGGTGTAGAGTGTGTAGATTTGCTCTCCCGCACCATGACTCCCGCGTTCTTTGCACGAAGAAACTCGTCAATGACGTCACACTGTTCCATAGGCAATAACCATTGACGTGTAACACAATTTTTGGTCCCAGGGACCAGGTCAATTTCATGACGCACACCTCTGTCGGGAGGTAGAGTGGATGGTGGATCAAGACAAACAACGTCCGAAAATTCCTTTAACAAAGGATAGAAGGGATCCAAAGTATCCTACAAAATGGCAGATCCACTGCGAATACTGAGTGCAACTTTAATGTCCTCAGGGCTGTCTCATCTACAAGGGATGAAGAGTTCAACTCAAGCTCAGGTCTAAGGACCACCATATCGGACAAAGCACCAGCCTTTAAGGCTTGATGAAATTCGTCTACAGACATTTCGTTAGGCTTTAGCAGAACATAGCTCAATGGGAGGGCCTTGAGGACAACTTCGCCATCAATCGCACCCGAAACTCCATTGACTAACGTGTACAATTGTTCACTTGTGTCCTTCTGGGTTATGACAGAAGCCTTTCTTTTAACAGCCGCCATCTGGAGTCGCTGTCGTCTCTGTGCAGTTACTGAACACTTCAACGTGTAAGGAACATCCAATTCCACGAGGTGAAGATTATTTATAACCTCAAGTTGCTCTCTCAAAGAGCCAATGTCATTACCGACATTAAGTGTGGTGCCCTCACGGCAGACCTGACACTGTGGACAGTTATCTACCATATTCGCATCTGTTGAGCATAGCTCTTGATGCCTTGGCGAATCGCCAACAATGTCATTACCGGCCTTTTGCGGGGTGCCATCACGGCCGACCTCACTCTGTGGTTGTTTACGTGCCGCTCCACGCGCACCACAGGGATCACACCCAGGATGACTCGGCTTTAATCCATCAATGCTTCCGGCGTTCAGTGATTCACTGTCATTGCTAGTGTCACTCAACATGATACGTGCCGTTTCACTATTGTCGATGACATCAGAGTTAACTAGCTCAGACACTCCAATGTCAAGCACACTGAAAGACTCCGTCAGTGGTGCGCGCCAATAGAGCTTTTGTTGCCTAGCAAAGGTAGGTTCATGACTCGCCAAAGCTTCACTAGGAACGTTGCGCGTTGCGCCTATGGTCTTCGACCTCCAATCAACCCATGGCTCGTGGCGTTCAAGCCAAGTCACACCAAGGATAAGATCACATCTCAACTCAATTCCAGTACAAGACAACGTTCGATACTATCGAATTCTAAGAAATTCATACCTAAGTTCAACAGAACTTTAGGTACGGTGACACGAGTACCTGACGCTGAGCAAACAGTGATATCATCACCCTCATGCGCTGTCAGCGCCTCAGAATATTGCTGACATCTCTCTAGGGACCAGCGTCGAGCATAGTTGCCTGACGCTCCAGAGTCAATTAATACTGACCACGGCTCTTCGAAGCCCTTAATTGTAGCCGAGGCCACTAACAAGCCTGGCTTAAACTCACGTCTCGTGAAAACTCCCACAAGACCATCTGGGGCTAAGCTCTATCTATCTTTACCACCTCAAGATTCGGCAGAACCTAGTTCGTCCCCAGTAGGGTGCCCCGCGCCTACTGGGAGTTGACTTTTTTTCGCTCCGTACCCACTTTAGGGTCAGGAGGCGGATTACGGCTCGGCCGACTTTGACGCGGCTTCCGCAGTGGGCAATGAGGGCGCAAGTGCTTGGCTCCCTCACATGTAACATCTGTGGACGTTACGTTGCTTTTCAACAGCCAGAAGGTCTATCTCTTCTTCTTCAGCATAACTGAGGTCCATGGTCTCCGCCCCATCAAATGATCTTTGGCATGCCCATGAGTGCCATAAAGAGCGGCTTTAAAGTCGAACTCAGCATTCAACTCTATGTCGACATCCTTTTTAAACGTTGAGGGGTGGAAGCAGAAGACTTGCGTCCTCGCGATCCCCGTACGAAGGCCCTCCATAAAAATGGTGACACGGACTTGCTCTGGCGGAGGGCACAGCTGCATAGCAGCTATGAGAATTCGCAACTCTTGAACAAAGTCCGATAATTCTCTCTTTCCCTGCCTGGCGGCTAGGAATCGAGAGCGAACACGATACGCTTGATTCAGTGGTGCGAACAATCGAGACATTTTTCGTTTAAGCAAATCCCATGTGGGAAACGCAGCGCTAACCGACGTATCACCGGTAAGAGCATATCCTTTGGCTCTATCATCGAGCTTAATAATGGCTAGGCCAACTTTCTGTCGCTCCGATTGAAGCAAGGCGGCTTCAATAGCCATATCGATCTTTTAGATACAGAAGAGGAGACTTTACCTCTCTTTCCCCTCAAAATACTTAGCCCTTAGAGTGAGCGGGAGATTCTTCGAATCACTGTCAGGTACTGGAAAGTACCGTGTAGGTACGGCCGAGGCTAAATAATCGTAGACCTGCCCTATCAGCGTGGCCTTAAATTGAAAAAATGCATCAGAACTTGCATTAAGCACTTTTGGGCCTTAAGTCACGATGTGGACAACCTGCTCGACCCCTATTAACAATCTAAGCTTATCAAGCGCGATACGTTGATCCTCAGAGAGGTAGTCAAGGCCTTCCATCTCTCACAGAGGTTAAGTCGAAACGACTCAGGTGTAGGATTGACTACAAGTGCTACCAAGTGTAGCGGAGCTACACAGCTCTTTAAGTCAGAGGAAGACTTATTCAACAAGCCAACGGCTTACGGCTGCCAGCCTTTTAGTTCTACGGAACAAATACATCAAGTTAAAGAGTCACCTAGTTCTACGGAACTTGGGTGGACTCTACGAGCTAACAGCTCAGCTACTGTAGTTCTAAGGAACTACACACACAATGTGCGAAAGGGGAATACCGGAGTCTAAAGACTTTCTAACCCATGACAGTTCTAAAGAACTGTCAAACGCAAGGTGCGAAAGGGGGGGAGTCTAGAGACTTCTGCTCAAAATGATAACTGAACTTTATTTCGATTTTATATCAAGAAAAATCCTACTATATGTACCCTATATTATCCTGAATACAAATAGTAGTATTCGAAATAAGTGGATGGTTGCCACATCACTCAGTCATCAAATGATGAAGGTGCAAAGTACGTACGCGGTAAGTACCGTAAACCTGGGAAAATCGATCAAACGATATTCTCTTGCTGATATAAAATCTAATGTCACACACATTCATCCGTATCATTTATGGGATGTCTTTATTCAATTCAGCCAAAGGCTAGTGTGACCCAGTTACAGCTAGAAAGGAGGCGGTATGGGTCATTAGATGCGGTATGGGGGCGATAGGGGTCGTATCGTGTACAATCAAATACGCTTAAATTCACCACATTTTAGGTCCCACTTAAAACTTGTGTAATTGTGTTTTTTTGGTGCAGTGCACACAATAACCCCATCTCTCACTGTTTTCATCCTAGTCGAAGCTTGTCGGAGGTCGGAAATTTCATGGTATGGTATCGTTTACGAGAAGAGCCTGAGATACGACGAAAGGATCGGTAGCTTGCAACTAATTATATTTAGTACAAACGAGGTGCGAACGTTGATTCGATAAGGACACCTGCACCCTACAAGACCCTAAAATCTTTCTGCAGCGCTCTGAACCTTCGCGATTGTCGAATTGGTTTGCTTCATCCGTTAATCGAGTAACAAAGCGCTTACAGCTGAAGCAAGATGATGCCGAATGTTGTTGAGACCGTCCTACACTAAGTTGATATTTATGGTACAGGCTTATGCACTCCAGGCCAAAAAAAAGGACAGTACACCCCATGTATCAAAATTTATCAGCGACATTTACAAACTAAGAACTACTATATTAAAATGATAGATGTGTGATTCTATTAAATTGGGTGGATTTGTAATCGACCTGTTATAGCAGTTCGTAGGGGGTCTCCCATACAAACGTCGAAAATTGGACGTGGCCAAAAGATGAGCCACCTTTATCCATAATAAAATCAGGATGAAATACGAGAAAAAGGCTACTCTATTCAGTAACGGTTCTGTTGCAACGCAGCCCGATGAATAAGTGCATCGTTTCGGCATAAAAATAACGAGTTTGCGCAGGACCTCTTACTCAATACCTGACCACTCGGTCAAAATAGCCGTTTTTAGCTCATTGACTTTGTAGTACTGCTCACTGCTAAGCGTCCACTTTTGCTGCCAAGAGACCGCAAGTGTTTGATCGGGTTGAGACCAGGTGGACGTGCTGGATATTTCAACGTCTTCACTTGTTTTTTAACAAAACATCCGACGTCTGAATCGATGCGTATTCCTGCTACAAGATGTTGTCAGTACCATTGTGTAGATTTGCGAATGTAAGCCGAGATCCAGATAAGGGTGATACACCGTTAGATACTTCTGGGAAGGGGAGCACTTGTTGGTCGAATCTACTCATTTTCCAATTCATCGCATGGTAAAAGTCCACATGATGTGCTGCCGAAGCAGCAAGATAGGTGATTGCACGCACGCGTGCAGCCGAAGGAGGTTCTCTTGCTTCAGCATCAGGGTATCCTTCGCCTGCTGTTGCTATTCGGCAACAGGCTGTGCCTGTTGTGAATAGTCCACTTTTTAAGTCACCACGTGTGACAGATACATCCGCTGCGTCTGAAGCGGGTGCTGCGATTTGCAATGTGGATGAGACTGAGAAATAGCTCATATATTGTGGCGAATCGGCTGGTGGATCGAACTCGAAGCCGATACCTCACGCCTCCGGATCATTCGGGGAGGACAAGTCTATTTGACAATAGGACGCGTGGTGATGGTGGTGAACTTTCTACGTATCACCACGAGAAAAGCAACTCATGAGGGATCGAGCTGCCACTGGTGTCAGTACTCTTGCTGACACCACTCAAGAGACTAGGGACCGCACTGTCCTGCGCTACGCTCCTCAAGTGGAGTCTCCTTGGATACCATCATCCAAGGAGTTAGATTGAGTGGCAGGCGTGACCACCGACGGGATCAAATTCTGTTGCTCGAGTGTAGGAGGATCTGTCCTCCTAAGTCCAGCACAAAAATATCCCTGCTGAGAAAGAGTTCTTCGCGGCTGCGTTTTTCAAACATCGGTGGTACAATGACAACCGTGCCCGCGAAGGTAATACCTTGGTGCAGGGATGGAATGCCTTCATCCATAATATTGAGTGCAGTAGCCGTGAGGTGCTCGATAAATTCGATACAGCTCGCATCAGGTTTGAAAAATGTAACCCAGCCGGTGTACGATACAAGCTGCACCGACTGTCAGGAAAGGAATATTTACCCTGTCTCTCGTGGGGCGTTCATGTCCAGGGTTTCTGGACAAGGCAAATCTTGCCCATAGGGAGGTCATTATATGTTTCTACTGGAGGGCGCGCATCTTTTCTGAGATGGCCGAAGGGATTGACCTTTGCAATCCATGTACTCGCGTTCGGGAAGGTCATTTTCCAACGGCCCTTCTTCATGCGCAGCGGGTGGGTCTCTACAGATTCCTCGACGAGACCCGGACTATCCACGATCAGCTGAGCGTGATGCTCCCAGCTGTCCCAGGCCGGTGAATTGCCACGCCAGCGGACGAGGTAACTCGTACGGACGCCTCGTCTGCTGGCGTGGTACACGTCGCGGTGGTTCAAGATACGCTCTACCAGAACGCGTTGAACACCGCCAGACTCCAGCAAAGGATGTTGTGGGGTCGGAAGCATCTGATCCGGCTCGAGGATCTGATCAGCCAGTTGTTTAAAAATTGAACCGTGTAACGGAACAGTTACACGACGACCTGGCTCATGATCGAACTCGGCGTTACGAGCTCCATGAACTAGTAAAGGACGATTGCAATTCCTTAGCGCACGATCGTTGTAGTGCCGCGTTTGTGTTTGCGCAACTTGAGAGCGGACGTTCGATTCGCTCTTTTCGTGACGAGCGGACTGCAGCTCGTCAGGAAATTTCTCATCTGCGTAAGCAGGTTGTTTCGCTAGTCGACCAGAATGGATCATTGAAACGGGACCACTCGAAGGTGGTCTCGGCCCTTGACCGCGTAGGTGTAATTCGATCCTCGAAATGGGCTTGCACTGACAGTACGGGCGGCGACGTTGAGCCTGAAAAGTAGGATACGTACATATCCTACGAGGCAGCTCAACTGTGTACGTGTTGCCCATGCGGCGCAATAGACGAAATGAGCCGATGTACGCTTGCGAAGTTTTCCAATGGGTGAAGGATGCTGCCCACGTTTGTCACTGCTTGTTTTGGTAGGTTTACTATATTTATAGACAGTAAAAGTAAGTCTTCTTCATCAAATGAAAGAACTTTTGCTCTTCCATGTTTGTCTGCGTTTCTTTTCTGGTTATCTAATGCATAGAGTCTTAAACGAAGCGGACAACCGCTTTGCGAGTCAGCTAAAATTCCTCTGCTGCTTCATCCTCGTTAACAGCAGTGCGTACAAAGCGCATTGCTGATAGAACGTTGTCCTCATCAGTGAGGGCTTCATCGTCCGCACTGTGGCAGTCGTTGGCGACGCTGAATATACCAGCATCATCGTCATCATCGTTGATGTCGATAGCATCGACATCGGCATCCATCACGTTGACGTCACTGTCGACATGTGATGAGCAATATCCAGATTGGTTTTCGTTCGAGCGAGGTCACCCCCCTTTTAACTAAAGTCACGCTCTATGAGAGGGTAAACGTGGGTAACGTAGAAAGTGTATGAAGAACGGTGTATACGTCGACAACGCATACACCAAGTTGTTGATGGCAAATTCTGCCACGGCAAGAACTTAATCCCACTCGTGAACGAGTGGACGTACTTTTAAAGGATCTCTTCGAGGACGCAGCTGACGCGTTCCGTTTGACCATCCGTTTTAGGATAGTCAGAAGTAGATGTCTTTAACCCTGTTTCAAGGGATCGGAACACAGATTACCGAAACTTGGCTGTGTAGCTGGGGTCCTTGTCAAAAACGATTTCATGGAGAAAACCGTGAAGTCGAAAGATAGTCTCTATGAAGACACGAGCACAGCCCTTGGCTGTTATATACTCCAGTACAGCGACAAGATGTACCATCTTGCTGAAACGATCAACAAGCACAAGAACACCAGCATTCTAGTGAGTGTCTTTGGGAAACCCAAAGACGAAGTCATCGATACAGTTTGCCATCACTCTGCAAAAATCGTTAGAGGCTTCAGGGGTGCACAGGATGAAGGACTAGGCTTCACCCGTTGGCAAACGTCGCAACAGCAAAAGCATTTGTGCACAAACTCGTACTGGCGAGGCCAGTAGAAGTCACGAGTTACCGTGAGGTAAGTATTTATCGTACGACGATGCCCACTGGTTGAGGCATCGTGACACTCACACAAGATGTGCGATCTCATACCATTTTGAGCGGGAAGACGAAACGAGGTGTGTAGCCGTTGACTGCTGTATGGGACAGAAGTCCATCACTAATCGGATACCGTTCGGTTGAAGAGCGTTATTGAGACGACAAGCTTTTCAAAGCTTGACTGCATCTAGTGGCTACATAATCCATCAATCGGAGAAGGGACTCATCTTCTGCGTTTGCTCTACGCACGTCGTCGAGCAAATTCGACGACGGAACACTCGCTGATAGTGTTTCAACAGTGAGATCACCCTTACTGTTGGGTTGAGCAGTCGGCCCAAAATCGGGCCGACGCGAAAGAGCATCAGCGACAAAATAAAGTCGTTCTACTTTACGCTCGACGGAGAAGTTGTACTTTGCGAATAAAGACAGTTACATCGCCATTCGTTGCAAGAAGTGTAAACTATTTACGGCCGTGCGTAACGACGCATGGTCGGTATAACGATAAAGGGCCTATCTTCCAAGAGATATACCCGAAACTTAGCCAGTGCATATTTTATGACAAGACGTTCCTTGTCATGCAATGGGTAATTAAACCTATATTCTTGTAGCTGAAGCGATTGATAACAAACAATGCGCGCATCGCCGTTTGAGTCGAACTGCATTAACGCGCAGTCGATTGCAAAATTGCTGGCGTCACCGACCACTTGGAATGGTCTTATCCTGGTCTGCAATTGTCAGCACAAGCGATTGTATCAAGCTTTTATTGAAACCTTCGAAGGAACGCTGACAGCCAGCTTCCCATGACCACTTCTTTTATAAAAAAAAAGTGCGTAGTTGCGCTAGTACTTTTTAAGTGCGCCACTAGACCGAAGAACGTTTAGATTTTGGACGTCGACTGGCGTAGTCCTCTCAATAATCGCCTTGATCTTGTTTGGATCAGGGCATACGCCGTGTTTACCCACGACGCATTTAAAAAGTGGTATTGCGCTCGCTGCGAATATACGCTTCTTGAGTTTCGCGAGCAACTTTTGCTTGCGCATAAGTGTAAGAACCTTACGAATATGTGTTATTTGGTACTCAATGTCCATCTTTCCAACCAAAGCCCGTCTACAAACGAAGACATCGTCAAAGTAGCTCGGTACGAAGTCTCTTACAAACGGAATTTATTCGTAACAAATTCGTTGAACTTTGTAGGGGCGTTACTTATACCCTTTGGCATCACTAGCCACTCCCAGAGCATACCACTGGGGGTGCTTACTGCTTTGTACGTTATGTTCTGCTCACGCATGGGGATCTGATAGAATTCATCCATTCGATCCATGGACGAAAAGATGGTACTTTTTGCCGTACCACCTATGACGACGTCCTTCCTCGGTATCGGCGTCTGAGACGGTACCGTTGCAGCGTTTAATTTGTTAGACGCGTGCACTATCCGCCACTCTCCTGTGGCCTTTCGCACACAGAAGGTCGGAGAGCTATGTGGGGAAGTTGATTCCCCCCCCCCCCCCCCCCAAAAAAAACGGCTGAAAAGTTGTTGGGTGGTTTTTTTTTTTTCAGGGGGGGGGGGTTCCTTTGTCATGACACAGTTCTTCTAAGCACGTTTCAGTTCGATCTCAAGCCTAGTTCCTTTGGCTTTAGGCAACTCGCATGACACTTATTCGAGAAAAACATCCCTTAAGTCGATCAAATACTTATGTACAGTTCTTCTAACCACGTTTCAGTTCGATCTCAAGCCGAGTTCCTTTGTCTTTAGGCAACTGGCATGACACTTATTCGAGAAAAACATCCCTTAAGTCAATCAAATACTTATGCAAAGGATTGGTCTTTATAGTAAACAAGCGCCTACACTTGATCCGTCATTCACCAAGACATTCACTGACTCGGTTGTTTCCTGAGAAAGCACATCCGCAGGTGGTTGGGGATCCACATCCTCAACATAATTCTTTCGGGAGTTATTACTCTCAGGAACGCTGGAACATTCTTCCACTACGTGCACTAACTGTGAGTGTACCACCACAGTCACGTCCTCTTCGATAAACTCTCTTTTAGGCGATCGGGCTTGCTCTACTATCGACTCTCTGTTAGTCGATCTCGCTTTAACGTGTTGCTCATCCTGAACGACTCTAATTTCTCTTCTTGGATGCACCCTTCTTGGTTTGCATCCGTGTTCCAGTCCACTCAATCGCTCCAAGTGGTGAACCTTCGGCGCAGCCTGTGTATCTACACAGGTTTCGGAAGATGTTTCCACAGTGTAGTGGCCTTCTACACTGTGATCTTGTGCAGTTGTGCTAACGACCGTGCCACAAGTGAGGCCATCGCACTCACTTGTAGTACATCCACACGCTTGTGGACGCTCCAAGACGTTCATCAGATGGCCAGGTGATGAACAAACAGCAGGCATCTTCACGGATCGATGCCAGCTCATCCATGGTTGGTACTTTCTAAGCTATGGCAGACAGAGGATGACATCAAATTTTTCATTCAAATCTAGCACGGTGGAGTCATCATCGTACTGCTTTTCTTCTAGCGTGTAGTGGATTCCCACTGCACGTTTGTTCACTGTTACGGATGCGCCTGTAGCAATGCACACCGTCATTCTCGTTAGAGGGCACTCTCGCTCCACAAAGTTTAGCCTACTATCCCCTAGCGACTGGCGTCGACTAAAACTGTTCGACGCTCCACAGTCAACTAGGGCGCGAATTGACATTTCACTTGTCACTTTGATCTTCAAAGCGATGAGGGATTCCTCATCACTAGGGCAGTAACACACAGCGAATGTGGTGTTGGTAGTAATCTTCTTCAAGAGTCCTGCAAATTATCTTGACGTTGCTGGATCAGCAGGGTGCTCCGCCCCTACTGACCCAGTCCGTTTTTTGACGGTCCGACCGGCTGTCACGGATCAGCGACATAGTCGGACCCGCACCTTGGACTCTTCCTTGGCCAACGGCGGTCATCACGTCCTGTCTTTGGACGTGGTGCGGTGCTTGGAACACTACACTCAATATTGTAGTGTCTGATCTTCTGACAGCGATGACATCTTGCCGATCGATTGTGACTCAGAGAGTGAGAGTTCTCGCTCTCGACGTAGCAGAGGTCCATAGGTTCGGGACCTCCCAGTTTCCTGACGTCTGGTCGGACGATAATTTGACGAGCTAGCATGAGAATGTCTCAGGCTAAAGTCTTCTTGTTCCACATACGCAATCGCCTTTCCAGACTATAGAAGTCCTCTCGGAAAATGTAGGCTTCACCGGTCCATCTACAAGACCTTTAATGAACGTGTTGATGAGCATGTGATCATTAACTGTTTTCCATGATGCTACTCGCAAGGTAGCGGATGTGTTGTGCGTAAGCGTGCACGTCACGCTTATCTTGATTTAGCCTCAAGATTACACAGCGTGCTCTGAACTCGAACCTTAATAGCTCAAATGTCTCTTTACACCGAGACTTCAAGGTCTATAACGACTCAAACACGTTCTGTTGTGAAGCTTGATCCCTAAGGCCCAGCTCTTGATCGTCCTGTCAAATTTGACAGGGCGAAGGTGATTTACATCTCGTCACCCTCGATGTGACGGGCCCTGATGGCATCGTCTAACTCGACAAACATCTCAGAAAGAAATTTTCATCGGTTCCCTTGTACCCTGAGATATCACTCTCCAAAGTTTCGGGTCGACGCATGTGCATCGGCCCGCCCATCGACGATTAGACCCTAGGGATGTCAGCAGCATGTTGTTGGTCTTTTTTTTACAGAACGCAACATGCCACTGATGGCGAGTTCGCCCATAAGCACACCTATGCGGCCGACTATCTCCCGTTCTGAGTCACTCAGATGGGAGTAGCCTCCACGTGTGACGTGAAATCTTTCGTCTTCTACGTCAAACATGTTCATGTTTGGGTGGACACTAAGTAGTCGTTAGACGGACTACAAAGTGCTACAAGGTGTAACCGGGCACCCTTTGTTCGGGTGCCACGAAACTTCACGTACACTCGTACGTGCAGAGTAGGGTAATCTACTCAACAGCTAGGTTGAGTAACAGGTATGAAGGCAACTGTATTTAATATGGTCAAGCTATCAAAATAACATCAGTCTTTTTTTAATGATATTAATCTGTATTGTCGTACGATGACTACCTGCTCACTGCTCATTTCGCGCATCTAGCAGCTATCGGTGGTAAATTTGGATGATGTGTCTTTTATCAACCAAACTTCGAGCAGCTCGTAAATGTTATCCAAAGGGAAAATATTCTTTTAATCTTACGTATCTCGGGTAATATTGGTGGGGAATTTTTTACTCTAGACAATCCCCCGATTGACACGTTTGGAGTCATGCAACGGGCTACCCCGTTGAAATCGGAACGTTTATCAATAGAAGCAAAACGAAAATGCTATAACTCTCTCAGGCTTCCAAAAATCCTGATCCTCTAGTTCTTTCGATACACAGAGCCCCGTATGTGTCCAGATGCTGCCCCACTGTCTGCAGATTTTATGACTTGATCCGGAAGATTATGATTCGCATTTGTAGATAAGTCATTCAAATTGCTGCTGTTGGACAGTGGTATGTAAACTTTCCTGACTTGCCGAAATACGATGGAAGCACTCCAATGTATTTTCGCCCCTGTACATGGGCATAAATTTGTATTCCTGGGATGGATGGCTTTATCTTGTCTAGAGTCCTTGACAGATGTCGATCTTGCTTAGTATTTTATGTTTGACTTGCGTGAATGCTGCATTAAATCATCACACAGTGAGATGGTATGGATGCAATTTCGTTTATCAGAAAGGCTGATTTGTTATCAAAAATCCTTGATCCTACTTGATATTGTCTTGCATTTTACTCGGAGCGATATCTAACCATTTGAGCTGTCGCAATATAAAGTTTTCGACAACGGTATTGTTATCCGACTAGATTAACCTTAATGAGCATGGTACCACTACTCTGCGCTTGTTCTGACCCCCTTAAGCACTGGAATTGGCCTTTGAATTTTACTTATAAGCACGATCGGTTGTGACTGTCTTGGGGGTTCAGCATTTGTACCTGCGCCTGATTGCAAATGTTTTATCTTGGGATTCCAACTCATTTCCAATTTGACACTACATTGTCAACTTCTTTCTAGTAAGCTAAATTTGAGCATATTTGTTTGTCTTATTCCATTTTTTAAAATTTCTGGAGAATGGAGTAAACTCTAGTCATTCTCGAACAAATTCGTCAAAACAATTAAATGCTTTGTTGATGAATAAACCATTCGAATGAGTCCACCAATTCTGCACAGACATCTAGGTACTGATTAAAGGTGCTCTCGAAAGGTAAGAGGTAACGTGCGTGCTTTTTCAAATTGTTTTTGTGAAACGTGCGCAGACGGGTCCAGGTTAGATTTTTGATAACAAGATTTTTCGAAACTGTTAAGCATTTTAGAAGATTTAGCTTAGCTGGACAAATTCCCCGATTGTTAGTTAATCTTTGAAAGAAGATCTAACATGCCCTCATCTGTCGGGAAGCCATGGAAATCTTTTTTTAAAAAGGGGTAACCTCGTGCGTTGCCAGAACGAATCGACATATATATATATACATGTAACACATCAGTAGACTACACTATGCCTTTACTATTCCGCAAATCACTCTCAGAACTGCTATTTTATCATGGGCCATTTTTAATGCAAACATAACAAAAGATGTCTTTTTTATAAGTTGATGAGAGCTCGATCCCTGTACTCCAATGTTGAAGCTCATATTCTATTATGTCGAAAACCAAATGTAGTGACCCAACTATAAAATTAGATTATATGAGGTCACACATATTAGCAAAGCATAGTATAAAACACCGAATAATGGTCTGCGTATAAAAAATGGTACCACGTTGCTAGATGCGATACATGCTGTCTTATTCATCACCCCTACTGGCTCTTCCTAATATTTAAAAGTTCTTTTAATACGCACATTTATATCTCTAGAAGAACGTCATGACCGATCTAGCAATCGTACATTGGTACATTTATCAATACTCAAATCTTGGACAATCGATTTCCTTAATAGTAACCTTAATTGCCCGTCTAAAACTCTTAGCAGGCCTCTAGTGAACAAACTATGTATATTTATTTATATATAATGTGACAAAGCGAGCCTGGTTTGTGATTTACCCACGGTACTTATTAACTTAAATATTATTCTAAAGGCTCACAATGTTCGTGAATATTACCATAAAGGGGTTATATTCAGAAACATTCACCGATTAGCTGATATAGGTCATCACATCAGCCAGCTCAACCGGTCCAATCAACGAAGAACGCGCGCAATGAGTGGTGAGCAAGTATTTAGCATACACTTTTGTCGATAATTACACGTAAGTAAGTTAGAACTAAAACATGGAATAATGATCATGACCCACTTATATTTAACACAGTTTTTACTTCTAACAGCAACTAGTCAGTTTCCTTGTTGCTTTTCTTCCTCTGCGTTGTTTACAGAGGTAGCGAGGCACCATTCACGCTTCTGTCAGTGAGAGTAGCTCCACACTGGTTTACTAATGTATTGCTCTGGTGTCCTGTTACAATTTATGCTTGTGATTTCTATCACCTTTCACGACCCCTCTGGAGCATCACTTACCCGCTTTCATGGTACCAAATGCATGCCTCAGCCTTCATTTTTGCCTAGCCTCCAGTCATTTCCACAGGTCATGATCTTTTGGTGCCTTCTTGTTCTTCCTGAATTTCATGTTTAGAAGTCGGTCCCTGATATTTTTATACGTGATCGATTGGATTAGATGTTATAACAAGACTATACGTACTTGTAGTCTCTGTTTGATAGGTATGGGCTAAAAAATATTAACCTTTAGCCGGGACGGTTATGCAACAAATGGTGAAATGAAAATTAGATCCACGTCGATATTTAGTTCTTTTTTTGCTCCAACCTAACGAAACATACGATGTAACTTTCGTAATTTTATAGTCGCGCAGTTTAGGTCACCACGTCACATCATACTTATCAAAAAGTCGTGCATTTACACGCTCCACATCGCATATAATTATTTGCATAATTTAGCGTTAGTCTACGACAAATCTCGCCTCAATAATTGTGTAAAGCGTACACTACGGTAATTAAATGCGGTGGTGGCTCTTTTAAAAAAATTCAATCATTCTAAGCCATCTTATGCATCGGCATATAATTAGTCATCAGGATACACGATCAGATTTGTTTTACTGATAGTTTGTATTGAAGAAGGGACAGGATCTCTCGGTCGTTCTGCGGAAAACGCCATCTGTTACTATCCACTGCTCGAGGCAACCAAAACAATTTTAGCCCTGTTCTTCCGCAAGCTCTAAATCGCCTCTATGTATTAAGTCAATATTCTAGATCGACATTGTCTTATCAGTAGCGGAATGGATCTGCATAAGCTTGTATGATAAAACTTTATTTATCAATTCGTCATCCTCTTCATTTGTTTTCTTCAAAAGTCGTCGAAAGCCCAAGTCAAATATATTGTGATTAACCTGGAAGTCGGTTTCCAGGTTAATCATTACGTATTTGACTCCAGATACATTCATCATAGGTGGTATTGTGACGAATATTTTCCAGATTGATGGTTTACCAAAAAACCATGCATTAACGAATAGAAATTGGAATGGCAATCCAAGATCGTTAGAGTCCGGCTAGACATGCGCTTGTCCTGCAAGAATTCTATATACGTCGTCTTTATTTCTTTTATCTCATGTAGCCTAGGCGAAGCGCATCGACTGAGTGCCGACAAAAAGGGATCAGCCCTCGAAATTAAAATACGACTAACAATTTAATGGTTTAAATTTGGCTGAAGACATCTCGACAATTAACGCACAAAATCCTTTATACATACGCACTATACGAATGTATTATAGGGTCGAGTGCATACTGCATAATAGACCAGTTACTTTTGTACCAAGACCTACCACTTTGTTCCTCCTTTAAAAAACGTAAATTTAGCATTATGGAGATATAGAAATATCCTAAGGCACGTGATAGCTTTCTGATGATGTGTACCAATCTGTTATATAAGTCCAAATATTGTGTCATCTCCTTTAAAACAATGTAAGGCGCACGGGGATATGACTTTACCAGGAGTTATTGTTCCATCATCTTGTAGTTCGAGTTAATTATAATCGGTAATCGTTTCGTTATATTTTGAGCTTGAATTACATGTTTAGGGAATTGCTTAATTTACACCTCTTTTCCTTAGATTCACACCCTTTCTTCAAAATCTTTTTTATATACAAGGTACGCAAGCGTCGTTGGACAAAGACGAGTACTTTCTCTGCCACTGGGCTACGGGCGACATCTTGCGCGCTGCTGTAGCTGCTGGCAACTTACAGTGTAACTGTGTAAGATAATGGGGTTGTGTCAGTAGTGTCATTATATTTCACAAATGTTTGGTCCATGCAACATGTATGATTGTACCTCGGTCTTCCGTCGACCCTTGATAACAGCAATCGACTGGGTTTTGAAGTCCTTACCGCTGCCGTCCTTGGGACCTTCAGGTGTCCTACATATCTCCACCAGTCAAGTGGGTAGGTGAGCGCCTCGGTTCTAGCTGCTTGACACAGCGTGCTGCTTTTTTAGCCTTTGCGGCAGACGATTCGTTGCCTGCTGGTTTTTCTCTACCTGCAGCACCTGCTGCTGCAGACGCACGTGGCATTGCACCACGTGTATCGATTTACTCCCCATCCCCGCTATCTTCTTCGTCTTCGCTATTCTCGTCCGCTTCGCTTAAAGCAATCTTCTCATGATCCTGTCCATCTCTATCTCCATCATTGTCCACTGTTGAATCAGCAAATTCTGATTCTTTAGCTTTCCACTTCAGCTGACAAAGCTGATGCAGCTGCTGCTGGTGCTGCTCCAAGTACGCGACGAGGTCGACAATAAAGTCGCGCGTTTTCGGATCAAGCTCAATCGCTCGCGCTAACATTCGCACCACTTCTGCATCAAAAGCATTGTCCTCAGTACTTAGCTTCTCGCCATACGCATAGTAGCCAAGTTGTAGTGAACATTTGTAGAGACTGAAAATTTATCGGCCGTGTCTTCAAACACCTTGACCGCTGCGTCCAAATCTCCGAGTTTACCATAAGCTTCAGTAGGTGCTGCAAGTGTAATGCCGTACGCTTTCTCAATCTCTTCACTGTCTTCATCAGCGTTATTGGCAGCACCCAAAGCTAGAGCATTGATCCTCATGGACATTTACAAGCTTCTATCGCCTTTTTACAGATGATTCAAAGCAGAACACGTTTAGCCAAGTCGAAACGAGATAGACTCATCCTCCTGTCCATCCGTTAGGTTGCTAGCTTTGGTTTAGTATATCAGTGCTTTGTTCAGGTCTCCAGCCAAAGAATAGTCATCTGCAAGGTGCGTGAGTGCCCCCAAATGATCCGGTGGACACTCAAGTGCACGTTTAAAAGCCTCTACTGCTTCATCGTACGAACTGAGCTGCTTAAAGGCCAAACTAGCTGAGTAGGCATCGTCAAAGATTAATGTAACCATTTCAACCTCGCACTCAGCATCTCCAGTCAAATTTGACGATTTTTGTCTCTTGTTGGTACAATGTAAATGCTTTGTATCAGTACTGGAAGAATCCACGGACGGATATGTTGTAAACGCTCGACGCTTCAGTTGGTGCTTCCATTTGCTTTGTGCCATTTCTGTTGGTAGTAATGAGAGAGTAGGTGAGCGACAGGCTTGTGTAGAGATGCGTACTTACCATCCATTAAGTGCTTAAGACCCCGCCGAATCTGATATTTGGATATCACATCGTCTTTTAGAATATATTCAACGACATTTAAACTTGAACGATCACTCCGTAGGTAGGAACACTTACAGTGAAGAATGGTACACTCGCCCTTCTCTATAAGAGGCACTTGTACCCAGATTTTAAAGCGGTGATTTCTAGAGATTGCTCCCTCATCTTATCACCTGCCACCTTTTACCCTTACATACCAATTTACATGTGCACGTTACGAAAGCTGTGAGTGTTTTTGGGATACAGCTGAAACATGAGATTGGATAGGAGGCTATGCCAAAATAGGGCGAGATCACAACACCTTTTAGGCAAACTTTATTCAGCCCTCACAATCTTGTGAATCAGCCAGTATACCTGTGTCAAATAAAATATTCAATTAAATAGAAATGTTAAATATATGATTTTGAAGAAAGGGTGTGAATCTAAGGAAAAGGGGTGTGAATTTAGCAATTCCCTAGATTTATCGTGCTTGGTAACATGCCTCCCACGGTATTTGATACAAATTAATTATTGTCATGCAGAGCATCAGGATTTACTAGACAGTACATTTTGCTCGTTATGCATGGATGATAATCCGGACCAGCCTCCAACTCGGTAAAATTCAGGATCGTGCACCCGTATTTGTAAAAGGGCATCATCGTACGTACAAATTACTGCTATACTCCTTCTCGCAAAAAAGACTATCTGCAGTCGCTTATGGTAGTCTCGGCAAAGACAGAAAAATGTTTAAGTAACTCATCGATCAATTCATTATACGTATCGGCAACGAACGTGTGAATGCCAGAGTAGTTCTCGAGATTGGGAGCACCTTAAGAATAATGTGAGCTTCACAATATAAGAGGGGTGATCCCGTTTTATGTAATTAAACATCGATATGTGATAATTAGAACATTGTTGCAAGCCCAAAGGGTGAAGGAAGCTATTGGTGGCTGTGCGCAAGATGAGCTCCGAGCTTTCTAAATCGTACTGATCTTTGTGTGTTAATAACGGTATAGTACCATAAACGTCGTACTAAATCCGATTTTGTGTCACCTCTTGTGTATGTAAATAGCGCCAGGTCTACCTTACAGTCATATTAAATGCAGTTTGGTCATCCACCCCATTTGCATGTAAATAACGCCAGGTGCTTGCAGTCGTATTAAGTGTGATATCGACTGTACTTGTTGCGTTTGTAAGTAACGACAGATGCACCTTACACGTCGTGCTAGGTGCGAAAAATCCTGCCGCCTCTCCTGCATGTCTCTGCTAATAGACGCACGGTGTACCTTAAATGCCAAACCAATTGCAATACAGTATATATTTGCTCGTCATGGTTGATAAACATTATTGCGAGCCGAAGGGTAAAACTTTTAGTGAACGAGTACCAGGTACGTGATTATACAATGTTCAATTTGGTTCTACGCACTGAATTAGTTGTACCATGGAGGAGCTCCAGAGCTTGCCCCCAAATCTTCTATAGTCTCATTTTCATTCACGAAGATCCCCTCAGGTGGCAATGTTTGGGAGCATCTGCTCAATGCCTGACCTCAGACCTTCATATCAGCCAGCACAGCGGTTCATAAAAGGATGGACACGCGCAATAGGTGGCTATCACTTTGATAACATAAAATTGGTACGTAGCTACGATCAAAATGGACTAAACACATTTTTAAGCACAAGATTCAATCGTACAAAATGTTTTTGTTTTAACTAAGCCAGTGGCTCAGTGATTTTAAAACCTCTGCACGTACGTGTATTGAGGTATCAAGACGCCTCCTTACCAGAGTTCCAAATTGATGCATACTCCACCCAGACACAGGCCTAAAAGCTTGAGTGGGCGTGGGAGATATCTGCCTTCCAACGCCCACCCAAAAACCATTCATCCTTGTTCACCACATTCATTTGTATTAAAAGCCTTTAACACCGTAATAACATCATTATAATAAATCAAAAAGCTCAAAATATCAAGATGCGACGTCGGGCCCACCCAATAATTGTCGGTCGCACTTATGGCCATAACACCATGGGCGTGGGTGTGGGCGCCCAATTTGAAACTCAACTGCTTACACTGTCAACATTGCAAGCTACTAATCTATCCTCAGTTTAGGCACCGGATTTCTCGTTACGTGATTGGCACTTGTGTCCAGCTGAGTCAAAACGAACCTTTTAAAAAGCATAGGAAACTTTTCTAAACCGTGCCGACATGTAATGACCTATCAAATGATTATTTTTTGGTAATGCAAGGACAACGAGTACCTATTCCAACAAGCACACATATCGTCATCATATAAAGGTCATTAAACTAGCCTGCAACAATGAACGTGAAGAGCGCGATACCGCATCCGATTTAATATACTGTTGCTCCATTAAAATGTTGGTGCTAGTAATAACAAAAGGCGTTGGGGTACGATAGATTTACGGAGCTTTCCCTGAAATTATGCCAGGTATTGTCAATGATCATCTGTTCTTATTCTTGTATTGTCAGAGCTTCGTATTCAATTTGAGTCATACGTAAATAGTAAATTGTGACAATATTCTCTTCCGCTACATCATCTCTTTCCATCCATTACTTAATTCAACCCTGTTATGCAAAAGAATAGTTGCGACTTTCGATCTGGATCGAGCTCGGTAAATTAACGAAATGAGCAGTTGCATCAGTTTCGATACGGATAATTGCCGACTAGGTTAGTGAGGTCATTAAAGTTCGAGAGGATAAACCTTTACAAGTGTCATCGGTGATTTAAATAGGTGGCTTGGACTCGTTCATTGGCTGATACTCGCCTTTAAGCCCGTGCAAAAGTGCTATGCAAAGGATCTCCCGTTTTATATTCATCGCCAGTATCCCAATCACAGTATCGATAAGACATTTTATCTGTAACATAAATAACGACAGAGTAACAACCATTGCGAGTCAGAAGGGCAAATTATGTGATGAAGCGGTATTTATTTGATGGACTTATTCAAAGAATCGAGCAATTTCTTACGTCTTATAGATGATATCGTACCACAAACAATGCTTACACTTCGTCGTCCCATTCCGTATTAAATTGCTTCGATCAAATAGTAGAAGCGCTTTTAAAACGGCAAAAGGGTAATGGGCGTTACTGGGGCTTAATCACGTCTTCATCATTATTGCGGTCATCTGATCTCTTTCCGTTTCTGCTTCGATTTAACTAGTTCGTTGCACGTCAATGATGTCCGTTGACGTTGAACTGCACTTGTATTGATAAAAAATCAATTGCTGTACGTCCTTTGTCCTCTTTTAGTCATGCACTGCTTCTGCGGAAAGCAATTTTCGCCATCAGGTCTTGTCCGCTGTCCCCTTCAGTCGCTGCCTGAATATCAAAAAGATCTAGTAAGCATTTTTTTTACCGACAGGTATAGTAAAAACCACAGATGCGACCACATGAATGAAAGAAACCGTTCGGATGAACGACATACTTTTAACTCCTTGATCAAAGTCTGAAAGACAATGTACGACACGAAACCAAGTTTGCAATTGATATGCCGTGCAGCTCTCAAATAAATTACCATCCAAGAGCTTGTGGCATTTAGGCGTATCACTTATGTCTGGACTGTCGTTCGTCCTCGCGCACAAAACCGACAGCTATTCAGTATATAACGCTTTGTGTGCTGGTGTCGGCCTTGCTGTAAATATACAAAACCAGGAGTGCTACCGTGGTGTGTGAAGGCGTAAATTTTTCCGCTTAATCATGCGCACTTCTAAAGAGCATCTTTGTCTTGACCATACTTCCTTAGTCTTCCACCACTACCGCTTGCCATTACGCTTGATTCGTCGCATTCAACACTATTTCTGAAAGAATTGCATGACTCTAGAGACAAATCCGAATTTACGCCCTACTAAAAGCATTTTCTGCTTACATAGCTGTAGCAGATCAATGTGCGGGCGCGTGATGTCGGGCATATTCGCGGTGTAGTCTATAATAGGTCAGTATCACACAAAGCTGGGAAACACGAGTGCATTTTTCCTAGGAAAGGTGCTAGAACTAAATAATTACGCTTGTGCTTTGATCTCAGCGGACCGGGTGGAACCGGCTTGGTACTGGGGTGACGTTTAGTCGGTCTGGCAAAACCGGTTCTACCAAAACTGAGAGCTGCGAGCTGATCGAGCTAGTTTGAGATCGGTTCTATCTGTGTCTGTTCAATCCTTCACCATACCTAGAAACGGAATAAACTCATTGAGCAACCAGGTCGACTCAGAATTTGTTACGCTGAGTTTATCAAAGACACTAATAGGAATTGCTTAAAATTAAATGAGCTCTTAACTCAAGCTGAACACGTCACAGATCTGGATGATGGTAAACGAGCACGGTGTCTTAATGAGGCCACGTCAGACAACCCAACTTTCGAACTTTTTATTATTTCCGCGTGCGCCTTGACCTCCACGTTTTCCAATGGCTATTGACGACATCAGTAGCAGTCCAAATGCCCCGAAAGCCCTTTTTTTCGTAAACTGTATGTCAGTGCATCGACATCGAGGCATTACGGAATAATAAAGGAAAGACACGACAGCGACGGTTTTTCCGCCTCCCCCCAGCTCTCAAATGCAGCCCTTTCCGTCATACTTGAACACTATGCTTTGCATTTCTAGTGCTACGAGCTGGTACGACGCGCTTTGCAATAATCTCTTCAGGTGCTGTCGTGAGTGCATTCTGAATCGAATACAATCCTACGGTCATCGCAAGCTTCCTTGTACATTACTCTTTCGCTGTTTTTACTGTCGGGGACCATCTGACTCGGGAGTTTAGCTCTGTACCGAACCTAAAGAAGAAAAGTGTCTTCCTCGTGAGCACAAGGAGCCTTTTGCTTGTCAGGATGTATCTTGATGTAAACACTTGACACTTGTCATCTTGTCAATTGCCTGTCCCTTTCCACCGCACCAAAGCACTTGTGCAGTCTGAACAGGCTTCGCTCCCATCGATTGTCATCAACATGATTAGTCGGACCCTCGAAAATTGGACGTACGCGCTAAGCGTCACTCATCACCATAGAGCAGTACATATCAGCTCGGTCTCGTCCAATATCCATTGCGTCAACAGTCTTAAGTAATCTGAACTTTAAATTGAGGTCCACGTTTCGTGGTTTTCTCTGCCTGCCAATAGCCATCTCATAACTTGGACTTTCTCCGGTACAAGACCGCCCAGACTGATCAGTGCGAGTTGTAGTCAAGTAGCAGTCGTCGTCATTCTCGACACTTTTCCATTCCCAGCACAAAAAGAAGCTATGGACTTGCTGCAAAAAGTCAAGTTGACGACGCTACGGGAAGATGATGCACTGTGGATGAATCACAAAGTTTCCATTACCAAAATGTCGCTCGTGCGAGCCAGGTCCACCGAGACTAGTGTGTCTTCTCAGGTATGGTCTAAGCTCGAGAAAGCGAGGCCGAGCGAGGAGCTCTTGTTGAAAACGGCGAACGCAAGAGAGAGCCATCTTCAATTCTGATCCCATTGACGTCGTCGTGCTGATGGCGTCATCAGTCGTTGTGCAGCGGGTGACCTCACGACTGGGGCAAGGCTTCCAGGTGTCGTTCCTCCTTCTGCGATAGCGTACTGCAGTGACTCGCGCTCAGCGCCTGTATCACTGTCACTCGTAAGCTCCATATTTTTCACTGCTCGGTCAGCCATCTTCGCCCAATTTACGCGAGACAGCACGAAAGCAAAGATAGAGAGCTTGACCAGCTCCATCAAGCATACGCCATACCACAAGGCTGAGAAACCGAGACCCATGGTGACTCCACCGAAGTAAGCTATTGGGAGCTCGATGCACCACACACTCATGGCACTCACCCACGCTGTCACAGAGACATCACCCATACCTGCTAGCACAGCCGCAATGAGAATCTCAACCGACTCGATCATGTACCCCGTGATGAAAATGGGCTGAACGAGCATACACAGCTGCAACAGCCTATCGTCGTTCGTGTACAAGCGGAAGAGCGTTTTCCGCAGCGCAAACGTGACAACGGCAAGCACGACGACGCAGCCAATAGTGCAGAGAAAGCCAAAAAAGCCCAGCAACCTTGCGGCTTTCGGACGTCCAGCCCCAAGGTAATTCGCCACGCGGATCTGCGTAGCCGAGCCAAAGCCCCAAAAGAGCGCCCAGAGGAGGGACCAGAGGCCCGAGATCACGGCATTGGCAGCAATAACGTCGGAACCAAGTTTCGCCGCCACGAGCGTCAAGGCCGAATTGGCCAAGCTCGAGACCAAGCTATTAGCGGCGACAGGGCCAGCAATATTGACGAAAATCACGAGTCGATCTCGGGTAAACGCCTTCAAGTCCCAGCCACCCCATGCTTGCAGGTGCATTTTTTTGTATCCAAAGCAGTACGAAATGAGGGCCAAAGGCTGAAACCACGCTGCAATCACGGTCGCCATAGCTGACCCATCAAAGCCGAGGCCTTGCCAGCCAAAAGCTCCAAAAATAAGGACATAGTTGGCTGCACAGGCGACACCAATGGATAACGTGCCGACGACCGTCACGGGAGACATGATCCCCATGGATTGAAAGTAGAGACGGACGCAGGCGTAAACGAGCGAGGGCCAGATCCCAAGGGACAAGATCCGGGCAAACCGGACGCCAAGATGAACGACGTGGACGTCGTGGGTGGAAAGCTCGAGCAAGTAGCCGATACACCAGTACCAGAGCATCACGGGGATAGACAGGAGCGTGACAACGACAAGCCCGAGTTGAAGCCACGTGCCAGCCAAGTCGCCGTTTTGGGCCCCCCAGGCTTGGCCACAGAGCGTCACGAGAGCTGTGGCCCCAGACCAGACCCCGGCCAATGGCACGTTTGTCCATGTGGACGAAAGCGAGGCAGCAGCAAGGGATGACGTGCCCAAGTGGCCCAGGAACGCACTGTCGACGGAAATGAGCGCGATGCGGGCAAAAGTCGAGAGCGAAACTTGCAGAGCCATCCACGTGAGACTCCAGAACTCGGCAACGACGTCAACATCGGCTTCAGTGGTCGACAGAGACGAGGCCTCGGGGGCTTGTCGAGCTTTTGGTAAGAGCGGGGTCGACGCATTATTCATGGACACTTGACGAGTTCAAAAGAGTGGTAATATACGAGCGGGATCGAATGGATGGATGGATGGATGGGTGAGGAAGTGGTGTTGTCAACCTGGGAGGGACGGAAAGGGTGAGTGGGTACGAGGAGGCAGATTGTGATGTGAGACGTGAGTAAGATGTGCTTTTTTAGGGCGTTATGATGAGTCGTGGTAGTGGAGACCTTGGCGACATAAACAGCGTGTGGACGACGATGGAAGTGAGTGGGTGGGGGTACGTCTGTAGGTACGCATATTTCGATACATTGTGGCCCGTAAGCTGAAGGGAATGCTATTTTGAATTGATTGTTTTTTTCTTCTGTGAAGTTGTAAGATGAATGGTGGACGACGGGTACGAGACGAGGTCATGAAAAGGGAGTGAGTGATATCATATGTGCTGTATGTAGCAGTGTGTAGGGACGTGGGGTGAGCAGGAAGCTCGAGCGCCGTCGGCATAGGCAGGCGGTGAGAATCAGGACCGAGTGCAAAAAGGCCATGGGGTGGACCCGTCTTTCTCGGGTGTCGTGGGACTCGGACGGTCAGGAGCAGCATGAATTGCACATGTTGACTGTGTCACTAAAGACAGAGTGAGGTTGACCGAGGTGAAGGGTTTACGGACACAGACAGAAAGAAATGACGTCAAGATGCAGTCCATAATGACGTTAGTGATGCTTTATGAGGGCGTGGTTGATGGAGGACTACGCAAAAGGTGGCAAGAGACCCGGGTCGCGGTTGTTTTAGGATCGGCTCAGAAACTGTTGCCGAACGGACGAACGCAATAGGGGTTTCCCGGCCCCATGTCATTCAACCGAGCGAAATCGTCGGCGGTAGACGATTGCTGTCACTTTACGACGAGTGTGTCGGCCCACCGGCCATACGGAGATATTCCGACTGCAATTTTGGGAAAGGGTCGTATCCCGTTGTACCCAGTCGTCACCACCGGGGCACAGCAGACGCTATAGATTTTGCATGCTTCACAAAATCTGTAGAATCATAGGGGACAGATGGGCATACTTGCAGATTCATGGCTGCCAGCGGTTCGGCCTCACAATAGTCTTTAATCTTTCGAATTAATCTCTCGTTTTATGGATCTACTGACAGTTGCGTCCCGTCTAGTACGATGAGATCTCGAGCCTTTTGTTCTTCCTCTAGCACCGTAGTAGAGGTGGATGGACCTTACAAAAAGACACACACATAATTCTGGCTCCCGGGGAATAAATTTAGGAAATTGCTAAATTCGCACCCCCTTTCCTTTGATTCACACCCTTCCTTCAAAATCGTATATCTAAAATCCCTATTCATTTTAAGATTTGTTTTCTGACAAAGGTATTACTCGATAATCTAGGCCATTAATTGGCAAGTAATACGTAAGAATTACCTAAGGTACTACTCACGCCTGTGGTCACAGTAACCACAGGCGTGAGTATTTTCAGCCACCCGTCAATCACATAATCGAACTTGCACAGCAACAGCTAGAGAGACGCTTGATGTATTGAAAATCTACACGCCAAAGCCAATGTGATGACTCTGCTATCGTAAAACGTATGGATGACTATGATAAAGTGAACTTGGCGACTTCAAATAAGTTAACGAGCATTTCGTTTTCGTACTCGTCCTTGCCCTTCTCGCACTTCGTTCGTAAGCCCATTACTACTACTCCCAGCACGTCACCCATCTTCCCACAGCCGTGGGCACTACCGTAACCTGAAGCATCCCTATCTTCACCAAGCCTTACGACACCTAACTTCAATCGCTGCCGCAAAACCAACTCGGTGTGCCAGACGATTGCACTGGGGGCGCAGCATTATTGCGGCAGTGAGATGTGAATGAGCTGGAGGGATAATGTAGCACATCTCAGGCGTTAACGCTGAGTTGAGATGCGTCCAGCACCACACCGCTAGCACAGCCGACGTTGCAGTCAAGCCCTTCACCGGCATCTCCACTCACGTTGTTAGGTAGCTGAACATTCTGCCAATTCCCTCGTTCCTCGTCGTTTTTTTACGCTAATATCTTGCATCGACCGCCGGATAGCTTCCAAGAGCATCAGTTCCTCTAGCCGCGCAGCGTCTGCGGATGTTGTCGCAACGCGGGACGCTGCATCATTCAGCGCTGCGACACGATTCAGGTGTGGGCTGTTGGTCACAGGCTTGTCGCGGATGCTAAGCTGTAAGCGAAGCGAATCGCGAATCCGATCACGGTCTCCCGCTGACGCGTACTGCACACCCTTCAGACTTGACGTCATAGTGCACTCTGTTTCTGTAGCTTTGGGGATGCCAATGGCGCTACTTCGACGCGGAGACATTCCGTTCTACAATGTAATGCAAAACATGAGGCTTAGCACATAATCGCACAGTGTAGGAGGGAATCAGGGGCTGCGCTTACTGTCACGGAATGAGTCGAGGTGAGCTCTGTCGGTGTCAGTGGCGTGTACAGGACAGTTCCCCTTCATGGTTGCAAAATGGACAGCTACAGACAGGCCACACAAAACACACGTGAGTTAGAAGCCATCAATCTTGAGTCTCTGGACGGCAAACTGTCGTCACGCACGAAATCATTTTGCGTGGCGGCCGAATCTGGAGATAGCACTCGGAGCAAATGGGTTTCTTGCAGCAGCTCGACGTGTTCAGACTCCTGGGGTAAAACTAGAAACAACGTAACGTCATGCAGCGCCAGCCGGTCATTAGTTGGTCCACCATGGCAGTCTCCTCCCATCTCTCTTTCACCATATAGCAAATCGACACTCGAGAGTGAATCCCTCCCCTTCATCTCTTTGCCATGAAAGCGCGGCGCCAGTTTGCGGTCGACAATCAAACGGCGCGCAATCTTGCGCTCCCACGGACAGCTCGGGTATAGTCTAAACGACAGCAAATTCTATACCCAAAGGAGGTTACGTAGAGGGGTACGGCAAACGTATCCCGTCGGCTTCGTGTACTTCTCAAGCTCGCGCGTGGAAGGTATTATCGAGAAATACCTTTGTCAGAAAACAAATCTTAAAATGAATAGGGACTATAACATATAAAATTTGAAAGAAGGGTGCGAGTCCAAGGAAAAGGGGTGTGAATTTAGTAATTCCCTAAATTTATAAGCGATTTAGCCGAACTCAGATGGCGAACACTAAGTACTGACCAGATTTTAGAAATTTTCGCTGAGGGCGCGCTTGCTTTAACAAATAATCACAAGGGAGACCACCACCAAGCCTATTCGACCATATATCATCAAATTCACGGTAAGATAGGAGTGCGAGCTCTTGATCTCGCATTAATATGAGTGATTGAGTCCATAGAACCGAATCGAGTTCTGTATATTCACGTTCCCATTTGAGAAAGGTGGTGACGAGATAATGAATTATGGTGTTTGTAATTTTATAATAGAAGTGCATACACGTGTTTCGTATGAAAGCTACTCGTTGGTGAAGTCGATAAGAAAATTGGATAAACCTGCTCGGTAATGCCGCAAACAATAAAGCGCGGCCTAGGACACCTGTTACACTAATAATAAATAGAAAACGATTACAAAGATTTTGTGCTGATAAAAGATGGATCAAAACTGTAACGGGGTAGCCCGTTACATGATATTGACACCACATGGTGTCAATAATGAGATTGTCTAGCGTGTAATTTTTTACCAATATTACCCGAGATAGCTAATATTGAAGGTATACCATCCCGTCGTGGCACCCAAACAAAGTGCTACAATGTGTAACCGGGCACCCTTTGTTTGGGTGCCACGAAGCTTCACGTACACTCGTACGTGCAGAGGAGAATAATCTACTCAACAGCTAGGTTGAGTAAAGGGTAAAAAGAGCACTGTATTTAATAGTTAAGCTATCAATTTAACATCAGTCTTTATCGAACTATATTAATCTATATTGTCGTACGATGACTACCTGCTCACCAGTTATTTCGCGCGTCTAGCAGGGATTGGTGATAAATATTTATAGAGGCCAGCAACACGCTGCTATTAACAAGTTCCCACAAGGGAAACTTGCCATCGAACGACAGAAAATAGTCTTGCTACAGCAGCAAGGCTCTCATCAACTGATGGCGGGCTGACGCACATGCGACGACCCGTAACCTTGAAGATAGATATCTCAAGGTACAAGGAAACCGATGAAGATTCCCTTTTGAGATGGTTCGTCGAGCTAGACGACGATGCCATCAGGGCCCGTCACATCGAGGGTGACGAGATGCAAGTCACCTCCACCCTGTCAAATCTGACAGGATGATCAAAGCCTTGGGCCTTAGTGCTCAAGCTTCACGACCCAAACGTGTTTGAGTCGTTGGAGACCTTGAAGTATCGGCTTAATGAGACTTTTGAGATGCAGAGAGCCGAGTGCAGAGCACGCTCGGCACTCTTGAGGCTAAAGCAAGATAAGCGTCACGTGCACGCTTAAACACAACACCTACGCTACCTTGCTAGTAGCTTTACGGAGAACCCTGTTGATGAGCACACGCTTATCAACGTGTTCATCTACGGTCTTGTGCATGGGCCGGTGACGACCTACATGTTCCGAGAGGACTTCCATACGCTGGAAAAGGCGAAAGCGTATGCGGAACAAGAAGACTTTAGCCTATGACAGTCTCATGCTAACTCGTCAAACTATCGTCCGACAAGACGACAGGAAACAGGAGGTCCTGAACCAATGAACCTCTGTTTCATCGAGATCGAGAACTCTTGCTCTCTGAGTCACAAGCGAACGGCAAGATGCCATCTCTGCCAGAAGATTGGACACTACTCTCATGAGTATAGTGTCTCAAGCACCGCATCACGTCCAAAGACAGGACGTGGTGACCGCCGTTGGCCAAGGAAAGGTCCAAGGTCTAGGTCCGCCATGTCGCCAAACCACGACAGCAAGTCTGACCGCCAAAAAAACGTTCAGGGCCAGTGGAGGTGAAGCACACGACTGATCCAGCAACGTCAAGAGAATTTGCAGGTCTCTTGACGAAGATTGCTCCCAACACACAGTGTCTGTGTGCTACTGCCCCTAGTGATGAGGAATCCCTCATCGCTTTAAAGATCGAAGTGACAAATGGAATGTCACTTCGCGCCCTAGATGACTTTGGGGCGTCTAAAAGTTTCATTCGACGCCAGTCGCTAGGGTATAGTATGCTCAACTATGTTGAGCGAGAGTTCCCTCAAACGAGGATGACGGTGTGCCTTGCTACAGGCGCATCCGTAACAGTGAACAAACGTGTAGTGGGAATTTACTAAACGCTAGAAGGAAAGCAGTACGATGATGACTCCATCGTGCTAGATTTGAATGACAAATTCGCTGTCATCCTCTGTCTGCCATGGCTTAGAAAATACCAGCCATGGATCAGTTGGCAGCATCGATCCGTGAAGATAACTGCCGTTTGTTCATCGGATGGCCATATGATGAACGTCTTGGAGCGTCCACAAGCGTGTGAATATACTACGAGTGAGTGCGATGGCCTCACTTGTGGTACGGTCGTTAGTACGATTGCACAAGATCACAGTGTAGAAAGACACTACACTGTGGAAGCAGCTTCCGGTACCTGTCTAGAGACACAGGCTACGCCGAAGGTCCACCACTCGAAGATATCGAGTGGACTGGAACACGGATGCACACCAAGTAGGATGCATCCTAGAAGAGAGATGAGCGCCGTTTAGAATAAACAACTCGTCAAACCGAAATCGACTTATAGAGAGTCGATCATAGAGCAGATATGATCGACTGAAAGAGAGTAGATCGAAGAGGACGTGACGGTGGTAGTGCAACGGGATAAAAGAATCAAATGAAGTTAATCAAGGATGTTTGCAGCTTTACTGAACAAACCTTACATATGATATCATATGGAAATGTATATCTGTCAATATTAGTGTAAATTCATTGTAACGATACGATTGGATGGAGTATTTGCGGTGGTCTAGCGGTGTGGAAGCACTAGTTGTAATTGCCACTACCTGATTGAACGCCATAAATGCTGTCAATAAATTTGCCCTGGTGGTACTAAATATAACAGATGATTTGAAACGAAATTGTCATAATTGTGTTTAGAGGCTAGCTACCGGCTTGTCTAACATATAGCACGATATTTTGTCAATAGGCTTAAGTGTTCTTCAAATGATCGTAAATCTCTGTCGATTTAATCAGCAGGCGTAGAATCAACCTTGCTCCATCTCATATTGTTTAACCAATGTCAAAATGATTTTTATTAGTATTATATCTTTCCTCTTCGTCTTGGAAACAATCACATTACAAGATCTTGCGAATATTCTAATGATGAAAGTGGAGACGAGCATTATTATGTCGATAAGCTCCTTTGAGAAAGGTGATACACTAACAAAGATGAAGTTATAATCCTATTGTTTCATTACTTACGAAATCATGCCCGTCTGTACGTGTAGAGGCAAAAGATAGATGATGTCGTAAATCTGGGTGCTTGCAGCGTGACCATCGTTTTGTAGCGCGTTGCGAATTTAGAACCACTAAGCCTACAAAACATTTCTTTCACTCAAGTAAGATACCTAAATGTACATGTGTGGCAAAGCGGTCACAAGTAAATTTCAATTTGGAATTGGGTCGGCGATCGCACGGGTCGCACGCTTCAGTTAAGCCAAAAATGCTATGATTGGTGGATACAAGCTGGGATAGGTAGCTGGCAATAACGTACCCAAACCCCAAGTAAACAGGATCGCCCAGCCTGGAACGAGGCTATAGGGTGGTCACACCCGTTTAATTACGCAATCCGTCTTGAGACATGGCAAGCCAAGACCCTCGATCTCGCTGGAAGACCGTGATCCTAACTTAGGATCGCAAATCCGATCTTCAGCGACGATCCGCTACGGGATCACGATCCGCTAACAGGATCACGATCCGCTAGTAGGATCACGATCCGCAAGTAGGATCACGACCCGCTAGTAGGATCACGATTCGCTAGTAGGATCACGATCCGCAAGTAGGATCACGGTCCGCTAGTAGGATCACGATCCGCTAGTAGGATCACGACACGCTAGTAGGATCACGATCCGCTAGCAGGATCACGACACGCTAGTAGGATCACGATCCGCTAGCAGGATCATGGGGATATCTTGGATAGGCCACAAGAAGATACAGCGGTTGATATACTGGGTATGGACCACACAAATGCGAGGGGACGATCTTCCTGGAAAGGCGACGCGTGGCATCGGGTTATGATATACGGATAGGCATCGGGGTAGGGTTTAATGTGGTTCATTTAACATAAAACAGAGTCTTAATTAGCTCACAAGCACATGTTATCTCTTCCAGGTAGGATCTTTGGCACCCGTCGAGTAAAGAGTCGCGCTACACGTCTACGCAAGTGACACAACTGGATTGTTTCGGCCAGGTGAGTTCAAGAACTCTCAAGCAACATCGACTGCGATCGGACGCAGCAAGACACGTAAAGGCAAGGCACAAGATCGTGAGACGGCTCAAGTGACCAGAAGGCTCGCGGATCGGGCAATCACATGGTGGACAAGGCGATCTCGTTAAGGTCAGGGTAACTTATATCAGTACTCACAAGTACACCGTGATCGCGTAAAGATTTTCGCACGACCACAACCCCATCCCCAACACGGTCAAGTTTTCCTTCGACACGAGTTTACCTGGAAGAGTGCAACCCGCCCTACCGACGGGTACACAAGGTGAGGAAGGCAACACACACGGAATCGGAGTACTCCGTCCATTAGTCGGTCGTCCGGGCGCCAGTGGAGAGTTGGGATCGACTCATAAATTTAGCGATCGCCACTCCACCACACATGATTCGACTCTAGGAAATTACAGCAAAATCAACCGTGGCAATAATAAATTTTATAACATGTAAGATCTTCAGTAGAAATGCGGCTTCTTTGATAATCTCATGAATATAAGGATAATAAGAAGTAAGTTTGCCAAATTTTGAGCATTGGGTTCTTTCACAAAAAATTGCGCTGTAACATTGATTAGCAAATAACATGTCTATGGTAAAACCTCAAGTAAAAAACTCTTCTTTTTCACTTACTCTTACTTATAATACTCACGCGACATTGCTTTAAAATTTTTGCTGCTGCTTTGTCAAGCTAAATATATCACGTTGTATATGCATACAGCTGGTGTTGGTTTTAGTAGACTAGCTACCGACTTCAAAATTGGTTTACAATTCAATCTATACACGTAAACACCTATTTACGTGAAATTTCAATTTCAATGCCGTGGTCATTAAAGAACTTTTGTATCGTCTCTTTTCATACAAATTTTTATGAATTTGTAATTCTATCGGTAGTCACGCAGGAGTCCCTTTATAAGCACATAAAAAGCTTATCTGGATAGAATCCTGTTCAAACAAACGGATTGCAGTCTAATTCACGGTAGCACATAGTGTCTTTATCACAACATATACTAAGCCGATAAAAATGTTGAAGCAGCTAAGACTTGTAATATCAAATAAGATATCATGTACTTTGGCCTGGACTAGTATGAGCATATCAATGACCGTGATTCATGAAATTTTGACTTGAGACCAAAAACCTACTCATGTGAAGTTAAAGGGACATCTACTCCTTTTAATTTTTGCCTGTACTTTCTTATAGAGTTTATATAAATCTTACGGCTCTAAAGTCATTGTAAACATATCGTTCGCGACAAAAGCGCGAATAGATGCCAATCAACTTTCGACATATACAGTAAGTCAAGTAGAATGCACTGCGTAGCACGTCAGTGTGAGTATTAACGCGTGTCTGTACTGCAAATACATATAATATTAGCAAACAATTGCATCTATCTGATTGTGACAATTCTTTTATTCAAATTTAGTTCTGTACAGTGCGTATACCATTTTGAGCCTGTATTTTCTACTTCGCACTGTGCGAACTAGGGCAATGACACAAAATGTTTTGCGACCAATTATAGGAGTCTATGATTACAATATGTTCAAACCAGCTTCTATCCTAAAATCAAATGTCTTTACCCTCATATGCGAGAGGGATCAGGTAAACTGTAAATATTGCACTGAACCACCAATTAACGGGTCAATAGGAGATCAAATATTAAGTATTAGGCTAAGAGATAACTAGTTGGTAAAATAGGCTAAATATTTGCACCTTGAATTGCAATCAAGATAGCATTCCTTGACCTCGCTTCTTTTTTTCAGCACAATTTCCATAAATTTAGTGACCAACTGGTGATAGAATCGTTGCTCTTTTAAGGCTTTTGTTGTCATAGGAACTACCTTGGGAAAGGTGCTGAGATAAATTATCAGCATATGGAACTTGGCTGGAATTGCAACAAACAAAGAATGAAAGCGCTTAGAAAGCTTAAGTTCAGCTTCGATCACATATTGAAATTAAATTATATTTTCTGTTGTCCTTCTTGGACAAACTTTTGTAATATTTTAAACTTAGCCAGTAGCCCCATAATGTCGTTTCGGACAGGTCCTGGTTTGTTTTGTGCTTATTATTACATGGCAATAAACCCATATTTAACTCTAATACCAGTAAATTCTCAATTCTCGATGACTCAGGCTCGACTATAATAATTTTCATTTCACACCAACTCAGGTCGATAAAAAAAGGTTATTTGTAAGGCCAATCGTTTTCTACTAAAATGCAAGTAAACAACATATTGGTCCAGATACTCCAATGCACTGATAAAGAAAATGCGGTCAGCTGCTCATATGAGAAGTGGTGGATGCGCGATCTCATATGTTTGATGCCTTAAGCTTTCAAGTGTGTCCATCTAACTTTTTCGACAAAAAAACTTTGGTAGGCATGCAAATCTTCTAGTTATTTTGAATTTAGACAAGCGTGATAGAATCGATTGGTATGCAAAAAATTCTAAGATGAAAGCTGAAATATCGCCGTACCACTGCCGTGATAATACATTTCACTATATAGGGTAATGATAAATGATATTAACATCTTGTTTATTCGCTCGTATCAGACGCTATTTTCGAATCTCATCCTATACCACCACTTATAAAATTATCATCTTGTAGCTCTAATTACCTTGTACGTACAACCCACTTCTTCTTGACCACCGCTATAACCGTTACCACTAAACTTGACTATTTGTACGGTATCACCAGCGCATCTGAACATCTTAAAATAGCGCTTTTTGACAACACCCTTAGCTAAAGCATACATGAATGCATAAGTTTCTATTGCAACATAGGGCGTCATACTTGTGCACCGCACCCCTTATCTAATGAAATTATACTCGCACAAGGCTGAAACTTACTAAAATTCTGTAAGCGAGCAACCGGATCACAGGATGCTCAAAGGCAAAATTTAATTTTTTACAAGGACTTCACAATAATAGCAGACAAATTTCCTGGCCGGTTCATATTAGGGATTCGTCAATCTAGAGAGAGTGAGCTGTCCACACTTTTAGTGGATAAGGACCTGTAAGAACAAAAACATGTTTATGAATACTCTACACAAACTGCTGCCTATAATGAATCTTTAAAGTAAATACAGTGCACTATGCACTTTCACCAAATTTAATGTCAGTGAAATAGCAGAATACTAACGACATTTGGTTTCACATGGTGCTTTAAAGAATGAATAATGATTTGAAGATTATCGGTTTTCCAATGGTCAAGAATGCGTTCCTCTATCATTAGTTTTGTGAGAGATAGCTGTTAGATGTAATATGCGAAGTATTTTATTGCTAACAACCTTTTATGCTGCAAAAAATCGGTCATCTTTCCTCTTGCAAGTTCGGTGAGGCCATAATAGCGCAAACTTTGCAAAATTTTTAAGCTCTGGCAGTGCATATCAAGAATGTTGCACCAATACTAAATTGTTGAGGGTTGCCAGTAGCAAAACACTAAACAGAATGACAGATTACTTTTTTTATTTCTCTGGATTGAGCTTATGCTGATGTAATTCTGGGCATGAAATGCAACACAACTCTTCTAACGTAAACAATGTTCATTTAGACGTGTATAATTTATTGAATTTTATTCTTCGCCTTTTCTAAACGCAGTAAGTTTGTCTGGACCGTATCCAGTGAGCTCCTGCACCGTACCCGAATTCCGTGCCCACTAATATAAGGAATTACGAATGTATTCAGCGTGTTATCGATTATTTTTAGCTCTCGCCCTCTTAAAAAACACTATAATAGATAGTGTACTGATCAATTTCTTTATTCGATTTTTCGCATTGTAGCCTCAAACAGCGTATTAAAAATAATTTCATAATAAGTATTCATATTATTACACTAACTTAAACTAAAACAATTGATTCTACAGCAGAATAATCAATCTTGCACCGTGCTTCAGCTTTGTAGTTATATTTCATCTTCGCTACATCTTAATAAAAATGACAATCTGTTCAAAGTGGTGAAACTTACGTACCTCCGAAAACCAATCGGTGTACGTGCGATTATTTCCACAGCGTTGGACGCACGTTCCCACGGCTGAGGCCTCATGTATTCTCCATTAACATTGGCATCTTGCCCACATCTTCATTCCTACGGGTTATGATAGCCAAAAAGCCATTGCGTACTTACCAGCTATCTCTTTGGAACATAGACCACAAGCCACTTCAGACCTTCATACAGCCGATGACCCATCGGGGAAAGATACACTTGAAAAGGCCAGAGGTGGCAGCACAAACCTTTTAAAAATAGCTTGTCTTTCATTTGAACCGCGCTTACACTACCGATAGATCCTGCTAGATAGAAAACACCAGCAGCACCGAGGTTCTTAGCTCTTCCTTGTTCAGCATGCGGAGCAGATTTTCCTTTTACAGCGAAGACACGATCACGATAGTTTTTATCAGCCAAAGAGATCAGACTCTTTGTGTTCTGGTATCAGTATTGCCACAGCGGACGGATCATATCATGTCTACCGACTTCTTGCACCTTGAAGCTAGCGTTCAGGTACTTCACCGTCAGGACATTAAATGCTACCACCGAGCACGAGCCACATATTCAGTTAGACTGTTTTCCCACATCAGATATACAAACAGAGTAACAAGAACGATAGCAAGCATTATTACCGTTTGTAACAATACGTAATACAGCTTTAAGAATTCTTCGCGTATTAATACTTGGGATACTTGTTATAACTTCTCCAGCATTTAGCTTGTACAATATACTGATCAGTTTGCAGCGTCAAGGCCGACCTTGAGAATGCTTATCTCCCTCTTGGCGAAGAGGCGCTATAATACTCGCAAGAAAGCCATACCCAGGATCGCTGACTTTTCTTCCTTGCGGCTTTACATCTAAGAACGACCACCTTTGCCACCGATAAAATTATATTAGGCTACGCGAGCGAAAATCTAAACCATGCTATTCGATTGGGATCCACACTCTTGAAACCTACAAAATCTATTACTTCATTTATCGCGAATGGGACAAACTAAGAAATTGCAGTTAATGTACCCCTCATTTTAGTGGGCTCGGAATTAGGGTGCAGTCTACGATATTTGGCAAATACGTTCAGACAAACTATGATAACGGGGACGAGCGGGTAAGGGGAGGGAGAGTCTGGCATATGATTAACATACCCGATCAAGTGTGTTTATCGAACTACATTTGTCCCTCCATTTAGCGGAACAAAAGGTGTGGCGTGTTCGTCTCGTTCCTTAAAAAAATTTTTTTTAGAAACGTTCCATTTGAACCCATTTTAAGAGATGCATCCAAGTAAACTAAGTATTCATCATCGAGCACTACCTTTTAATAAGATCGGCGAAACTTGACAAAATTATGGATAAATCGTCACTCTCGTGCTATAGCGAAAGACATAATGACAGAAGACGACAACAGTTAAAAGCCTCAAATCGTCCAATTGTCACCTCATCGGCACTGTCACCATCAATGTCTTATTCATTCGCCTCATGTCCGATCACTTCTGAGTAGCACTCGATCGGCTCGTCGTCATTCCCACCGACGTACTTAACGACACTATCGCCACAAGTCAAACCTTGTATGAGGTTGGTCAACTCACCCTCAACTGATTGATCGATGCATTTGTTGAAGTCGCGTACTTAAGCCAAATCGGCCATCGTCATCGCCCCCAGATGACGCACTTTATTTAAATGTTGCAAATCGCTCGCTCGGGTACCTCCACTTAGCTTGATATAGCAAAGCGCACAGCCTCCAGAATATTCAATTAAATCAATCTGTTACAAATTGCGTTAGGAACTATTAAACAAATTTAAATCGATGCCGCGATTTAATAGACCGATAATTTTCCCTTGGAAAAATCACGCAATAAATTGCTGGTCAATAAAACATCCATCTAGCTCGAAAGCGTCGAGCACTTGCAAATATGCTGTCGTGTTTGGCGGCAGATGTGCCGGCTTGAATTTATACCATTCAGCGTCGCCATGGTGGCGCGACGCGTTGTCCAGCAGGAGAAGCACTTGTTGAACTTCGAGTTGCAAGTTGGATGTTGAAGACAACATTTGGTTATATGAGCCAAGACGACCGTTGGAATGTTAGTTAAATGGCGACGGAGCCAAACAGACAGTTGGAAGGCGACAGGGACCGTGTGACGATAGTGTCAATTGTTCTTGTAGTAGCGAGTAGTTAGTGATGCACCAACAGGAGTAGTAAAGTTGCATCGTGTTTATATAATCTTAGTTTAGTTGTGAAAACACACTCAAGGGCTCACATCTGCTTTTAGTTCCTTCCTTCGGTCAAATTAACAGAACTCGCCTCTCGTGCTTCTTGGCATCAAAATGCCGGATCCACATAGAGAAAATTGATCTGTTTTGCTACGCAGTCTTATTGTTAGAGTACGAAAAATCATTTGCTTTGTGTTGGCGTTGCGTAATGCTCATAATTGCTATTACTAGTCGGTGACAGCGAAATCCATTTTCTTGGTGCCAGTCATGTTGCAGCATATTGCGACTGTGATAAGATTATTTTTGACTTCTTTTCAGAGCAATTGACCGTTGCTAGTGTCTTGCTTACGGGTAGAAGATAAAAGAGAGCTAATTTGTTAAAAAAAACCTCATATTGAAAATTGTCCGATCAGCTCTTTAGGTTCCATTCAAATCACTACTAGTAAAGCGTGATCTTCTAGTTCGGCCTCGCCGTGAAGCGCATGCACTGGATGACGTTATGAGTCCTAAATATGTGCAGCCACCCACTTAAATGATGCAATTGATTTTTTCTCATCCACTGAGCGGCTCGAGTTATAGACCTCCTTCCAGTAGTAGCTCTTCTATGAGAATTGCTGTGCCGTCGTTGAGACAATGTAAAGAGAGGAACATAGCCTTAATTGCTGGAAGCAGCACCTTTCGGTTACCCTTTCTGCTCGTGGCACATACGGCGTTTGTTATTTTCAGACGAATTCGTTCTGATGCCGTTGTGAATATCGAAGGGTCAAGCTTCTCTGTGACCAGGTCTTGTATCAAAGCTAGTTTTATGCCTAGCGTGCGTGTGATGTGGACCTACAACTGACGATTTTAGTCCATTGTCAGAATCGGTCACTTTGTAGACATATTAAGGTAGATCGGAAGAAAAGGTGCAAAAAGGTTGGCAATGCTAGTGTGTGTCTAATTTAATAAAAAAGAAAAATGATACTTGGTGTGCGCTGTTTTAGTATTCTGTGCCTTAAGTCTTCTATACAGAGCTACCATACAATTACCAAGTTATGAAATTGGTACAGGACACAAAGTTCCTAACGAATAAATTAAAAATTGATTGACGTTCCAATATGGAGGGAAAACTGTATAAAATATCAAACGTAGCTCTGGATATAATTTATCTACATTATCCATTTTCAGCCTTAAATCCATATTTTGCGTTATACTTAAAATGAAGAGTGCCATTGGCATGCAAGCCACAATTTCCCGAAAGGTTCACGTATCGTCGTAAGAGGGCTGTATAGCTCCGCAACACATGTAAGGGCTTATTCTAGGTGAGGTCTTACATACTTACATGCATGGTCGATGCTTGCTCGTGCTATTTGCAAAAGTTAATAGTCAATCGGTGTGCGCTAGTAGACGAAAACTTTGGAGGCCTACTAGCGCAGAGCATCACCTGGATTTTCCCTTTATTAATCTTGGCGGTACTTAAAATACGAATAGGCTAATTTTATGTGGATAAGTGCACATAAAAAATTAACGCAAGATTGCCTCTACCTTAAACAAATAATAAAAAGGTACTTACATGTGTGCTTGGCAGTATACTCGCTGGTGGTTATCGAGTGATAGATGTACAGCTTGATGGGTGACCCGCATTTTGCAAAATAATACAAGCCAGATTTTATAACTTCATATTTTGGAGGATGCGGTACGTTTGGCACGCAGATTGCCTGTGTTTAAATATTTTTGGTTCCTTGGCACTATGCCTAAATTGGAAAGTATGTGATATATCTCGACTAATTGACGTGAAGCACAACACCGGAAAAAGCATGATTTAGTGTTTTAATTCCAGTATAATTCCTAAAGTAGACTTACGCTCGCCTTACATCAATAGCTTAGAAATCTTAGTAATACGCTCATGAATAGATACATGTCATACAAAACGAACTTACTACATTTTAAGACGATAAAAATGTACATTTATAATGTCTATCGTTAAATTATCGCTCCTTCATAAAACATAAGCAAAAATGAACACGTAGTATTAGTATATGCCCTATCCATTTTATGTTATAAAAATGGACAACTTACATGATGTTATAAACTGTTTACGTCTTTAAGGACTGTTGTAGATCTCAGTAGGACTGTGTTACAATCCATGGTCATTCGCTTACTTGCAATTTGAACCATCGCTTTAATTTGAATAACAGAACCTGCCCGACTTATAGATAATTTCTTACTGATTGCAGAAAGTAAACCTTTAATTAATATTCAATTGTAATTATACATTCTTTTCGTATGTACCGGATCCAACAATGTAAGAAATTATCAGAGTCCATCTGTTTGCATCATAAGCCCTTTTTACACTTTAAAATGTGGTGCAATCTCAAATTTATTTGGTCGGGTTATATCATTTACTAGATAATCGATTACCAGATACACATAAGTGCACTTTTTGGCAAGCCACCCCACCTTGTATTAGAGGAAACATCCTTTAGTTGACGATTGAATTTATTTTCGAATATATAGCTCACTGTACGGACACTTAAGAAATGTCAGTGCTTGAAGAATTTATTTACACCATTAAATGAAGACAAGGTCGGTAACGCAAGAAGAATGCTGTCCAGCCAATCTGAATGCAGAGATTATTAAACGGCTGTCTTCATCGTGCAAACGCAGCTGCTGCAGATAATAAATGCAACGAAGTTAATAAAATCTATGATTGGCTGCTATAAATCCCTTCTTTAAATGAGGATTATTAAAAAAATTTATTGAAAGGTTGATGTCATTATATATGAAATACTGAAGGAAATTCATAGAAAAGTGTTGAATCATGGATCTAAATCTGAGCTTGTTAAGCAAGATTAAAACATCTCACAAATGGTAAGGTGATAAAAAGCTATCGCCGCATAATCGGTGATGCGAGCGGCCGCCTTCTATTGTGTCCAGAAGTTTTGTCAATACAAAAACGGGAAATATCCTTACTCCTTTGTCGGAAGAAGTCCTCTAGACCAGTAAAGTCTGCTAGAATATAAAACTAATCGGGTTTTAGCGCAGAGGGTCTCAATTTTTTACAGACTTAGTGAGACTTAAATCTTGGTATATGCACAAAGCTTGTAAGCTTTTAGTTCTAATTTATAGGATCACGACTCCAAGAATCGTGTGATACGGATGCCCAAGAGTACTTATTCTCAATACAAGCTCTTAGCTCTTACGATCAAAACTTCTTAGAAGGACACGTGCCTGAAACTGATCAAAAGAGTGATTAAATGTACTTACTGCTTTATGGCGGTAACAAACCTTACTTGCATATTTAACCTTAAACGTTTTGCTACCTAATCGAATAGTCCTTATGGAGGTTCTTCTGGTGTACCACACCAGAAGTACGCTGCCCGTATGAAGATCCTATTACGTTAGATACCTCCTATCCGCAACCGATAGAGTATGGTATTGACATTAAGCGTATGTGATACAAAAGTTTGCCTATCAGTAAAACTGATCTCTTTATGTGCGTTACACCAGCGTACGTCGTTGTCACCACCTTTTGTGTAACCCCGTGATATTCTCTTTCACATATACAGTTAATAATTATGTTCTTCGCATTTCTCCGAGTCTTTTATTAGACATCATACGAAAATTTTAAATCGTCGATTACGTTAGTAAAACTGTCGTAGAGGAGGGCGAAGCCCTCGAAGCGACAAGTTTGCGTTGCGCAACACCTCGCGCACAGAAATCTGCCTTTTTATATTGAAGCATGGATTAAGCGTTTACAACAATGCGGGCACGAAGTACTTATGATAATCCCATCATCAATAAGTCGCTCGCTGAGTTACAGCAACTTTAAGTCGAGTAGGATGAGAGAGCTAGACGTCTTTCTTCAATCAAGGCTATTTCCGGGGCTCATCAGACTATCTTCTATGCCTTCAAGCGTAAACGAGTTGTTGATAAAGCTTTCAGGACAGAACTTAAATAGTTTAGACACAAAGCGCGAGATTCCGGCGTCTTACGACATTGCCGAGCGAGACGCATAACAAGAAAATGCTTTTTGCCCGAAACGGCAACGCTCTCCTAGTGCAGGCCAAGCTTACGAAACGAGCACGTTCTGTCTCTGTACACATCCTTTAAAAAGGGACCTACATTTTTCATACCCAGGCGAGAGTGAGGCCGAGGATGACAGCACACTCACTGGTTGAGCCTATTGGGCCCGTCACTTGCCCAGGATGTATCTTACTTAGTTATTGCCTCAAAGGCCCGTGTTCGTTTAAAACGTAAATTATGTTGCAAATTTTCTAAGCTGAAGGCCAAAGTTCAGATCCGTTCACTGTATCGCACATGAAACGCAAAACCAGTTGCTGATAAGATTTTACTATTTCGACTAGACAACCGCGGGTCACAAGGTATTAAAGATCTGTACATCCTCACACATATTTGTAGGAGGCCCTTTAGGATGTAATCTGACCCTTAGTGAGACGCCTAAAAACGTCAAGGCGTACGGGTTATCTTTGTCGAAGAGGAGACTCTATCACTTATGATTTCTCAGACTCAGGGTATCCACGTTATTTTACCAAATACTGACATTTCATTTGTAACAAAGCAGCTTTAGAATTTTTCCCATATGGAACTGCAAGGTGCCTAGTTCGCCGAGTCACGTAGGAGGAGGTCGGTGTATTGGTACAGGATCATGAGGACTTGTTGCCAGATGTGACGCAACCCCGCGAGTCTTATTTAACGCTTTAAATTCTCTGTACAGGTCTGTGAATGAGATGAAACAACTTCGGGGATTCTTGACAAAGTGCAACGTTCTCGTAAACATGCACCGACTGAGTTGGATCAGTTGAATGAGAACATGAGCCGTCTCGGCTCGATCGAATCGGCTAAGAAACGACTTCGGAGATTGAGTACAAACGCCTCGACGGTGTGTGGATAATTTTTTTACACACATTTAACGAGATAGGTTTCCTTCTACCTACAGCAAGCGCATTCCGGTCTACAAGATAATGGCCATGATATGAATGTAGCAAGCAGACGTAAAACACTTGGTTTGTGCGCGATTTACACATAAGGTTAAGCGTATAAGTGTAGCGGAGCTACACAGCTCCTTAAGTCAGAGGAAGACTTAACGCTCTACGAGCAACTTAGTTCCAAAGAACTAACGACTTTACGAGTCAGCAAGCTTTACAGCTTCAGATCCCTGTTCCAGGGGACCTAACGATTCAGTGAATCGACAGCACTTAGTGCTATAGAGTAGCTACCTCAAGGAGGTGTTGCTAACTCTTAGTGATCAGAGATCAACGATCAAGACGGCTCGCAAGCCACGCGTCTTTCAGATCAAAATGGGAACTGATTTTATCTAATGTTAAAGCCTATAGAATATCTTAATCCTACTCAAAGATCTTTCGTATCTAATGGCTGACACTTGTCAGCCCCTACAAACCGATAAGATATTCTATATCACCTTCACAGAAGCGAACCCTCAGGTGTGTAACACCTCTGGTACAAAGTACCATGATTTCGTGCAACCCCGTTACACAAGGCCTTCTTTTGCCATAAATGAAAGCGGCTCAATGAAGCACTGCAAACATTATCTTGAAGACGGCAGATAATTCAATGTACGTAGTCATTTATATTTGTAACACTTGGTGTCAACTCTGTCAAACTCAATAACTTTTCTGCTATAGCTAATAACTTGTTCTTTTTCTGTCTTGGATATCAGCAGTTGCATCACGCACATGTCATACAACACTTATGTGCGTCACGAGAACTCAATCACTCTTCCTGTATGTTAGTAGCAATTATTTCAGCACGCTGGTCAGCAGACCCCCCCCCTGAAGTCCAGAAAATTCGTAGTGGTGGCATCCGTAGAACGCAGGGTTCGTGAGGACATTTGCATAGAACGTAGTAAAGCCATACGATGCATGATTAGCATTAAAAAGCGTGGGCTCCATGAAAAATAGCAACGAGCATATTTCTTAGGCAAATTAGCACAAACATTTCAAAAAACGTCGTTAATGACGCAACTGACTCGCTCTGTCTGACCATCAATCTGCGGATATTCCTATGTGTACATGTCCAGTTGCGTGCCAAGCAATTAGTAAAGGTGGTTCAAAATTTTCCAGTGAAGCGAGAGTCCCGATCAGAGATGAAACTAGCGGCAACCCTTTTTACGAAATGCACGATCGATGATCAGCATAGGTATATAAAGCCACCGATGAAATTCGGCACTGCCGCTAAGTAAGCCGTCTTGCTTAAACGGTAAAAAAAGATCACAGTTACCGTATTTTTTTCATCGAATGAGGAATAACCGAACACAAATACACATAATGATGGACTCCCAGCAGCCTGAGGGCACGTGATAGATGGCGAGTGGCACCGCCAAATAGTTCCTTGGTACTACTCGCTAGCCCGTTTTTCAGATATATGCCGGTGTTCTCACTCATCTGTAAAAAATTGGGCCACCTGTAGTGTTGCGATACAGAAACTTGAGTCTATTTCCGGTACAGATGCGAACTGAGGGCAGTATGATAGGCCTCTAATTGTGTTCGATATTTACAAATATAAATAGTGAGGTACAAAAAATCATGACATATCTTCTACATGTGCGATAGGACACAAACCATTATTAATGGATAGTGGTGTAGTCTGACCTGCAAACGTGCCGGTAGAACACTTAAAGATTTGTACTCCTCACTTTTAGAGGCATGAAATAATGCCACACATGTAGGTCCCGTTGATATTCCACAAGAATTAACTCCTTGATAGGAGGCGACAAAACCGTGATGTGAGCAAGCTCATGATCAGGACATCGAGAGAGGAAATATGCTAACACATTTGGTTTGCATGAATACATTTTTACCTCGAAGTTAAATTCCACAAAGAAGGAAAGCCATCAAGCCCTTACTGGAAAGTGGTGAGGCCACTGTGTTGCCGTACTTAATGACGCATGATTCTTGAAAACGATGAATATCTCAACGTCAATCAAATAAATATAAATTAAGGATTGCATACTTACAGCAAGTAGCACGTTATCATTAACTGGAAAGTTTTTAAAATAAGAACCCAGACGACGTAATGTAAATGCGATAACTCGCTCGCGGCCCGCAGTATTTGCATGTAACGGTTTGCTGCCTATGGCAAAACCGCATTCATCACAGACACTTCAGATTCGATAGCACCTTCATATATTCATGGTCAACGGTCTACTTTACTGCCCAGAGTGCATAATAATGGGTCTTGTTCTAGAGCCAATCTGCGTCCTTCTTAAGATGTTCAGCAATTAGCCGAGACAAATCAACTGACTGTCACTGTATTTGTGTAAGCAAAAATGGTAAGGCTAAGTAACTCACAAAAGCCTTTAATCCCGAGCAATCGGCAACTCCACTATAGCATTTACCTTAGTCAATCCTCTTTAATGCCACGCTTACCAATGCAACATCTCAAAATAGGAATATCATCTGCACTTAAAGTAAATTTAGACGCTTTAGCGTTCAGTTTATCGGCGCGTATGCACTAGAGCGCGTCTCACAGGTAACCAATGTAATTCGCGATATCGGACCGACAACTTTTTGGGACAACTATGGGAATAAGCGTCATCAAAGTACACCTGTGCGTAACCCAGTAGGTTTACGCACAAATTTTTTGACAGCCGCTGGGGTGTTACCAGCGACTCCCATAGCATACCACTCGATAAGGTCACTGCTGTGCGCGGAATATCACAAGATTTTATCGAGCAATTGATAATCTCCGTCGATTAAGGCGAGTGTGTAATAAATCGTACAATAGTACAATTATAGTGGAGAACATCCTTTAGATAAATGTGTGCATTTGATAGATAAGTGGCCGCATTTATCATGTAATTAGGATGTAAAAAACGTCACATATCGTTCGGCTATTTTCCACAAAATGTTGGTGTCGAATGTGAAACTTTAAGGATACCTAGTGTTCCTTTGTTATGCTCGGCTCGAAAGAAGTCGTCATTAACATCACATTTCTCTTCAGAGGTACGCCACTTTTAATTAATACAGTATATAGACCCATGCATTAGGTTAATTTCATGATGGACACCTCTTTCTGTAGGTAGACATAAACAATCGTGGCGCAAAAGATCTTGTATTTCTTTTAACTTAAAGAACAATGATAAATCACTACGCGCACTGAGTGCCGCTGTTGTTTCCTCTAGAACGGCTTTATCCAAAATTGAAATTGAAGAGTTCAAGCCTATGATGCCGGGTCGAAAGACCACCTTTAAAATCCTTATTTATAAGCGAGTAATCTAAATTATCTACTGGCAACTCTTCAAGCCTTACGAATCGCTTTACGAGCGCACCTGCTCCAAAAACTTACCGTGTCATCACGGACATCAGACACTCTGTTAACAAGTGTATGCAGCTGATTAAAATCCTTACGCTGTGACATAGCACCTGTTATGCAATTAGCATCTTTTTAAGGAAATTTAATTGATACATCAATTTAAACATAGCTAGAGATGATGTCGCTATCGATATCTGATGGTATACTCAGTTAAATAATTGCTGTCATCACGTCGATTACATGACACTTCATGTGCATTCGATAGGCCGGGTTCCAGATGCCTGTATATCTTACCAACAACGTCAATTTTAGGAATATTGCGTGTTGCAATCATAGCCAAAATCCCTCAGTGGGTACTTGTGTGGCACTCCCTCGATGGCATAAGGTTTGTTCCGCAAAGCTTTCCACATTCGAAATTTTGCTCTTACAACGACAGTAACTAAACGAAAAACGTGCTGCTTTACCATTATATCCCGACCGCTTCTCTGTACTCATTTTTTTTACTTTGTCAGAGTTAACTTAGTCCCTCATTACATTGTCCAGCAAAATGGCACTACCAGCTAGTGAATCGCACCTATAGCGCAACTAGACTTTTGCGGAGGTTGGTGTAAGGCTCTCCTAAGCTCCGATAGAGGCAGTGTGCTTGGCGCCTACTTTTTTCGACCTTCAGGTAATCCATGGCTCGTGGCGCATACGACAGTCCATTACAATAATGCGAACATATCTTGAGTCCGTTCCATAAACAAAACAGCATCCGATAGTATCAAAATTGAAAACTTTTACATCCTCGATCAATATAATTTTGGTTACGGTGACGAGAGTCCCTGTCGCTGGATGAAGATTAATCGTACCACATTCATGCTCGTATAGATACTCAGCATAATATGCATGTCATGCAGGGATACAGCGTTTGATACAACTACCTAATTTACCAAGTTCGATTAAAATTAACCAGGGTTTGCTAAAGCCCTATTTAAAAATGCCTCACTTAAGATTGTATTGTACTACACTTTGTATTCGAGTGCACGAGAATTTCAGAGACTAAAATTTACTCGCAAATTTTCTCCTAGAGGATCAACAGAGCCTATGTCTTGTTCAGCAGGGAGCCCCGCGCTTACTGAGATTCTACGCTGTCCCTCACCGTGCAAATTTTTAATTGAAGGCGAAGGTTTAGCTTGAAAAGCCTAGCGTGCCCTACGAAAAGGGCAATTAGGTCGATGGTCTTATGTGCTTCCGCACATGCAACGTCGTTAAATGTAGCAATTTGTTTATTGGCTCGAAGCTCTGCGTATTTGTCCGTCTCAGTGAGACTAAGGTTCTTATCCATCGGCCTATTGAACAAACTAAATTTAGCTCGCCAAGTATTATTAGTACCCGCGGTTGCCAAAACGGGCTGCCTGATTGTCAAAATTAGCGTCCACCACGATATTCATAGCCGCCTTAAAGAGAATGATGTGTGTGCAATACTGTAATTCGAGCCACGCCCGTACGAAGACTTAATATGAAGACATTAGACAGACGCTTATCTGTTAAGGGATCAAGTTGCATGGCAGCAAACTAAACTTCTAGGTCCTAGACATAGTCTGATACGTCTTCCCTGCCCTTACGGGTAGATATGAAACAAAAAACACAAGGTATGCTTAATTGGGCAAAGCAACAACTCAGAATATTTGCTGAACTACCAAATGTTATAAAGAAAAGCCTTGTCTACTGACGTGCAATATTTGTTAGCCCACTGTATGTCTTTACCGCCTGATTTTAAAATATCAAGCTAAACTTGATGTTTCTTCGATTAAAGCTTAGTTGACTTCATCCCCATTTCTATCACTCTGATTCACAAAAGGAGCTATTTATTTTTCCCTGCTGTAATTTTGCACTCAAAGAAAGTAGACGATAACTTAGCTCTTCATCTTATATTGGAACATGCTTAGTAGACAGCCAATGCCAAATGGTCGTGTACTTGTCCCAGGAAAGTGGACTTAAACTGCATAAAAGCGTCAAAACGTTCACAAATCACACTTAAAAATCTTGTGCAAGATTTTGATCCACATCTTCATTTTAAGGTAGCGCTCTGAAGTTCTCCAGCGCTTTATCAGGACTAGGGTAGGCTTATTCTTTATCATAATTATTACAGAGGAACAGTCTTTTACGGGATCAGGTGTAAATTTGCTTAAAGTGCTACCAGGTCTAGCAAAGCAACCGTTACCTCTTCGTCAGGAGAAGAATTCTAGACTAGCTGATTCTGTTAGAATATCAAATAGAATAGGTATTAGCGTATAGGTCCTCAATTATACACGAGTTAATGGAACTACGCTCTTAGTATACGTACAAGCTTGTAAGCGTAACGGGGTATCCCGTTACATGATACTGGTACCCAACGTGGTCAATAGGGAGATTGTTGAGCTTGACAATATCCTGCCAATAATATCCGAGATAAGCAATATTGAAGGATTATTGTCCCGAAGGATAATATGCACGTGCTGCTCGAATACTAGTTGATAAAAGACAAATTAGCCAAGATTACTAACAATCGCTGCTAGATGCGCGTGATGGTGGCAAGCATGTTGTCGTCATGCAACATCGTAGATTAATACAATTATATAAATCCCGAAGTTATATCAAATAGCTTAACTGTATTAAAAAACACTTCTATTTTTACCTTTTACTCAAACTGGCTGTTTGATTAGATCATCTTCTTCTGCACGTACGAGTGTACGTGAAGTTTCGTGGCACCCTGGTCAAAGCGCGCCACGTTACAGTAAGCTTTTAACTCTACTAGATAGGACCACGACTCCAAGAAATTACGTGTAACTGATACCCAAGAGTACTTATTCTCAATACAAGCTCTTAGCTCTTACGATCAAAACTTCTTAGAAGGACACGTGCCTGAAACTGATCAAAAGAGTGATTAAATGTACTTACTGCTTTATGGCGGTAACAAACCTTACTTGCATATTTAACCTTAAAAGTTTTGCTACCTAATCGAATAGTCCTTATGGAGGTTCTTCTGGTGTACCACACCAGAAGTACGCTGCCCGTATGAAGATCCTATTACGATAGATACCTTCTATCCGCAACCGATAGAGTATGGTATTAACACTTAGCGTATGTGATACAAAAGTTTGCCTATCAGCAAAACTGATCTCTTTATGTGCGTTATACCAGCGTACGTCGATATCACCACCATTTATGTAACCTCGTCATACAGAAGGTTAGTCGATTCATTTGTTACTGTGAAGAAGTCTTTCACACAAAATTGATTTTGTATCTGGCGACCTTACACTTGTCTAGGTTATATGAATTATGTAATTGAAATTCCATTACGTACATTGTTGCGTCAAAACCTCAATATGTATCCCTGCGGGTACTCTGGCTTGAGCTTTTTATAATAAAACTGGGCGATGTCGATCTTTCTTCCTGTCATAATTTGGAGAGTACCTTCTTCACGGAAATATTCGCACGTTAATATAGCGGGCAATGCTTTTCTTTATTTGTTTTTTTTCTAAATTATTTTGAGAATTTTCATGTGGGTTGTTTATACAATAATCTGGGATCGGTCCAAATTCGTCCGCGGGCCGCAAAAATCCGTTTTGTTCGTTCTATCACGAAGATCGCAAAAGCCCTAGGTTAAGCTAATGTTTTTCGGATTGATTTTAATCCTTGAATCGATAAATGATGTTAAACTTCATATACGTGCAATCGTATTTCCAACCAACTACAACAATAATCTTGAATATAATTTACATACAATATCATGTGCTAGGATGCGGATTACCAACTTCTTTACACGAGGTCAGCAAACTCCTACAGCTTGTTGTATAAGAACTACCTATACGTTTCATGTTTGACGTAGCGATTAACTCAGTACACTTTAAAGATTGGTTGGGACGCGTAGGATCCCCGATCTTACTATTTTGCATCTTATCTAAGAGTAAGTCTCACTATCAGCACCATCCTAGGTAAAAGCCTCCTTATCAGCACCAATCCTAAAATCAGCACCAGCCGATAACTAATTAAGTGTCGATAACATAATTTGGTGCTCCCAAACATACGAATGCTTTATTGCTGCAAGCTACAAATTTATAAGCTAAATAACAGCAAGATGTATCTAGATGCCACGCAAACGGGTGGCGATCGATTTAGGTGCGATTATGGAGCCACTGAATTGGCTCGTGGACAAATTTTCCATTTCGGTGTTGCTGAAATCAGGTTTTTGGATGGAGCACTGTTCTAATCAGAACCGGCAGTGCAGAGTTAAAATTATTGGTGGAAACAGGAATACGTATGTGTGACCACAGGATCGATGCCTATGGGAGATTTGTTTGAAGAAGAGAAAACTTGTACGTGGTAGCTCCTTAGCACTGCATTTTCACCACAAATGATATTCACGCCGACGTGTGGCTGGCAATCCCCATGCACCCTTTTTGACAAATATAATGGCTTCTTATCTATGTAAATACGATATAGAGAGGTTATTTGCGACCCTAAAGAGTAAAAGTAAAACGATTTTGATCACAGTAAGCAAAACGATATATAAAATACACGTGTTTCTTACGACGTAATTACGACATCGTGGCTGAATTTAACATTACGTCATCCTTAAAATTGTTGTAAGCACTATAGTTTGGTATCTGATGTCTTATTGTGTCGAACGCGAGTAATTTGCGTGACTAGCTTTAAGCACGATACTTTGCAGCAATTTGTCATTATTATCTGTAAGCGGACTACAATGTCCAGCACTCCATGAGAAGCATTAGGCCATAATGCGCCCAGCCACAGTCAGCCCCCGGATCCTCCGGCGCTAACATCTTGGCTAAGGCAGTACCAGAGATCGTGCACATAGTTAATTCCGTGCCAAAATACCATCTGTAACAAAAAAAAGCTTTTCCGTTAACGTGATATTTATGAAAACGAGTATGTATTATCTACCTCCCAGTAATCCAAGTGATGTAGCGAACAAGGAACGGTCACAGCCGCGCACATCAGCAGCATCGTTAAAGTGTAACACGTAAGTGCGTACGTCAAAATTGATCAATTACGAGCTTCTGCTCGTTGTGATCTGACTTCCTTTCAGTATGCAAAGCTGGACCACTTTTATTGCGAGCCAAAGGGTGACGGTTTTAGCACTGTGCGCAATAATTGCTGAGCGTTCAGTTTTACTTTCGACCTGTCTGTAAAAAATGCTAGGTGACCTTACACGTCGAACTTAGTGCGATGTAGCATGCCTCCTTGTTGTAGGTAGTATAACATCATACGGTTGTTATCCTTCGGGAAAGTCACGGATTGCGATCGTTCAGGGAATATAGTCAGGTTGTAACGGGGTGAATCGTTACATAACAATTTATTAGAAATTGTAAATAGAACATAACTATAAGAGTTATATTCTCACAATATTGTCATAAGGACAATATTCTGTAGCACTTACGAGTAGTTCCTAATTGGTTGATATAGGCCATTATATCAACCAACGAAGACGCACCACTACAGACGCACGCAATGAGTGGTGAGCAGATAGTTGATATGCACATTTGTATTCAGACATAGTTAGATGAAGATAAATAGTGATTTCTTGCAGACATTAACTATGAAAAAGACAGTTCCACTTTTTACTTTCACCAAGTACTCGCTTTCACTTACCGTCTTCCTCTTCACGTACGAGTGTACGTGAAGTTCCGAGGCACCGCTTATTCTGTCGTCAGAATAAGAAGTTTGTGCTGTCATCAGTACAAGCTGCAGGGTGCCCCGTTACACCTGGTAGCACTTCGTAGTCCGTCCAAGGACCACGTTCACATCTAACATGAATATGTTAGATGATGAAGATGACCAAATCTTTCACGCTACGCGTGACGGCTACTCCCATTTGAGCGATGTCGAATGGGATGCGGTTGATCGGATGGGTTCAACCATGGGCATCCATGCTGTTAGCGTCATGCTAGAGGCTCTCAATCGAGATGCCCAACATGCTACTATCGCCAAGTTCATTCGTAATGAACTTGACGCTGAACGCGAGAAAGTAGCCTTGCTTCACCAACAAGGTTCTCAACAAGCAGAGTTGTTGAGAAAACAGGGTGCTCAACAGTTTGAACTGTTGAGACAGCAGCAGGCTGCTGCTGGTGGGTCGATGCGCTCGCGTCGACCCGAGCCTTAAAGATTAACATCTCCAAGTAGAGGGGGGGCGAAGAGGACTCCCTCTTGAGATGGTATGTCGAATTAGACGACGCCATAAGGGCGCTTCGCATCGACGACGGGGGTATGCAAGTTGCATTTGCCCAATCAAATCTGGCAGGACGTGCCAAGACTTGGGCTTTGAGGCTCAAGTTGCACGACCCATTTGCGTTTGGGTCGTTAGAAGTCTTCAAGTCGCGGCTCAGACAAACGTTTGAACCGCCTAGAGCTGAGTTCAGAGCTCGAACTGAACTCTTGAAGCTCAAACAGGGTAAGCGTGATCTACACGCTTACGCGCAACATATACGACATCTCACGAGTTGTATAAGTTCCAGCCCGATGAACTTGATGAACACACGTTGGTTTCGGTGTTCATGCAGGGTCTTGCGGATGGTCCCGTCAAGACTCACCTGTTCCGACTTGAACTAGATGCACTAGAACAAGCCATTTCCATTGCGGAACAGGAAGACTTCAGTCTGAGACAGGCTCGCGCCAGCTCGACATCATATCGTCAACCGAGACGATATGACAGCGGAGGTCCAGAGCCGATGGAACTCTGTTATGTAGAGAGCGAGAAGGCTCGCTCTACAGACTACAAGAAGTTGCAGAAATGCAACAGATGTCAAAAGACACGACACTACACTTACGACTGTAGACTGTAGCCCCTCGTCCAGTGTCTCGCAACACTGGGCGTAGTGACCGTCCACCCATGAGAAAGGGGCAGGGACGCGGGTCCGCTGTTGGTGCAAAGACGCAACAACGGGATGGACCGTCAAAAAACGGACAGGATCAGTAGGTGCACCCTACTGTTCCAGCAACGTCAAGAGAATTTGTAGGCCTCTTGATGAAGGTTGCTCCCAACACACAAACGTTGTGCGTCGCTGCTCTAGGTAATGAGATCTCACTCATTACCTTGAAACCCGAAGTGACGAATAAGTTGGCCCTTCTAGCTCTAGTCGATTGTGGGGCGTACAACAATTTTGTGCGACGCCAATCGCTAGAAGATGGTCATTTTAAGTTCAATGAATGTGACACACCTCCTACGAGGATGACGGTACGTCTTGCGACAGGCGCATCCGTAACCGTCATGAAGCGTATAGTGAAGAGTCACTATACGCTAGACGATACCCAATATGACGATGACTTTATCGTATTGGATTTGGATGAAAAATTTGTTGTCATCATTGGAATTCTGTGGCTCAGAATGTACGAACCACGAGTAAACTGGCAACATCGAACAGTAACGATGCCTGCCGCTTTTTCATCAGATGGCCATCTGATGAACGTTTTGGAGCGCAAGCGTGTGGATGTACTACGAGTGAGTGCGATGGCCTCACTTGTGGTACGGTCGTTAGTACGACTGCACAAAACCTTAGTGTAACAAACGGTTACACTTCGGAGCAAAGTTCCGGCAGCTGTGAGGAAACACAGGCTGCGCCGAAGGTCCACCACTCGAATAAGTCGAGTGGACCGGGACAAAGATGTATCCCTAGCGGGGAACATCTAGAAGAGAAACAATCGATCGCTCAGGTTAAGCGAAAGGATAATCCTAGATCGACTGGAGAGTCTTTCGTAGAGGATCTCACTGTGGTTGAGCAACCCCAGCTAGAGGAAGTCAAGGGAATAAGTCCCAAGATTACAAATACGGCGGAAATAAGTTCCCCGAAACCCGAGGGAATAAGTCCCCGGGAAGCCGAAGGAATAAGTTCTTCGAGGCCTGAGGGAATAAGTCCCCAGGAAATGACAGAGACACTGATTGTCATAGTCAATGATCGATCAAGTGTAGCGCTTATACACTTGATCTGATTGCGCCTGCGAAGTTGATTTTGGAGATCACTCAGTTGCCAACGCTCGAACATAAAAGGTTCTTGCGTGATCTGCATAGTGGCAAAGTCAAGCAGATCTGCGTACCCGTCGCTGACGACGAGTGCGTAGCCGACATAAGGTCAGCAACAGTATTCACTGTGAACGAGAGAGTTCTCAGTAGTTCATCGATGGACGAGAGCGTCCTCGATGAAAAGACACGAGTTGAGCGATATGACTCCAAATCGTGGGAACCGCTCAATACAAATCCCCTCTATGAAGATTTAGTTGAATTCAAGGATGTATTCTCTGAAACTGTTCCGTGCGAATTACCGAAGGATAAAGATATTCGACAAGAGGTCAAGCTTAAATTAGGCTCGAAGTACTGTGTCATGAAGCAGTGGCCACTGCCTCGTGAACAAGTACTTGCGATCGACAAGCTCTTTGCCGATCGTTTAGCTGCAGGCCATGTGAGGGAATCAACTTCCCCACATAGCTCTCCGACCTTCTGTGTGCGAAAAGCAACAAGAGGGTGGCGGATTGTACATGCATTTAACAAGTTGAATGCTGCAACGGTACCGGCTCAGACGCCGATACCAATGAAGGACGTAATCATTGATGGTATGTCAAAGAGTACCATCTTTTCGTCCATGGATTTGATGGATGTCTTCTATCAGATCCTTATGCGAGAACGGGATATACTCTATACCGCAGCTAGCACGCCTAGCGGCATGCTCTGGCTAGTAATACCACAAGGGCTTAGTAATGCCCCTGCCACGTTCAACAGATGTGTATCACATCTGTTGAGACCAGTACGAGAATTCGCGCCGAGTTATTTCGATGACGTATTCATCCATAGTCGGGCTATATATGAAAATTCGGATGTTGAGGTTCACAGGTACCACGTCCGACAGGTTCTTACAATCATGCAAAAGCATCAATTTTATGCAAACCTCAAGAAGTGTGTATTTGCAGCAAGCGAAATACCACTTCTTGGATGCATCGTTGGTAAGAACGGTGTACGTCCTGATCCCGAACAGATCAAGACGATCACCGACTGGCCTGTGCCGGTTGATGTCAAAGGTCTTCGAAAATTCCTTGGGCTAGCAGCGTATTTGCACAAGTTTTCACGCAATTACGCCGAGATGACTGTACACCTCTCTCGTTTGTTGAAAAAGAACGAGATGTGGTTATCGAACGCTGAATGTCAGCGCTCCTTTGATGGTATCAAGCATAGCTTGATACAATCCCCAGTACTAGCAATTGCCGATCAGGACAGGCCATTTCATGTGGTCTGTGATGCCAGCGATTTTGCAATAGGCTGTGCATTAATACAGTACGATCTTGAAGGCGTCGAACGCGTCGTCTGCTATCAGTCGCGTCAGCTGCAACCAGCAGATCGGAACTATCCAGTGCATGACAAGGAGCTCCTTGCCATGAAGTATGCACTCGCGAAGTTCAGAGTCTATCTATTAGGAGATAGACCCTTCATTGTTTACACTGACCATGCGTCATTACGCACGGCAGCAAACAGCCCGCACCTTTCACAACGAATGGCGCGGTGGTTGTCATTCTTTGCAGAATACAACTTTACGGTAGAGTACAAACCAGGACGACTTCACGTCGTCGCTGATGCACTCTCACGTCGTCCCGACTTTGAACCAGTCGTGAAACCCAACAGTGAGACAGTCACTGTTGCGGTTATGACGTCCTCAGTACCATCTTCAACGTTGCATGATGATGTGAGGCGGGCGTATGCCCAAGATGGTGAGATTGTGAAGTCGTTGACACATCCCTCACAGCCATCTCGAGAATCGTTGAAACGATTGTCGCCTGCGTATCGATCTGCATCAGATAGATACACTACTCGCAACGGTTTACTGCATTAAACAGCCGCTTCTGGTGACACACCACGTGTTGTCATTCCAGATGATACTGATCTGCGTTTGCGGATCATGTTCGAGTACCACGATGCCCTTGTAGGAGGACATCGTGGCCGAGAGAAAACATATCTCACGGTGAGTCGAGACTTTTACTGGCCCCGCCAGTATCAGTTTGTGCGAAAGTATGTTCGCGCATGCGAAGTCTGTCAACGAGTGAAGTCAAGCCCTTCACTGCGTGCACCTCTACAGCCTCTACCGGTTCCGGCTGAGTGCTGGGAATCCATCTCAATGGATTTCGTCTTCGGGTTACCCAAGACGCACGCGGGAATACGGGTATTCTCGTTTTTGTTGACAGATTCAGCAAAATGGTACACCTTGTGGCTGTACCAGGGTCAATCACGGCAAGTGGCTGTGCTTGTGTCTTTATTGACACCATCTTCCGACTTCATGGGTTGCCCCGTGAACTCGTATCAGACAGAGATCCACGCTTCACTGCTGATTTCTGGCGTTCCGTGTTCAAATCACTCGGAACGCGCTTGAAGATGTCGACATCTGATCATCCAGAGTCAGATGGTCAGACGGAACGTGCCAATCGTGTCCTCGAAGAGATACTTCGAGGATACGTACACTCCTTTAAGAGTTGGAGTGATTTCTTGCCCATGGTAGTTTGCCATTAACAACTCGGTGCATGCATCCACGACACATACACCGTTTTACGTGAATGGCGTACGCCATCCGCGTGTACCCACCTTACTAGAGTGTAACTCTGGTTTAAGGGGAGGAGGGACTCGCGCGAGCAAAAACCGAATTGGTTCACGCTCATCACGCTCTGACGAAGAGGTCATTGCGTTTGATGCCGATATCGATAACATCAATATCGAAGAAGATGATGCCAGTGAGAGTGCGGAAGCCCTCAATGAAGAAAAGGTTGATGTTGCTGCAGTGCGCTCACAGCGCACTGGAGCTAACGAGTCACCAGATGAGTTCATACTGGCTCGTGAAACGGTAGTCCGTTTTGTGCAAATCTCCATCGCCGAAGCGGTGGATAAGCAAAAGCAAAACGCTGACAAGAATGGAAAAGCAAACTCCCTTTTTTTAATAAAGGTGACTTAGTCCTACTGTCTAAAATTAATCTACCAAAGCATGTAGTGACTAACTTGGGTAGCAGTAAACTTCTACCCAAGTACATCGGCCCATTTCGTGTATTGCATCGCCTAGGCAACGCATACACGATCGAATTGCCACGTAAGATGCAAACGCATCCCACGTTTTACGTTGGTCGGCTTAAGCCGTACCATCAGTACGCTGCTTCTTCCGATGAAGAACGCTCTTGCGCTCAAGCATCTCACAGCGAGCCTTGTGTTGCCGGTGGTGGGCGTCGACAAGGGTCTGAAGAGCAGTTATATCAGCCCGAGACCGATCAACAATCCCATGAGCTACCCTTAGCTCGTCACGAAGAGATGTCAGAGCTCTCAGGTTCTCAAGCTGAGCAATGGCAAACTCAGATCGATGCTTCGAGACAGTGTCCCCCATTTGGAGACGCCTGTCCCGCTCATGTTCGAGATCGCCGCGTAACCTTTGCGTTACGCGATCAAAGAAGCTCTCGGGAACGCACGCTTCCCCACGACAGTTTGGAGAGCGTTTTCCCTCCTCCTCCATTAGAGGACTCTCGCGTTGGCCAGCGCTATCTACTTGAGCAGCTGTTGAACCACCGCGATGTGAACGGACGTCGGACGAGTTATCTCGTCCGGTGGCGCGGCTATCCCCCGTCCTGGGATAATTGAGAGCCCCGCTCCCAACTGATGATCGACGTACTGGGTCTGGTCGAGCAGTACGACGCGGCACATCCTGTGCCGCAGAAGGACCGCCGGAGAAAGTCTTCCCGGCACGGTCGTAAAGGGATTTCAGGTTGTCAATCCCTTCGTACATCTCACTAGAGATACGTGCGCGCCACCACGGGCTAGTAAGGAGGTAAGCCTCCTTAGGTGCGCGCGCAGAGTTGTTCACACAACATGGGCATGAGTCTCCCCAGGAGAGGCAGGGTAATCCTTTCTTCCTCGACAGACAATGCAGCTTTTAGCGTGCACCTGTCAGGGTTCGCTTTTTAAAGGTATCACGAGCTTTGATAAGTTTGTCGTTCCAAACGTCACGACCTACATCCTCAAGGTTATGGATGTAAGCGTTCCACGCTTGAAGCAGTGAGGGACCATCACGCTTGTGATTCCCACTGTACCATCGATGTCTAAAGAAAGCATCGATAAAAAAATCATGTTCAGCACGATAGCCTTTCGCACTGGGATCAAGGTGATGGATCCTTAACGAATCGAACAACCGTGTTCGATAGCGATCACTCGTCGTCGCCGACAAGTGATCCATGAGGATTTGGGAGGCATCCATGCCTTCTTCTCGTTAGTGAGACGCAACACACTGCGGTCTCGCTCTTCCTGCGACGTGCCGACAGAAGGAATGGCACCTCGTTGCGAAGTGGTGTCAAAAGGAAAACCGACACCACTGTTAGCGCCCGAGTCTCGCGACCTCGAGCGCCTTCGCTTCGGCGATGGTTCATCTGATTCGTCAGATGAACCAAAGATGCTACGACGCATAGCATCATCCATGCCACGCTTGGCAGGCGGATTGGATTCGATCGCCGTCGATACGGATCCGTCTTCCGTATCAGGAGAGTGTAAGACACCGAGCTCATACTCTGTGAAGACATGAGTGTCTTCATGACCAGCGCCTGCATCACCAGGTCACACAGGCTGAGTCGCTTCAGCAACCGATGAGACATCAGTTGCTGCGGTTTCTGCTTCGGCGTCCGCACAGAGACGTGCGGACGCGCTCTCAGCGGCCTTGTTCACGCACCACATGGGCTTGTTAACCATGCGATGAACTATTGGAAAGTGGACTCGGACCAACAAGTGCAAATCCTGTCCCAAATGATTTGGGACAAGTATCCATTTAGTCAATCAGTCACTAAAGTGACTGATGGTTAAGGGGGGGTGATGTAACGGGGTGAATCCTTGCATAGCAATTTATAAGAAATTGTTATTAGAATATAACTATAAGCGTTACATTCTCAGAATTTTGTCATAAGGACAAATATTCTGTAGCACTTACGAGTAGTTCCTAATTGGTTGATATAGGCCATTATATCAACCAACGAAGACGCGCCACGACAGACGCACGCAATGAGTGGTGAGCAGATAGTTGGTTTACACATTTGTATTTAGACATAGTTAGATGCAGATAATTAGTGATTTATTGCAGACATTAACTATTATAAATACAGTTCTACTTTTCACTTTCACCAAGTACTCGCTTTCACTTACCGTCTTCCTCTGCACGTACGAGTGTACGTGAAGTTGCAAGGCACCGCCTTATTCTGTCGTCAGAATAATTAGCTTGTGCTGTCATCAGTACAAGCTTCGGGGTGCCCCGCTACAGGTGCAGTTTCCGTATGCAGGCCTTCCGATGGTGTGATGGCGTCCAACCGTCCATTTCCAGGACCGGCGACTTATCCAAACCGGCCCTTCGCGTCCTGCGTGCCGCCGTACGTGTTTTCCTCCTCCAGGTGGAGGAGAGATAGGGGATGGCATAGCGCGCAGCTTTGTCGGTGTAATCCTAATTAACACTCCGCCTGGACCACGAGTCACTGCTCTGAAGATTGAAGAGTGAGTTAACGGACAATCTTGAAAGACTCAAAAACACCAATCTTGCCCTATCAAAGGTATCTGAGCCTGTCTTTGAGTCTTAGAACACCCCGGCTCTTATCGACGGATTCACCGATGAATACCGCTAAGCATCTCGACATTTGTATTATGATTGCACCCCTCCGATCACTGTATCACCCAAATTGTTCATTCAATCGGACCCTTAAGTCGACAGCGCTCGTTTCCTACCATCCGTTCGTAATCCTGATAATTGGGTCTCAAGAGTTTACTTTCAAAATTGATCCGCACCTCAACACATAAACGCATCCATGGCCTCGACTCCATTTCCTACTGCCCTTACCAACGACAACAACAACAACGATAACAATAAAAATAACAACAACTACAGCAACAATAACGATAGCAACAACAACAACAACAACAACAACAACGCTTACGACACTATTCTCAATGACGACACTATTCCCAGTGACGACACTAGATTTGATATCAACAACATCAGCAGCGTCCATCGAAACGCCACGACCAATCTTGATTCGTGCACCTGGTACCACAACAACGAGTGCCTTGAGCCACGCACGTGTTATGATTGCCTGAACGTACAGCTACCAAATGACAAGTGCACGGTCAATTCGTCTGGTGGCTGTGCCAGCCAAAGCACGTACGGCTCGTACATTGCCGAACGTTTCTACTACTTGCCTTTACAGCGCTACTTTTCATCATGTTACTGTCGCTACTTTCACGCAAATGATTCCGTCTGTGCGACGTGTCGCACGCGATGGAAGAGACAAGAGGATCCAAACGATCCCAATGATTGAGTAATCTTCTCCCACCATACTGCACGGGACGCAATGGCTGCGTGTGCATTTCCAATTGTGAAGTACCCAATTGGCACGACGTCGTGGTCACTAACCAGTGCTCAGATACGCACGACGACGGTAAAGTCCCTTTCTCAGGAGGAGAAGAAAGTACGGGACTGTCCATGCCAATACGCGTGACAATCTCGGTCGTTGCCGGTCTTAACGTGACTTTGTTGCTGGTGTTTGCAACTTGGGGTGTTCGTCGTCTCTCAAAGTGTCGGAGTTATGAGCAATTTGGTAAGAAGAAGATGGGCACATGGGTGGATAGAAGCGTTTTGGCCTAGTTTTTCTTGACAGTTGACTGACGAGTACTATGTTTTTCTGTTGTGTTTATCTTCATGCAGTTGCACGTCGGGAAAGTCGACTGAGGCCATAACGGGCAAGACTGCAGCTTTCGTTATCTGGATGGAAATTGCTACAGCAAAGACTTATTGATGCTGAGGGACAGAGCATGGAAGATGGAAATACAGAGAAGCCGTTTCATATTTGCGAAGGTTCATTGGTGCCCGTGAAGCGTGTGTATGCAACGGAGAATAGAGATGGAGCAGAAAGTGATGATTTTGTTAAAATTCACGGAGAGTTAGAGCCGTTTGGGCAGATTAACATCGATGTAACGTGAGGAAGCGTAGAATCAGGTCGTGAAGAAGAGGAGAAGAGATTGTCGGCTCGATGGAGAGGTTGCAAACCTCTTTATTTCGCGATGGCTGGTACGATGGAGGGTTCCCTCCAATAAAATCTACTACAAAGATTCACTAGAAAGGTGCTAGTTGACGTAACAATAACATCAATGCACTACAATGAAAGCAACGGATAGCGGTGTCCTGATGTTGAATAGTATGGATGAGTTTTATCAGTGAACAAGGTTACATCACGCGTTCATTGATTAGGCAGAACGAATTTGCCATCAAACGTCAACTTCAATGTTGAACCAGAGCAGCAAAAGCATTCAAGAAGGGTCCGGTGTACTTATTGTATCGATCCTCACCCATTTACAAAGCTGTATCATTCGTCCATTCGCATGCGTTCGAGTGACCGAGCAAAGGCGCCACGTTATGTACTATCCGTACAACGAACGTGCGCAAAACATCACAGTAATCGCCCGACGTTGTAGGTTTCAAAAGGTACACTACTCGCAAAGAATAGAATACGCGCAAAAAAGGAGGGGGAATTACCTTCTGCGTGCTAGGTAGAATAATTTGCGCAACAGTATATCATTCAAACCGGTCTTCATCAAAAGAAGCTGCCCGTTGCTGTTGAAGCCAACACAGTAATCAACGCAGCATCAAACACCTTATTACTACAAATACAGACTGACAGCAACATAATTCAAGCGTAAACAATTTTGAAGACGCACTGTAACGGGGTGAATCGTTGCATAACAATTTAAAAGAAATTGTTAACAGAACAAGACTGTAAGAGTTATGTTCTCAGAATATTGCCATAAGGACAATATTCTGCAGCACTTACGAGTAGTGCCTAATTGGTTGATATAGGCCATTATATCAACCAACGAAGACGCGCCACGACAGACGCACGCAATGAGTGGTGAGCAGATAGTTGATATGCGTAGTTGTACTCAGACATAGTTAGATTAAGATAAATAGTGATTTATTGCAGACATTAACTATTATAAATACAGTTCTACTTTTCACTTTCACCAAGTACTCGCTTTCACTTACCGTCTTCCTCTGCACGTACCAGTGTACGTGAAGTTCCGAGGCACCGCCTTATTCTGTCGTCAGAATAAGAAGTCTGTGCTGTCATCAGTACAAGCTTCAGGGTGCCCCGTTACACCTGGTAGCACTTCGTTGTCCGTCCAAGGACCACGTTCACATCTAACATGAATATGTTGGATGATGAAGATGACCAAAGCTTTCACGCTACGCGTGACGGCTACTCCCATTTGAGCGATGTCGAATGGGATGCGGTTGAACGAATCGGCTCAACCATGGGCATCCATGCTGTTAGCGTCATGATAGAGGCTCTCAATAGAGATACCCAACATGCTACTACCGCCAAGTTCATTCAAAATGAACTTGACGCAGAACGCGAGAAAGTAGCCTTGCTTCACCAACAAGGTTCTCAACAAACAGAGTTGTTGAGAGAACAGAGTGCTAAACAGTTTGAACTGTTGAGACAGCAGCAGGCTGCTGCTGGTGGGTCGATGCACTCGCGTCAACCCGAGACTTTGAAGATTGACATCTCCAAGTATAGGGGAGTCGAAGAGGACTCCCTCTTGAGATGGTTTGTCGAATTAGACGACGCCATAAGGGCGCGTCGCATCGACGACGGGGATATGCACGTTGCATTTGCCCAATCAAATCTGGCAGGACGTGCCAAGACTCGGGCTTTGGGGCTCAAGTTGCACGACCTATATGCGTTTGGGTCGTTAGAAGTCTTCAAGTCGCGGATCAGACAAACGTTTGAACCGCCTAGAGCTGAGTATAGAGCTCGAACCGAACTCTTGAAGCTCAAACAAGGTAAGCGTGATGTGCACGCTTACGCGCGACATATTTGACATCTCACGAGTTGTATAAGTTCCAATCCGGTGGATGAACACACGTTGGTTTCGGTGTTCATGCAGGGTCTTGCGGATGGTCCCGTCAAGACTCACCTGTTCCGACTTGAACTAGATTCACTAGAACAAGCCATTTCCATTGCGGAACAGGAAGACTTCAGTCTGAGACAGGCTCGCGCCAGCTCGACATCATATCGTCAACCGAGACGATATGACAGCGGAGGTCCAGAGCCGATGAAGCTCTGTTATGTAGAGAGCGAGAAGGCTCGCTCTACAGACTACAAGAAGTTTCAGGAATGCAACAGATGTCAGAAGACACGACACTACACTTACGACTGTAGACTGTAGCCCCTCGTCCAGTGTCTCGCAACACTGGGCGTAGTGACCGTCCACCCATTAGAAAGGGGCAGGGACGCGGGTCCGCTGTTGGTGCAAAGACGCAACAACGGGATGGACCGTCAAAAAACGGACAGGATCAGTAGGTGCACCCTACTGATCCAGCAACGTCAAGAGAATTTGTAGGCCTCTTGATGAAGGTTGCTCCCAACACACAAACGTTGTGCGTTGCTGCTCTAGGTAATGAGATCTCACTCATTACCTTGAAACTCGAAGTGACAAATAAGTTGTTCATTCGAGCTCTAGCCGATTGTGGGGCGTCCAACAATTTTGTGCGACGCCAAGCGCTAGAAGATGGTCACTTCAGGTTTGTTGAATGTGACACACCTCCTACGAGGATGACGTTACATCTTGCGACAGGCGCATCCGTAACCGTCATGAAACGTAAAGTGAACATTCACTATACGTTAGAAGATACCCAATATGACGATGACTTTATCGTATTGGATTTGGAGGACAAATTTGATGTCATCCTTGGAATACCGTGGCTCAGAAGGTACGAACCACGGGTAAAGTGGCAACATCGAACAGTAACGATGCCTGCCGCTTGTTCATCAGACGGCCATCTGATGAACGTTTTGGAGCGTCCACAAGCGTGTGGATGTACTACGAGTGAGTGCGATGGCCTCACTTGTGGTACGGTCGTTAGTACGACTGCACAAAACCTTAGTGTAGCAAACGGTTACACTTCGGAGCAAAGTTCCGGCGGCTGTGAGGAAACACAGGCTGCACCGAAGGTCCACCACTCGAATAAGTCGGGTGGACTGGGACAAAGATGTATCCCTAGCGGGGAACATCTAGAAGAGAAACGATCGATCGCTCAGGTTAAGCGAAACGATAATCCTAGATCGACTGGAGAGTCTTTCGTAGAGGATCTCGCTGTGGTTGCGCAACCCCAGCTAGAGGAAGTAAAGGGAATAAGTCCCAAGATTACAAATACGGCGGAAATAAGTTCCCCGAAACCCGCGGGAATAAGTCCCCGGGAAGACGAAGGAATAAGTCCTTCGAGGCCTGAGGGAATAAGTCCCCAGGAAATGACAGAGACACTGATTGTCATAGTCAATAACGGATCAAGTGTAGCGCTTATACACTTGATCTGATTGCGCCTACGAAGTTGACTTCGGAGATCACTCAGTTGCCAACACTCGAACTTAAAAGGTTCTTGCGTGATCTGCGTAGTGGCAAATTCAAGCAGATCTGCGTACTCGTCGCTGACGACGAGTGTGTAACCGACATAAGGTCAGCAACAGTGTTTACTGAGAACGAGAGAGTTCTCTGTAGTTCATCTATGGACGAGAGTGTCCTAGATGAAAAGACACGAGTTGAGCGATATGACTCCCAATCGTGGGAATCGCTCAAGACAAATGCTCTCTCTATGAAGATTTGGTTGAATTCAAGGATGTATTCCCTGAAACTGTTCCGTGCGGATTACCGAAGGATAAAGATATTCGACACGAGGTCGAGCTCAAACCAGGCTCGAAGTACTGTGTCATGAAACAGTGGCCACTGCCTCGTGAACGAGTACTTGCGATCGACAAGTTCTTTGCCGATCGTTTAGATGCGGGCCATGTGAGGGAATCAACTTCCCCATATAGCTCTCCGACCTTCTGTGTGCGAAAGAGGTCATTGCGTTTAATGCCGATATCGATAACGTTGATATCGAAGAAGATGATGCCAGTGAGAGTGCGGAAGCCCTCTCTGAAGAAACGATTGATGTTGCTGCAGTGCACTCACAGCGCACTGCAGCTAACGAGTCATCAGATGAATTCACAATGGCTCGTGAAGCGGTAGTCCGTTTTGTGCAAGACTCTATCGCCGAAGCGGTGGATAAGCAAAAGCAAAACGCTGACAAGAATGGAAAAGCAAACACTCTTTTTTTAATAAAGGTGACTTAGTCCTACTGTCTACGGTTAATCTACCAAAGCATGTAGTGACTAACTTGGGTAGCAGTAAACTTCTACCCAAGTACATCGGCCCATTTCGTGTATTGCATCGCCTAGGCAACGCAGACATGATCGAACTGCCACGTAAGATGCGAACGCATCCCACGTTTTACGTTGGTCGGCTTAAGCCATACCATCATTACGCTGTTTCTTCCGATGAAGAACGCCCTTGCTCTCAAGCATCTCGCAGAGAGCCTTGTGCTCCCGATGGTGGGCATCGACAAGGGTCTGAAGAGCAGCTATCTCATTCCGAGACCGATCAACAATCCCACGAGCTACCCTTAGCTCGTCACGAAGAGATGTCAGAGCTCTCAGGTTCTCAAGCTGAGCAATGGCAAACTTAGCTCGATGCTTCAAGACAGTGTCCCCCATTTGGAGACGCCTGTCCCGCTCATGTTCGAGACCACCGTGTAACCTTTGTGTTACGCGATCAAAGAAGCTCTCGGGAACACACGCTTCCCCACGATCGTGTGGAGAGCGTTTTCCCCCTCAACCACCTCCATTGTAGGACTCTCGCGGTGGCCAGCGCTATCTAGTTGATCAGCTGTTGAACCACCGCGATGTGAACGGACGTCGGACGAGTTATCTCGTCCGGTGGCGCGGCTATCCCCCGTCTTGGGATACTTGAGAGCCCCGCTCCCAACTGATGGTTGACGTACTGGGTCTAGTAGATCAGTACGACGCGGCACATCCTGTGCCGCAGAAGGACCGCCGGAGAAAGTCTTCCCTGCACGGTCGTAAAAGGATTTGTAGGTTGTCAATCCCTTCGTACATCTCACTAGAGATACGTGCGCGCCACCACGGGCTAGTAAGGAGGTAAGCCTCCTTAGGTGCGCGCGCAGAGTTGTTCACACAACAAGGGCATGAGTCTCCTCAGGAGAGGCAGGGTAATCCTTTCTCCCAAGACAGACGATGCAGCTTGTAGCGTGCACCTGTCGGGGTTCGCTTTTCAAACTTATCACGAGCTTTGATAAGTTTGTCGTTCCAAACGTCACGACCTACATCCTCAAGGTTATGGATGTAAGCGTTCCACGTTTGAAGCAGTGAGGGACCATCACGTTTGTGATTCCCACTGTACCATCAATGCTTAGAGAAAATATCGATGAAGAACTCATTCTCAGCGCGATAGTTTTTCGCACTGGGGTCAAGGTGATGGATCCTTGACGAATCGAACAACCGTGTTCGATAGCGATCACTCGTCGTCGCCGACAAGTGATCCATGACAGATTTGGGAGGCATCCATGCCTTCTTCTCGTTAGTGAGACGCAACACATTGCGGTCCCGCTCTTCCTGCGACTTGCCGACAGAAGTACTGGCACCTCGTTGCGAAGTGGTGTCAAAAGGAAAACCGACACCACTGTTAGCGCCCGAGTCTCGCGACCTCGAGCGCCTTCGCTTCGGCGATGGTTCATCTGATTCATCAGATGAACCAAAGATGCTACGACGCTTGGCATCATCCATGCCACGCTTGGCAGGCGGATTGGATTCGATCGCCGTCGATACGGATCCGTCTTCCGTATCAGGAGAGTGTAAGACACCGAGCTCATACTCTGTGAAGACATGAGTGTCTTCATGACCAGCGCCTGCATCACCAGGTCACACAGGCTGAGTCGCTTCAGCAACCGATGAGACATCAGTTGCTGCGGTTTCTGCTTCGGCGTCCGCACAGAGACGTGCGGACGCGCTCTCAGCGGCCTTGTTCACGCACCACATGGGCTTGTTAACCATGCGATGAACTATTGGAAAGTGGACTCGGACCAACAAGTGCAAATCCTGTCCCAAATGATTTGGGACAAGTATCCATTTAGTCAATCAGTCACTAAAGTGACTGATGGTTAAGGGGGGGTGATGTAACGGGGTGAATCCTTGCATAGCAATTTATAAGAAATTGTTATTAGAATATAACTATAAGAGTTACATTCTCAGAATTTTGTCATAAGGACAAATATTCTGTAGCACTTACGAGTAGTTCCTAATTGGTTGATATAGGCCATTATATCAACCAACGAAGACGCGCCACGACAGACGCACGCAATGAGTGGTGAGCAGATAGTTGGTTTACACATTTGTATTTAGACATAGTTAGATGCAGATAATTAGTGATTTATTGCAGACATTAACTATTATAAATACAGTTCTACTTTTCACTTTCACCAAGTACTCGCTTTCACTTACCGTCTTCCTCTGCACGTACGAGTGTACGTGAAGTTGCAAGGCACCGCCTTAATCTGTCATCAGAATAAGTAGCTTGTACTGTCACTAGTACAAGCTTCAGGGTGCCCTGTTACACAGGTGCACCAATGTCCGCACATAATTGGCCTAAGTCGACCAAGAGCAATTGGGGGCCAGATATAAGATAGGGGCGCAAGCTCTGGAGCTCGTCCTTTGATGATAGCAATTTCGTCTCAGGGAATGAACTTGATTCTGTTTATTAAACTTCCAATTCCAGATGTTGGCGACCTGGGAATGGGTCGTGTTTTGTGTGTAAAACGATGAAACAGTCAATGAATTTTTGTGAGCTTAAGGTACTTCTTCATGCTGTTTGATGTGTTCAAGAAACAAATGTTGGAAAGAGTAAACAAAGGACGACCCTGCTCGACAACGCTGTCGGCCGCAAAATGCGGTCGACGACACATGCTTTTCCGTGATAAAGAGAAACTAAAGGATTTTTCCACTGCTACCGATACAAAACCGTGACCTTGGCCTCTTGCTATTTCAAGTTTTCCAGAACAAAACCACTAACGCTTACTGTCTGCGAAAAATGCGCGACTATCTCGCTGCCCCTGCGTGTCTAGCATTTGCTTCTTAGCAATCTGTCCGCCCTTTTCATCACTTTAAGCCAAACATGCGCGAGTGTAAACATTACATCCTTGCAGTCACAAATTAGTGACCTCATCAAAGCGTGATACCTAGATAGAGGGCACAGACTACGTCGCACTTAGAACGACGTGAAAGGTACACCAGGCGTTATTTGCACACCGGCAGACAAGCGCAGATAAGTACGGTTTAAAAAGCTCGGCATCCACCTTGCGCGCAGTCACTAAAAGCTCCACCTGTAACGGGGTTGCACGAAATCATGGTACTTTGTACCAGAGGTGTTACACACCTGAGGGTTCGCTTCTGTGAAGGTGATATAGAATATCTTATCGGTTTGTAGGGGCTGACAAGTGTCAGCCATTAGATACGAAAGATCTTTGAGTAGGATTAAGATATTCTATAGGCTTTAACATTAAATAAAATCAGTTCCCATTTTGATCTGAAAGACGCGTGGCTTGCGAGCCGTCTTGATCGTTGATCTCTGATCACTAAGAGTTAGCAACACCTCCTTGAGGTAGCTACTCTATAGCACTAAGTGCTGTCGATTCACTGAATCGTTAGGTCCCCTGGAACAGGGATCTGAAGCTGTAAAGCTTGCTGACTCGTAAAGTCGTTAGTTCTTTGGAACTAAGTTGCTCGTAGAGCGTTAAGTCTTCCTCTGACTTAAGGAGCTGTGTAGCTCCGCTACACTTGGTAGCACTTGTAGTCAATCTACGCCTGAGTCTTTAAGACTGATCCTCTGTGAGGATGGAAAGCATCACTCCCCTATCTGAGGCCCAAAAGGTCGCGCTTGACAAGCTGACCGCATCTTTGGGTCCAGAGTACGTGGAGTTTCTTGTTTCACAAGGTCCTGAAGTGCTTAATGCACGTGTTGACGGCTTCATGCAGTATGAAGCGACCCTTTTAGGGCAGGTCCAAGACCAAATAGCGTCGGCTATGCCTACACGCTTCGTGTCTGTACCAGACGAAGAGGCTAAGCCTCGTCCACTTAAAGTGGACGTAAAAAACTACTCCGGCAAGGAGGGTGAGAATCTCATCCTCTGGATCCGTGAGATCGAGATGGCCATGAGATCAGGCCTGATCACGCTTGACCATCAACAGGTCTCGCTGGCTATCTCGAAGCTCGATGGTAGAGCTAGAGAATGGGCCTTGACGTGTAGCACGTCGGTGGACATAGCGTTTCCCACATGGGAGTCGCTCAAATCACAATTGGTACAGGTGTTTTCTCCACCTAACCAGGCTTACCGCGTGCGCTCACGCTTTCTTTCTACCCGCCAGGGTAAGAATGAATTATCGGACTATGTCCAAGAGCTGCGAACGCTCATGGCTGCAATGCAGTCTGACCCTCTGCCTGAAGCAGTCCATGTGACTATCTTCATGGAAGGTCTACGTACTGGCATTGCCAGAACCGAGGTTTTTCGGGTTCACCCCTCTACGTTTGAAGAGGCTGTGAGAATTGCTCTTAATGCTGAGCATAATTTCAAGTCGGCCAGACTTGGTTGGAATGGATACAATCCTCGCTCTGTGAGAGCAAACTATTCGGGTACCACTGCCTATAATAGGCCGGAACCGATGGATCTCAGCTATGCTGAAGATGGAGGTGAAGCTGAGCTTCGAGCTGCTGAGCAGCAACACGTTGTAAGACGATGCTTTATGTGCGGAAGCACTAAACACTTGCGGCCTGGTTGCCCTTTGCGTAAGCAACGCCAGACTACGAGCCAACACTCGACCCCGAGTCAGAAGTCTGGCATGGCACGGGGAAATGCCGACACCCAGTAGGCGCGGGGCGCCCTACTGGGGAAGAACTATGTTCTGTTACACCTTTAGGAGGTAAAGGAATGCAGGGCTTAGCCCCAAAGAGTACCATACCTACGGGTATGGTGCGTGGATACAAGTCTGGCTTGTTGGTCGCCGAGGCGAAAATTAAGGGCTTCGAGAAGCCTTGGTCGATATTGATCGATTCTGGAGCGTCTTGCAATTATGCTCGACGCCGTTCCCTTGAGGGAAGTCAGCGTTATGTTGAGGCGCTTACAGCGCATGAGGGTGATTCTATCACGGTTCGTTTAGCGACTGGAAGTCGCGTAACGGTGCCTAAAGTTCCATTGAACTTAGGTATAACGTTTTTAGACTTTGACAGTATTGAGCGCTGTCTTGTCCTAGATTTGGACTCGAGATATGATCTCATCCTAGGTATGGCTTGGCTTGAGCGCCATGAGCCATGGATTGATTGGAGGTCTAAGACCTTAGGCGCTACGCGCAATGTTCCTAGCGAAGCTTTGGAGAGTCATGAACCCACCTTTGCTAGGCAGCAAAAGCGCTATTGGCGCGAGCCTTTGACAGAAGATGTCAATGTGCTGGATATTGGAATGTCCGAGTTATCTAACTCCCATGTTACAAACATAAGTTTCGAGCCTAGCTCGTCTAAAACTAGTGAAACGGCACGTACTCCGTTGAGTGGTACTCGTTGTGATAACGAGTCACTGCATGCTGAAAGCATGGTTGGCCTAGGGCCGAGTGATCAAGGACGTGATTCCTTTGATGTGTGTATGGTGGCACGTGAAACTACACCGAGTGCGGTCGGCCGTGAGAGCACCGCACTGAATGTCGGTAATGACATTGTTGGCGATACGCCGTATAGTGTGGGCGGCCGTGAGGGCACCACACCTAATGTCAGTAATGACATTGTTGGCGATACGCCGTATAGTGTGGGCGGCCGTGAGGGCACCACATCTAATGACAGTAATGACATTGTTGGCGATACGCCGTATAGTGTGGACGGCCGTGAGGGCACCACGCTTAACGCCGGTAATGGCGTTGTTGGCGATTCGCCATATGGTGTGGGCGGCCGTGAGGGCACCACACCTAATGTCGGTCAAGACAAAAGCTCTCGTATAGAGCATACTATGGTTGGTAGTAACCATGGGGACAATATTGTCCCGACCCCTAAGGGGAGTAAGGTCTCGAAGAGACAATCGAGACGCCGAGTAGCAGCTGTAAAGCGCCAGGCGTCCTCACAGTCACATAGTGAGATTATCAATACACTGTATACACTTGTTAATGGAGTGACTGGTCGGGTTGATGGCAGTGTTTGCCTTGAAACCCTTCCATCCGTGGACGCTCTTTGTGAGCTAGACGAAATGTCTGATGGCGAGTTTAGCCAGGCCTTGAAGGCAGGAGAGTTATCCGAGTTAGCGGTCATTAGACCTGATACTGAGTTGAACTCTTCCTCGTTAATGGATGAGTCTGTCCTAGAGGATACAAAGGCGGCACTTAGTGCACGAAGTGGATCTTCGATCCTTAAAGATCCGTCGGATCCGTTCTATCCTTTAGTCAAGGAATTTCAAGATGTGGTGTGTCACAACCCACCTTCTGCCTTACCTCCCGATAGAGGTGTACGTCATGAGATTGACTTGGTTCCTGGAACTAAATACTGTGTAACACGGCAGTGGCCTTTGCCTAAAGAACAGTGCGACGTCATTGACGATTTCTTTCGTGCTAAGCACGCGGCTGGGATGGTTCGTGAGAGCAAGTCTCCCCACTCAACACCGACATTTTGTGTCAAAAAGCCAAATGGCAAGTGGCGTATTGTGCATGCTTACAATAAGCTTAATGCAGCTACTATACCGGCGCAGACGCCTATTCCTCGAAAGGATGTTCTTCAGAACAATATGGCGGGATGTACACTGTACAGTGCACTCGACTTAGTCGATGGTTATTACCAACTGCTCATGCGAGCAAGCGATATTCCGCTAACAGCGGTGAGTACTCCGAGCGGTATGCTTTGGGAGTGGCTCGTTATGCCGCAAGGGCTATCTAACGCCCCGGCTACGTTTAACCGGTTGGTAACGCAACTATTCAGACCTCATCGAGGCTATGCACAAACGTACTTTGATGACATTTTTGTCCATAGTCGTGCAATGAATGGGCGATCAGATGTGGATAACCACATTGATCATTTACGAGCTGTGCTCGAGTGCATGCGAACGAATAAGCTGTATGCGAACGCATCGAAGTGCATCTTTGGTGCAGAAGAGATTCCCTTTCTAGGGTGCTTCATTGGGAAGCGAGGCCTTCGAGCGGATCCCGCTAAGGTAAAAGCCATAGTCGATTGGCCAGTCCCCAAGAACCAAAAGGACTTGCGTAAATGGCTTGGCCTTGCCAATTACTTACATAAGTATAGTGCAAATTACGCAGATATGGCTCGGCCATTGTCCAATCTCCTTAAAAGGATGTGGGTTGGTGTTGGGGTAACACCGAACATAATGCTTTTGAAGCAGTTAAGGAGAGTCTCCTCCATGCGCCAATTTTGGCTTTGCCCGATTCTGGCCGGCCTTTCAGTGTCGTCTGTGACGCATCTGACTTTGCCATAGGCAGTGCTCTGTTACAAACAGATGTCGACGGACGCGAACGCGTCATCGCATTTGAATCTCGACAGCTGAAAGCTGCTGAAAAGAACTATCCTGTTCATGACAAAGAGCTACTTGCTATGAAGTACGCTCTTGTCAAATTCAGAGTCCATCTGCTTGGCTCGAAGCCATTTGTGATCTATACCGATCATGCGTCATTGCGCACTGCGACACAGTCGCCTCATCTCTCACAGAGAATGGCTCGTTGGCTATCTTTCTTTGCCGAATACAACTTCGAGGTGAAGTACAAGCCAGGTAAGCAAAACGCTTTGGCTGATGCGCTATCGCGTCGACCTGACTATGAGCTTGCTCATGTTACGACCCTGTCGTCGTCAGTCCCTGACTTAATTCGTGCGGCATATGCCAAGGACGATCAGTGTGTAGCTTTGCTACGTGCTCTTGGGAGCAATGAGTTTAAAGACTCGGACATAGAATTGTCGGCACGTTTACGTGCGAGGCTACATCGATATTCCATCGATAATGGCCTATTGTGCTATCGCACGGATATTGAGGACAACCCTCGTATCGTAGTACCTCATAATGAGGAATTAAAGTATCGGATCCTCTATGAGGCACATGATACTGCTTTAAGTGGTCATCTCGGTCGTGAGAAGACTTATAGCTCGGTGAGCCAAAGCTATTGGTGGCCCAAACTTTATAAGTGGGTGCGCACCTATGTGCGTACGTGCGAAACGTGTCAACGGGTAAAACCCTCGGCACATGCGGCGGCGCCGCTGGCTAGTTTGCCAGTACCCAGTGGTTGTTGGGAGTCCATGAGCATGGATTTTGTGTTTGGCCTACCGAAAGATTCGGAAGGCAACACTGGTATTGTGGTCTTTGTTGACCGATTGAGCAAGATGGCTCACTTAGCGGCTGTGCCGGATAGCATCGATGCGGAAGGTACAGCAAAGCTGTTTATCGACCGTGTGTTTCGCCAACATGGCTTGCCTGTGGCAATTATCTCTGATAGAGACCCCCGCTTCACTGGGAAGTTTTGGAAGTCTATCTTCAAGGTGCTTGGCACTCGATTGGACATGTCCACAGCGGATCATCCGCAGACCGACGGTCAAACTGAGCGTGTAAACCGCGTCATCAACGACATTTTGCGCAGTATTTGCGCTGATACGCCTAGGCGTTGGAGCTCAATGCTCCCTGTTGTTGAGTTTGCGTTGAATAACGCTGTTCATGCCTCAACAGGCTTTACTCCGTTCTATATAAACGGTCTCACTCACCCTCGCGTTCCGTTAACGCTATCACTACGTGAATCAGGGCTTGGTGGGGGGAGAGGTTGCCGATCGGCTTGCTGATATCAGCCCTGCTACTGTTCAAAAACAGGTAAGCGAGTTTCTCGCAACGCGATTAAATGTCCTAAGACATGTGCGTGACGCAATGGCTGATAGCCAAGATACCCAAAAACAACAAGCTGATGCCAAAAGCAGAAATTGCATTGAACGTTATGAGGTCGGAGACCAAGTACTACTCAATGCTAAAAATCTACCTACAAATGTAGTGTCTGCTGTCTTTAAGACAAAGTTGCGTCCACGCTTTATTGGACCGTTCACGGTCACGGCCAAAAGGGGACTTGCGTATACGCTAAACCTCCCACGCAAATTGCGCACACATCCAGTGTTCTACGTAGGCTTACTTAAGCCGTACCGGGATCCTTCCCATGTGAACTTGGAGGCGCTTGCGCCGACGACAAGGGCACCGCCCCGGATTGCTGTAGACGAATCAGCAAGTCCAACTGAGCCTCGCTCCGAGTTTGAGCTTGCTCCATCGCCTGAAGGCGGTTTTGCATCGCATCCAGCATGCACTGGGACTTACCCAAGGCCGCTTGAAGACCCTTCACTTCGAGAACCAATTTCTCGTGGGCCTCCACCGGTACACCGGCCGCCACCGACGTTGCTCGATGAGCATGGGTGTCGTCAATTCCATGTCGAGAGACTACTGAAACGACGTCGTCGTCAGGGCCAATATCAGTATCTGGTAAAGTGGCGTGGGTACCCTGAGTCTGAAAACTCATGGGAATTTGAGGTACCCCTTCGGCAAGACTGCCCATATGCTTTGGAGGCTTTTGAGCATCGTGGCCATGGTCATCGCGAGGCCGAGGCCGTTCACCACCACTAGTGGTGCGGGTTGGCGGGTTGTTGGTCACAGACTGACCAGCACTCGCGGCTACCTTAGTAGCCGAAGCATAGCGCGTGCGCTTGCGCAATTGGCCTCTGGCCTTAAGCTTGGCATAATCATACCGAAGCTTGCGTTCGAGACGCACATCCGCCGCATGGGCACTAGCCCTTAGAGCAAAAATGTTGCTGAGGCGACGCACATAGTGCACCCAGTGAACAAAGGCATCGTCTTCTTCACTCGCTGTTTCGCCTGCGAGCAGGAGAATGGGTATACCCTTCATCGGTGGAACTGGTGCACCACGTGCTTGCATGTCAAGGCGTGCCTTGTATTGACTTTGAGTCGTTAGGTGCGGCTCCAGGTACCTCTCACGAAGTGCCTGGCAGCTCACCACCTCCTCAGGAGTCTTAGGCCCATGGCCAATGACCCACGTTGCCAATGTTTGGCCGGCCGCTTGACGCAGACGTTCCTCCACACTGGGTGGGGTGAACACATAATCACGCTGGCGTTCAAGGGTTGCAGTCATCTGTGCATAACGCTGAGCGTTTTGTTCTCTTTGAACAAGCAGTTGTTGTTGCTCATCGAGCGGGTTCGCGATGATAGTCTCATCAAACCCAGATGCTGCACGCTGCGCTGGCGGCGCGCTCGCACCTCCACGTTCAGCGAACGGATTTGGGGTGTTCGAAAGTTGTGCCTCAGGCATCAGTGAGCCGGACGTTGTCCCTGTGTCACCGCGGACACTGGTATCGCTACCATAGTCCACCTCTTCCTCTATTCCGAGGTAGTCACACAGAGCCTTTGACTCGTTTGGTGATGAGGACATCGTGCTAGAGCGTACGTTACCGTGAGGTTCACCGTACGCGCACTGTTCTCGCTGAGAATACGAGTTCGATTGACGTTTTGGGGTAAACGTCAGTCTGGTGGGGGAGGGTGTAACGGGGTTGCACGAAATCATGGTACTTTGTACCAGAGGTGTTACACACCTGAGGGTTCGCTTCTGTGAAGGTGATATAGAATATCTTATCGGTTTGTAGGGGCTGACAAGTGTCAGCCATTAGATACGAAAGATCTTTGAGTAGGATTAAGATATTCTATAGGCTTTAACATTAAATAAAATCAGTTCCCATTTTGATCTGAAAGACGCGTGGCTTGCGAGCCGTCTTGATCGTTGATCTCTGATCACTAAGAGTTAGCAACACCTCCTTGAGGTAGCTACTCTTGAGCACTAAGTGCTGTCGATTCACTGAATCGTTAGGTCCCCTGGAACAGGGATCTGAAGCTGTAAAGCTTGCTGACTCGTAAAGTCGTTAGTTCTTTGGAACTAAGTTGCTCGTAGAGCGTTAAGTCTTCCTCTGACTTAAGGAGCTGTGTAGCTCCGCTACAGAGGCCCCATTTTATACATGGCATGCTACAAGAGCAAACAACTACCGCAGCCACTCATTTTTGATTTCGCCACGTCGATTAGATCGAGTGCTTGTGACTCATTTGTTCCGACTCACAGCATTCGTCAAGCGATCGATGGAGGTTTTTTAATTGATCCCGTCAACCGTCGCAATCAAAATTGCCTGAGCAGTCTTACAATCTCGGAGCTATGTCGTCCATTACCTGTTGTTTCTGTCTAAGCATCAAGTGTTGTAGCTGGCGCATCACTTTAACTTTTGCCAGGGGTCTCAGTTCAAGTGCATCAAGTCCTGTTGCTACTTACGCCTTTCACTTCAGTGCTAGTCATTCGGTCCTTCCTACATTTCAACCTCTCACCTTCTGAAGAACAGCCGTGGTCGTCAATTTTGTGCACATGCGCTAGTGTGAGCTAGTTAGTCAGTAGTGATGCGTACCATCGTTCAGCATTACAGTCGTCGTTTCGATTGAATGGTGGTGTAAACAGAGGCGCTTGACCAAGAACACAAATGCGCCGTGGCATCGCGTGGCTTCATAAAATCCACTGTTCCAGAAAAAGGGGATCCAAAAAATGAGTCCTTCTCCAAGCTCGGTCATCCCCATTTTCCAGATAAGGGGTACGAACTTGTAAATTACGACCCCTCAAAGCTCGCGCTCGTAAGTTACGCCGCGACCACACGGCCTCGTGTGGGTTTTTCTTCGGCCGCCCTCCTCGTCGTCGTCGTAATGTCTCCCAATCCCTTTTTCGCATCCGTTAGACTGTTGGATAATTGTAACTGACTTTTTTTTCCACCACCTCTCGACCCAAAAAACCACTTCATTCAGTCCTTCGAATACAAAGACAAGCGACTCCGAATACTCCAGACGACGTGCCCTAAGACTCTGTCGCAACCCTCAGTAGCAGCTCCAGTACTAGCGCCACTACCGCTAGCATGACGGAAGCTTTCATCGGCTACAGCGAAGACTTTGAACAATGCCGCGACGAGGCCGTGGCGGCGATCCGTGCGGTCTCGGCAGCCCGCAACTTGACGGAGCGCAATGAGCTCTCGGGGCGTGCCCAGGGCCACATCTCGGAAGCCGAGCGCTACATGCGCATCCTCGAGAGCGAGTCGCGGGCCGGAGACTCGCAGGACCGTCGACGGATGCACCAGCAGCTGCGCACGTTCAAGTCGCAGCTGGACAAGCTCAAGGCGAACCTCGAGCGCTCGAAGCTCATGGAAGGCAGCGAGCAGCGTCAAGACGCGCGGGCGCCGCAGGACAACGTCGCGCGCTATCAGCAGCGCGCGGACCGCATTGAAGACCACTTGGCTGACGCGCAGGACATTATTGCACGGACGGAAGCCACGGCGCAGAACGTGACGACGAACCTCGCGGACCAGCGCGAGCAGCTCATTAACGTCCGCACGAACGTACGTTGTTTACGGTTGTGTTGGCGGTTGAGAGGAAGACCGAGGTGGTTGCTGATTCGAATGGGGATGCACATGTGTTGATGCTTTTGCTGTGGCTGTGTCTTAGGTTGATGCGACGCGGGAAGACACGGCTGAAGCTGGGATGCACTTGAAGAAACTCAAGTGCAAGATGATGTCGCAGCTCTTGTTTTTGTACTTTGTCATCTTGGGACTTGTAGCAGTGATCATCTGGCAAGCGATTTCTAAGTTTGCGTAGATCAAAGGAGAGAGAGAGAGAGAGAGAGAGAGAGGAGCAGACAGCTTTGCTCGTGTCTCATTTTCGCGCGGACTTTGTGTGGAACACGCTGATGCTCGTGCGCGTATAGCTCTTCTACCGTGTAAAGTGCTGCATGGAAAGAGATGGATGGCTGGTCGAAAGGACACAGGTGATTTGGTAAGACACGAGTGAGTGTTTTAGGTGTAACTAAGGACAAGGTGAAAGCATTTCGCAATTTTGAAGACTTGAGCGATTGATTGTGCTAGCGTTGTTCGGGAATGTGCGTTGCGTTTGTAGCGCATGTGGGTGAAAGCACTTGGTGATTACAACGAAGGACGTTAAGGATGCTCGAAGCAGCTCAGCCGGGTTTGTTGCCTGCGGTTATAGTTGAGCAGAGCCCAATGCAATGCTCGAGGGTTTGTGTTTTGAGGTTCCGATTGTCGGAAAGCTAAGACGACGGCTGTGAAGAAGTACGCGCAATTTGCTCGGGTGTGTGTGCAGGACAAAGTGTTGCAAGGCCTTGAACAACTAAGACGGCGTCGTTGTCAGTGCTGCGTCACAGCAGCCATTAACAGTCTGGAAGGAAGTGTCAAGAAGCACCATGTTCTAATGACAGCCACACTAATTTCTCGTTTTGGGCTAACGTCAACCTTGCACCGGGTACAGGTTGTAGTGAAAATGTTCGCTTTATCCTTTTCACGCCTCAGGCAAAGGCTTGTGAATGTAAAGACATGTTCGTATGGAGGTACAACGTCGAGGCCGATAAATGATGATCTGCTCATTTTGAGTAAGTTCAGACCTACGACAAACACTTTTGTGTCAAGTCTCACGCACGGACGCGTAAACACGCTTTCTGAGTGACTTGTTATCATTTGCCGACGTACGTGCTGATATTATAACGTGACTCTATCCCAGTAAATAGACGCAGTGCTCGCTAACAGCGAACATACGATTCGATGTATCCATACTTGGCGTAAATTCAAACCCGGTAGAGCATGTGCTAACATTGTTAAGTCGTTAAAGTACTTGCACTCACGTTACAGACCTGTTATAGAGAGGGATGACAACGCTTGTCGCAACTGGCTCTAATACCTTGTGACACCATATCGTGATTGCCCATAACGTCGTACCCATTTCAATAGATGCCTCATACTTACCGTGCACTCAAAACCGCACAAGAAAGGCATGTTGACACATCGGTGTTTCTACCATGGCATATTGATCTTGAGACCGTGTCTACTCCGATCCAAAAAAACGTCACTGTAGTAGATTTCTGCCTCAACAATAATGCTGCGTCTTCATAGCGGTTATTGCTTCGCACGAACATGTCTCTACGGTTTCATACGAGAGGTGGACGTGTTAGTATGTGACGTTGGTAACTAAAGTCGATTTGACACAACGAGTTCGGTAAATGGAGTCGAGGAAGGACAAATCGACGCAAGGGAGTCACGCATTTCTGCGACTAAGAAGCTTAGCCTGACGTACATTCATTTGACGGGAGACTCTGATTCGGCCACGGATGGACGACAACAGAGCGACGTGCAACAGACAAGTCGATTGCTAGCAGCATAGTGCAAACCACGTGAAATCTGCCAACACGCACAGCAAAGCCTCTGATAAACCGCGGCGTACGAACGGTTGATTAACATACTATCCTCCCTCTATGTGGACTTGTAGTGAGTCAGTCGATACAAAAGCACACGCCCTCTGGCATTGCCAACAGCAAAGTAACCGCTGTTCGGACTGAAGTCCATTGCCGAGACGTAGTGCAACGGCGTGTGTGCTGTCGGCCAGTTGGCAAAAACAGTCAACGACGGCATATGGACCAGTTTTAGCGAGTTCTTGGTGCTAGTTGATGCCATGGCCAGAATCTCCGAGCTGGCGTTGAACTGGAGACAATCGACCTGAGTAGTGAGATGCATCAACGCCTTGCGTGGTTTCGGCATAGCCGTCGGACCTGCATTGTCGTAGATATTCACCACACCACTTTTCGAGCCGGCGGCGTAGTACTTGCCGCCAGCCGCCAGAGCGTGATTGCCCAAACTACCCTCATCATCGTGGACAAACACACATCGCCGGGTACGCATGTCCCACTTGTACACTTGTCCATCTGAACCGGTGCTTAGCAGGTATCGATCATTTTCGCAAAACGCTGCCGATTGAGCCCCTCCATTCATCTTCAGAGTTCCGATCGACTCGTACGACTTGGCGGACACCACATCCATGTAGCCATTACTTCCCACGAACACAATCGTCTCTCCATCGTCCGAGACCACAAACGTATCGCGCTTCTTTTCTTTCCGTCCATAGAGGCCCAGTATCTTAGTGATCTTGCCCGCTTCAATGTCGTAAGAGAAAAAGTACTGACGAGGTCCCGTCAGAACCGCACGCTGACCACCCAGCGTAAACTTAGCGTCCATCATAGGCAAGTCCTTCACGAACACACTCTCGACTTTTGCATTCTTGCTGCCGTCCACTTGGAAAAGACGCAGCGTCTTGTCCAACCCTGCAGTGAGCATCAACTGTCCATTTGGGTGAAACTGCATCGACTGCACAACAGCATTCGATGGTGCGTGTTGATTCGCATCTTTCATGCGAACTACCTCGAGTTCCCCCTGGGGCACCGCTTCATTAGACGAGTACAGCATCTTGCCAGTACTACGGACGAGATCGGCTTCGTCTTCATTGTCACTGTCGTTACCGTCCACGAGCTGATCGCCCACGAAGTTTTTAGGGTCTGCCCACAATGCAGTTCCATGTCCCGATTGGTGACTGTAAAAACATCAGAGCGACCACAACATCATACCACAGAAAAAGGCCGCTATCGTTACTACACAAGACCACAGCAGACATTGTTCATCCATTTCTAAAACATTTAGAAATTTCGAAACGGTCAGCAGATTGTGTACACCACACCAACGTACAACGTCTTGAGGCGACTCTGCAGCTCTTTGCCACTCACGACCGTGTCCCGATCAGTCTTGCGGTGCTTGCGCAGCTGCGGCTGCGTCTCGAGATTCACCTGCACGTGCTCGTCGTCTTCGTCCACCCACGCGGCCTGGAGCTTTGGCCCGCTGAGAGGGCTCGGACGCTGTTTCTTGCGATTGTGTTTCGTCTCGCTCGATGCATTGGTCGTCTGGAAAACGTCGCTCACCAGGAGCTTCTCGGCCTCCGAGACGGGCATCACAGGCGCGCGCTTGCCCATACGTGCAGAGTGTTTGTCAATTGCCACTGCGTTGGCTCCGCCTGCCTGCGTCTCGTGACCAATCACCGCTTGGTACCGTAAGTGTACCACAAAGATGGATCAGGCGATCCCACAAGGCGGGGCGATGTCGTTTCTCCATACTTTACCCAAGTCACTGACACCCATGCAGTCGTCACCCGATTGCGTCGGCCGCCGCCTCTTTTTTTCCCGCTTTTTCGATTCGATTTCCCTACATTTCGCTCGTCCTTGTCGCAGTCGCTCATTCTCGAAAGTGCAACGTAGGACGCAAGCGCGACCCCTCACGTTGTCGAGTCGTGCGCTGCCCCTTTTCTGCTCCTTTTCCATTCGGACGTGGTCCACACTAATCCACACCAAAACTTCGCAGTGGGTTGGTTGCCTCTGTGTGAAAGATCGAACACAACAAGTCAACGGCCTGTTCTTGTCCTACACTTTTGAAGCCATGACGTGCTCGACAGTAAGCAGCATCAAGTGTGCGCGCCATGAGATGAGCGCGACCTCGCCCCGCTCATGCTGTCACTCGCCATCGTCGATTTCCGATGTGGATTTCAGTGGCCGAGCGATGAACAGCTCATCGGTAGCAAACGACAAGGTGCGGTGACGCTGGAGTGAGGGTTTTATTGGCTCGTTTCGAGCTCGTTTCTAATGGATGTTGAGGTTATTTGTGGGCGGTGTGGATTTTGTTACGTGTGTGTGCAGCTTCAGGTCCATGTCAGAAGAGACGCGGAATCAGGTGATGAGCTTGAACAGCCTGAGGCTTCCACCGGTAATCCCGCCCTGGCTTCGGGTTCCGTTGATATTAACGAGGTTCTTGCCCATCGTGTGAGCAGCTCATCGTTGATTAAGCGCCAAGCAGCTGCTGATGAAGATCCCGACCAAGCAACGGGTGACGACCCGCCACGAAAAAAACTAAAGTCCGATAACAACCTGTCGATGGTCCTTTCTGAAGCGGCAGACAGTGACTATTTGCCGAGTGACTATGAAGAGGGAGACTCTTTCGAGTGCTCGGTATCTCGTGGCTATGACTGTACTGCTGTTGGTGGCTGTGAAAGTGTTGAATTGGATGTCACTGCTGATGTTGCATGTAGCAGTGAGTCAACGCGTCGCCGCAGCCGTCGCACGCTCTACATTGAGTACTGGAGTCGGACCGACGAGTGCAAGGAGCGCAAGTGGGACCATCTCGACGAGATCGCAGACAAGTATGGCTCTGCTGAGGAACATATTTTTGCTACGACTCTGAAGGGTAGGACTGCGTGCCTCGAACCCAACATGTTTCCTTATAACACTCCTGCAGGCATTGAGCACTGGACACTCTGGCACGTCAAGGACTTGAGTCACGAACAGGTGAAGCTGTACGTGGAGAACTGGATTGATGCCAATGCGCCGCACGTGATGCGATGGAACTACGATGACAACCCAGAGCGTTCTATCGATATTTTTCACGTGCACGTCTACCTGCAAGTGGCTGGGGAATCCACGGTGCTGCAAGAGCGCAAAGTGGATGATTTGGTACACGAGCTTGACTGACTGGTTGTGCTGTGGGTAGGTCGCCCGCACGAACGACCAGGTGAGTATATCCGTAGCTTAGTAAAGACGAATGACGTATTATGATTACCTTACGTGGAGTTTGCTATTGTTCGATCGTCCGAGAGTAAGATGCTGTAACGTTGACGCTTGTCCGTGCGTTGTAGGTAGTAAGCGGTAGCAAGTGAGCTAGTTGTTTGCGTTACCATCGCACGACACTCGACGTGACACCAGGCTGCAAGAAGACTTGCTTTGCAATGAGTCATACAGTCACAGCAGCATTACAGGGCATCGTTCAATGCGCAACTAGCCACTTGCCTTGAATACATTGTGCTGCAAACGCACGTGACGCATGGAGTAGCACGTTTTGACCACTAGTATTGCAAACCTGAGCTACACACCACGTGGGTGCGAAGCTTGTTCATTCAAGACTTCGTTGCTACAAGTTGCACTTTGAATTACCACGTATTGACTGCTAACCGACTAACTTCGCCGCTATAGTGCAAGCGCTCTTGTGAATACATCGGACATTAACAACGAGTACAGACATGAGCTGTTGTAGTAGCAAATGAAGCGGATCAACTGTAGCATTTGGAGGAGGGAGATCATATCCGACATTGAGCTAAGATGAAAGCACCCTCGAAAAAGGTGAAGGAGCCATGGAAAAGTCTCGAAAGGTTAGCGAACGAACGACCGCAGATCGACACGATGGGATCAGAAAACGTCTCTGCGAATCAACCCACAACACGCCAAGATGCTCGGTGCTTCCCGTCTCAAAGAGATCCCGCAAAAAGTCTGACGCCGTCCGCATTCAAAAGCCTTCCAGAAGCTTCGCCGGGGCTTTGACAATAGGTATGTCGATGCACCCATGACTCAACGTAAGCCTCGTTTTAGCTGGAAAAACAAGCCGAATGCACGATGGCACTTGAACACAAGCAACATTCGGACCAACAAAACCAAAAAGCATCGTCCGAGCCTCCAGATTCATAATCCGCTCGCTTCCCTGCAGCTTTTTGTTGACAAGTGCAACATACCCAGTCGCTCGACTCGACGCTGCCCCGCATCTTTGCGCCCTGACCGTCTCTTTTTCGCAGCCACAAATGATCGACAAAGACGTGTTGAGCTTACAGCAAAAGGCCATGGCCTTTGAGATTGCACGCCCTCGAGCATACAGGAGTTGACTCTCGTCGAAAAGGATTCGTTCGATCTCCAGCCACCTTCCATCTGAGTTATTGTCCATCATGACGCGACCAGCCCTTTCGCCCCGGCTAACACGTCAGTCTGACAGGTGCATAACGTACTCTATGTATGTAGACCACCAACCTCGAGCTTCGAGCATTGAACCTCGGTGCCACCTCGGGTCGCTGTTATGACACTCCGATCATTTCTCATTTCCCAGCTGACCGTTGGAACCCCCGCCAGGCTTTTGAACCCAATCCAGTTGTTGCCTTGGATTCGCAGTCAGTCGCATGGTCAAGCTCTACACCCCGTCGGTGCCCGACACGTCGAACAGGGCCAAGGTCCACCCCATCGACATTCTCATTATCGTCGCCGTCTTGTTATTCACGATGGTCGTCGCGGTCATTGCGTCCGTTCAAGCTGGCGAGAGTCGCTTGACGAAATGCTTTCCCTGTCTTCAACCTGCAAAAAAACGGCCTTTGCCAAAGCATGCAATGGCCGAGTCCCCTGGGGACAGCTACTTGGTTTCAGAGACCACGCCCTGCAAGAAACGACCACTGGGGGACGAGAGGGGGTCTACCATCCCTCACGCCCAACCTTCCACCTCGCTCATTGCACGTGACGGACGGGAGAAGCAAGTCAATGAAATGTCCAACTTCTTCTTAGCTGATCGGGGCATGCAGTGGTACTTTGTTGGGGGCGCTCTGTTCGCCAGCAATATCGGGGCTGAGCACTTTATCGGAATGGCTGGTGACGGAGCCCGTCGGGGTCTTGCAGTCGCAATGTACGAGTGGTACGCAGCCATCTTGATCTTGTGCTTGGGCTGGATCTTCTCTCCGATCTACCGTCGCTCAGGTGTGTATACGACACCGGAATTTCTGGAATACCGCTTTGGGGCCCCCTGTCGTCACTACTTGTCCCTCGTGACGGTCGTCATGTACGTCTTGACAAAAATGAGTGCCAGTATCTACGGTGGCGCAATCGTCTTCCAAGCTACGTTGGGCTGGAACCTCTACCTCGGTGCTGGTGCTTGCATTACACTAAGCGCTTTGTACAGCATTGCTGGAGGCCTTCGAGCTGTTATGTACACGGATCTGTTCCAAATGTGTGTCTTCACTCTGGGTGGACTCGTGATCTTTACGTACTCGGTCAACCAGATTGGCGGCTTTCAAGGTATTGAGGCCAACTTGGCGAACCAAGACCGCTCAGACTGGTTCCATCTCTGGAAACCAACGGATGACCCGGACTATCCTTGGACAGGTATGATCTTTGGCCAACCGATGGGATCAATCTGGTATTGGTGCATGGACCAAGATCTGGTCCAGCGCGTGCTGTCTGCCAAAGACACGGCGAATGCGAAAGCAGGCTGCTCGTTTGCTAGTATGCTCAAGATCCTTCCACCATTTCTGATCGTCATCCCGGGCATCATTGCTAGTATCTACTTTGACTTTAGCAAGATTGATAATGGCACCGACGCTGCGTACCCGACCTTGCTCACGGAAATGATGCCGCATGGTATTATTGGCCTGATGATTTCCAGCGTCATCACTGCAATGATGTCGAGTTTGGCTTCCGTGTTTGCAGCAGGCTCGTCGGTTGTCACCAACGATATTTACCGACAGTTCCGACCAAATGCTTCGACGAAGCAGCTCGTGTGGGTCGGCCGCATGAGCATTGTCGTCTTTGCCGTGCTGAGTTTCTGCTGGATTCCGATCATGCGCAATGGAACAGGTCTCTACGAACAGATTGTTGAGATTCAAAGCTACTTGACTCCACCCATTGGGATCGTGCTCGTGCTAGGTGTTACCTGGCAGCCTGCCAATGTGTACGGCGCGTTTTCGGCTATGGTTGTCGGTGGCCTGCTTGGTTTCTCACGTCTTATCTTTGTGACGATCAAAGATGACAGCATGGATGGCGCATTACCGGGATTCCTGAACACATTTTTCTACATGAATTTTCAGCACTTTGCTCTGTTGCTGTGGGTCACTGCCATGATTGTGTGCGTCGTGGTCAGTCTGCTAACGCAGGACAAGAGCTTGCCACCGGAAGTGGTCCGTAAGTACATGATTCACTGGGACAAGGTGCTGAAGCTAGACGTCACCGAAGTAGCCAAGCCCACGTGGGTAAATGTGCTGGTTGCTGGTAGTGGCATTGCCGCTCTTGCCATCACGTTTTCCATGTGGATCTATTTTGCTTGAGCTCGTGAACGAGAGAGATGGAAGTCGGTTGGTTGTGCGGTTGCTACCATGTACCAGTAATCACGTAACGAGTTTGTTTCGTATGAATCGCTGTCTTCTTATCGGATTCATTCCACAGCAGCAATGGAGACTGAACTGCTGCTATTCTCAATGAAGATGTACCCGTTCTCGTCGATTCTTGCAACAAACTCGGAAGCACCAGCGTGCCCTCTCAATCGAATCCGAGCATGAAACGACTTCTCTGAAGCGCTGACATCAACAACATTGGTGCACAGTATAGCCTCGCGAGAAGCGTAGAACGGCAGTAGCTGCTCCAACCTCGACGCGTATGTTCCTGTTGCATCGTAGAAAGCGTGTTGGGCGTAATAGTACTGGAAACTGACGTACCGCACGCCCCATTCAGGATCAAGTGGTACAGTCTCGTTGCTGTCTTCTGTCACAGGCGGGCTTTCATGTCGCGGACGAAAGTAGAGGTATCCCCACCACTCTGGACGATGCATGTCGACTGCAAACTGTGCACTCCACGTCCAATTCTCCTCGCTTAAGCCCGACTCCTTTTCGTAAACCTGTTTGCCAGTGTCTCGATCCGAAACAACACGAACAGGCCACTCAACACGTGAGAAGTTGATCCTCCAAAACGATGTCGATACGGGCGGAACTTTGGCTTGTGAATATCGAGCAAGTTCCGACAATGGCAGCGCAAGTTCAGCTGACCAGTAGTGCAGGCGCTCAGCTGCAAACATACCGACATTTACTCGATAAGCAGGTGAAAGCACCATCACAATGAAGGTTATTCCTGTTCATGTTCCATCAAGTAAGACGTACCAGGGTCATTGATGGGGCCTTTGACATAGACCGCCGAGCGCATTCCACTGCTCAACATGTCAAACCCATGTTGGGGATCAACGCGCGTGCTGTTTTCGTGACCACCGTCTCGGTAAGGACGATTAAGCCAGAGGTTCCACGTCGCATTTCGAGCATTGAGCTCCACTTCCTTGTAGTTGTGCGTACTCCCGTCAGCATCCACAAACACTTCAAAGTCGTTGTCCTGGAAGATCACATCATTGTCGTGGGATGCCTTGGCCCACACCTCGGTTTCTTCCACGTAGACGCCGATGTAGAGAAATTGCTGGTCGTACCGGAGCTTGAATTTGGTCGTGAACCATGGCTGGGACCAGAACGTCGGACCTCGAATGTCTTGAAATTCCTCGCTCCACGGCACTTGAGTCCACGCCGGTTCATCCAACAGTCCGTCGATGGAGATACTTGGCACACCTGATTGATTCAGGGAGTGAAGATGATACGCTGCATACCGTCGGGGGTGGAAATGGTTGAAGGCACAGGAGCTCCTGGATCCGAATGGACTATCGTCTGTTCCTGAGGAAGAAGAAGAAGAATGGATCGTTCCGGAAGACAGGGATGGCTCTCTTTGTTGGAAAGTGTCAATGGTTGAGGGTGGAGAAGGAGAGCCTTTCACTGCATTGGAAGGAGGCAGGAACCATGAGGCGAACAGTAACAGGTGAACGATGCCGTGCATTGGTAGGCACGGGGAGAGGAGCGGTTACGGGGGATGTGAAGCTTCTTCGTTGAGACCAAACAATGGTCTCAATTGCAATAGGGACATGCGGTGTGGCTCCTCTTGGCTCATTCAGCTGGAATAGCAAGATTAAGTAAAAGGGAAGGTCCGTGTCCGACGTAGCGCGATCGAATCATAGACCGTGGTCGATCGCTTGGGCTCGAAATTACAACGGACAGTCGAGTTTGTGCGAACGATACTATTGCTCGTTACAGCTTTGTCAAAAGCTACGGAAGTCACGTTTGCATCAAGCATATCGATGCAAAAACTAAGCATCCTCAACCTCAATGCAGCATGTGACGTGTTTGCATGTGAGCGCAACCACGATTCATATGTGCTGTCAGTCGATCATTTGCTGCGGCATCAGTATTGCTGGTCGGGCTATTCAAGCAGCTACTTGATTCGCGATTGATCTCGCAAGCTAAAGTGTGAATGACAAACAACAGGGGTTGTTGTGCGCGCGTAGCTGCAATACTTGATACGCAGCTTCGCCAACCTGAACTGTAGAATCACAACAGCATTGATTTATTCGCGAGAAGAAGAGCACAGCAACAACGATGTCAGAATTACTAAGATGGCAATTCTTACCAAGAACAGATTGCTGCGAACAGCGTGTGTACATGTGAGCCTTTACCCAGTTCAAGATTTATCACCATCAGGGTCTCCTATCGATACTTTAGCAGCGAGCAGTCAGCTCCATCTGCGTCAAGTTAATGAGCACGGCAAGATGCACTCGAAACATAAGCAATATTCAAGCTTGAGTCTCCTCATCTAACCTTTTTTGTGCATGATGCAGCTCCTTTCGTCCTACGTCACCCATTACAACGTTCGTATACTTCCACATGCTTGTGCCTTTACAACCACAACTGTTTTGCTTTGAGCCCGGCTTTATCGTATACCTCGCAATATCCACTTTACCGCTGCTGTGCTGTCTCGGGTCGTCGTATTACGCTAGTGACAGAACAAATGCTATGTTTTCGATCCGTATCTAGCCACGATTGCTTGTTTCTGTTGCTTTAAAGCTACTTGATGACGCGTCCTATGCTTGTAAAAGAAGTCTCGATTCTTAGCCTTCTCTTGAAGTCACGATCGCAATTTGCTCGTCGATGACCTTCCAGACAAGGTTGCATCCTGCATTTTACAACGCAAAGGGACCGTTCGTGGCGAAAATGAAGGCTTGTCTTGCCCATGTGGTGAATAGTACGCGGAAGTTCGGAATTGTCGTACTCGAAAAGACGCGCTGCAGCTAAGTGCACAAGATCGATCAAAAATTGGTGTGGCAAGGCCAAGTCGCCACTCGAAGGATGCTTCATGAAGACGTGTGGCCCATCGATGACATTCATTTGTACTTGCTCTCGTTACGAAGCTGGAGTTGGCACCTCGTTACAGTCTTGCCACCGAGTTGTGATGTATGTCGGTGAAAAACTGCCAAATCGTGTCTGCCAAGTCGGCATAAAACTTTGTGTGTCGTCCTGGAGACGGGAACTTGTGTCCCCCATCGTGCTCAATGAGCAGTCTCTCGAGCGGACTCCCGCGGGCATGTGGTGTGTACATGTCTTTTAGTACCAACGACTCTTTATACAAACTATCCTTCTGTCCTACTACATGGATCGAAGGAAATGGCACGAGTATCGGCTTCCCATCGTTCTCCTCGAACAGCTCCCGCACATTAATCCCTCGTGGGTACACGCCGCACACACAAAGCACAAGCTTCCACCACGGCTTGGTAGGCGTCTTTTTGTGGTACCACATGGACAAGATGGTGAGCATAACGGCACCTTGTGAGAACCCCACGGCCAAGTCAAACTCGCCCAACTCATTGAGCTTTTCGTCCATACTTTCAATGGCTTGATCGAAGCCCTCGAACACATGACACCAGCGTGCTGCGGTGCCCTGGGGAACACCATCCTGAGCTTCAATATCTTCTATTTCCTCGTTTTCCAAGTCCCTCACGATCCACCATTCAAAAAATGGCGCTGTATCTCCAAAGAGCTTTTCAACAATCGCATCGGTTGGTCCACGAGCTTCGAATGATCCGTTGAGAAAAATGAACTCAGCATTTGGTCCCAATGCGTCACGAAGACCCCGTGTCTGCGTTTCCATCACTCGGCAATTGGTGCGAGCGCCATGTAGACACAGGACTCGGAGCTTCGTGGATGGAGGCGAAGGTGAGGAGGACATGTGGCTGAATTGTAAAAGTGTGACTTGACACGCAATGCAGGACTCGTCGTGTTTGAGTGACTCGTTTTTAGGGGTGAACCGGATTTAGGACTGCAGGGCGGCGGCCGATGGAGGACGTAATCACGTAGCGATGTCGACTGGACCAAATTTGCGACGAGAGACCAAATCTTATAGTCATTAGCTAATTCGGTTGAGTATTTTGCTAAAATGACGATACGGCGGCTGTATTGAGCTTGTTTTTTAGGTTAATTGGACCGAGCAATTTGGGATTGACGTCAGAAAGCTCGCCAGCGGCCACGCACCTCTGGATAGCCATGTGTCGTACGTCATTGAGATCATTTATATTGCCACCATTACGAAATTACGCCGACTGCTCCACTCTTCGTCACTCCAATCGATTGTATGTAGAAGACGTTTTTAAGCTTTGTTTATAATTTAGGTTGCGCCTTACAGCAGTATCATGCGTTTGCTTTGACTCGACTTGTCAGCTACTTGTCGGTCGATTTCTTGTCCTGTGTGTCAAATTCACAAGTAGTGATTGATTGTTCTGTAGCTGCTCTTCGATGTTGGAAATGCGTCAAAGAGGACAATACGAGGAAGGGAGACGAAGGAAGTTCCTGCGCCGTTGACAACAAAGTGCGGCCAACGACATCAAATTGGGTCCTGGAGAAATGAATCAAATCGAGGGAGATTTCTCTGCCATCAAGCGAGGAAGGTGATCATGAATTGTATCCTGTTCCATTCTCCCAAGTACGTCACATAAAGCCCACGTTACATTTACTGGTTGCCGGAGGTGCGTAACGTTCGCCGCCTCGATGTCGAGCAAGTTCTCTATTAGCGTGGTCGCCTTATTCACTTTTGAGTCAGTCACGTGCAGGCACTAATGCGTAAGTGACTTGATTCTCAAGTCAGAATCGCAACACAAGAGCTTCACCGAATCTTCGGTGTATAATTTTGGTTTAACCGCTTGTCTTCCGCCTTCCCTATCGCCGACTGACCTCGCAAGTGGCAAGACTTGCTTGCTCCTATTCCTTCCGTTAAACTACTTGTCTATGGTACGCATATTCACGTCCCACATACTTCCCATAGTTCCTACATGTAGATGACCGTCCCTGATGCGAAGGCGCACGCCTAAGCCTCCTTCCCAATCACCGTTTCTCATTGTCATCATCGTGACTAAGTGGTATCATCCAAACCCTATGGACTCCAACACTACGCGGTCACGTTCAACAAACTAACCACTGGATAAATCTATCATGCCTATCCACCTATTCGGAGAAACCATTGTAGGCAGTACACCACCTTGCGCACCGTCGCTGATAGCGTCTCCCTTTACACTCGCAAATTTACCCATTGAGACTTCTTCACACAAAATGCGTGTATTCTTCAACACTGGATACGTCTCGAGGTACAAAGCAATGGAAGAATGACGAGAGTCTGCTCGATTCAATCCGTTTGAGCATTTGAAAGACGCGGTCTACTCAGAGTATTGCTTGTCACTTCGCGACTTGCCACTGGTCGCCTCTATGATCGTGGTACCGTTCCCGATACAAAAAGACGAATCCAGTGTACTGCTGTTGCATCCACATGGTACCGACGGGCGCGACACATCCACATGTGCTCGGTACGCTCAGGTACATTTGCCGTTACCGAGTTTGCCCATCAGGCCGTCGATATTCAGCATGACGTTGCCTTGGCGATTGGCTACGAGCACCTCCGACAGCAAACTGTTTGACGTGTCACCTGACACGACAGCCCTCTTGTTCTTCGCTAGTGACCCGAGCATCTCGAGCTTCTTCATCTCCAGCTCGTGTCGACGGTAGTTTACCAATTGACTGGCTGCAGCACCCTCGGCCTGAGCGATAAGCTCAGCTGCTTTTGACTCGGAAGTCACGCGGATTCCACTCGATGTCGTCTCCAATTGACTTTGCAGCGCAGCCTTCTCCGCATTGATGAGCCCAATCTCCGCATCGCAATGAGCCAAGATCTCTGCTGTAATCTGCGTCCTCTCTGCATCGACCTCGGCGATCTTCAATGACGCTTCAACGTGGAGGTTGTCGCAAGTCACAATGGTCTTTTGACTGATTTCTTCATCCGCGAGTTCGGATTGTGCGTTAATGAGGTCAATACCTTTGCGGATCTCGGCACACTTGGCCTTTCCGGTCTGTTCTTCTTCCATGTACATCATCTTGCGCTCGAGTCTCGTCGTGTCAATCTCCTCCTTGTAGTGCAGCATCTGCATGTCACTCAGCTGCTTCATGTTCTGCTCTTTGATGGCACTCAAATGCGCTGTGCGACTTTGCATCTGCGCTTGGAACTCAGGAGGGAGCGTCACGTTTGTGATGGCAACGCTGGTGATCTCAACACCGTAGGCATTAAATTGCTCATTCAGACTGTGGCGAATGTCTTCCGTCACACAGTAGCGCACCTTCTTCTCGTCTGGAACATCGTGCTCGGTCACCGTCTCCTTTCCCTTGGGCGAGTGGAACTCGTCCTTTACGACTCGATCCGTACGGCAGTTGAGCGCTCCCGTCTTGAATCGCTCACGCATAGTACCATCACGGAGCTGATAGACCTCCGTGTGCTCCACACTGCGAGCGAGGGCCAGCACAGCTTCATCTTGCGCTGCGCGTAGCTGCACTTCGAGTCCGTTTGGACCCAGTTCGTACACGAAACGCCGGACAAGTTCCGGATCTTCGCCCTTGAGCTCGTCGCCCATGATGCGAAGGATCAGACAGATGTCAATGCCTACGGTCACATTATCAGCTGTCTTGCAGCCTTTCACGGGCGTGTCAAACACAATGTATTGTTTCGTGACCAGGTGAGCTACTTTAGTAAACACGGAAGCAAAGTGCTTGCCAGGCGGCCACACCGGCGTACAGCTGCCGTCTGGCTTGACGTAGTCCACATCCCGTCCTTGGCTTTGAACGAGTGCATACGTACCTTCAGGAACGCGAAGGTATGGCTTCAGCAGACTCCGACCAGGGGTGATAATGACCACAGTATTGCCATCGTAACAAGCGCCAAATGTGCGATTCGCAGAGTCTACACGCCCAGTGCTGCGGTACTGCAGCCGCGTTTGGTGCTGCGGGCCACCAGGAAGCGCATCGCTATGGAGTTTACTGCTACTAGCTCCCATTACAAGAATGAAAGAGAGAGAGAGAGAGAGAGAGAGAGAGAGAGAGAGAGAGAGAGAGAGAGAGAGAGAGAGAGAGAGAGAGAGAGAGAGAGAGAGAAGATGAACAAAACGGTAGCCGCGAGTTGCGTAGTGGGTGCAAATGTGACAATGAGCTCGACGTTGTCAATTGTTGTCGTTGTCATGGGTACAACCTCGCGAACGAGTGAGTTGTGTGGGTTGAAGGTCGTCCGTGATGGGTACGAAGCGTGACAACGACTTGTGTTTTTCTTGTAGGTACACGTTGAAGTTGATGTGCGGGACAAGATGTGTGTGTACATTGTATTCCCACATCTGTCCAGCCAGTCTGATACGTTGTGTTCCCCGATGGGTTCAACCCAGTAACGAGTTACAGCCCGACTTCAACGTCATTTTTCAACCCACCGCTTGCTGCTGTTTCCAGAGCGTCTCTCTTCGTCTTGAGAATCGTTTTTGACAATGTCCGACGAGGAGACGAGTCGCTATAGCTACCGAGTGAACCACCTCGTGCAAAAGGACATTGGCAAGCCCATTCACGCGATGAAACACTTTAACGCCAAAGTGCTCGATGGACGGATCCCGATTGTGCTCACGCCGAGCTACCCGAAGGTCGTGACGTTGTTTCTGAAAGTGCCCTCTGGTTTCTGGGTCCTGAAGCAAACGTGGAACGCGCACTCGGGCGTGATGGATCCTGGACTCAAGATGTGCTGGCCAGCGTGGCACCGCGTTTCGCACATTGTGACCAAGCAAGCAGTGACGTACTCGAACCCTGTGCGCGGGTGCCCCACCCTCGACAATGTCATGGTGGATATCGACATCTCCATCAGCTTCCAGATAGGCCCGACGGCCGATGACGCATACACTTTTGTGTACTCGCTAGGAGCGCATCGCTTTGACGAACTGCTTTATAGTCTGACCGAGGAAGCAATTCGCGGTCTGGTGCACTCGGTGCGTCACGACCAAGTGCACGATCTCCGGGAGGAGTTTGCCATGGGGATGAAGACGGACCTGAAGGCCAAGCTTCGATCCTACGGTGTTTTCATTCACAATGTCAAAGTGACGAATGTAGAGTTGCCAACAGCTTTGTCCAAGACGCTGGAGGAGACGACGGCGTTCAAGACGCGCATGGAGGAACAGGAGAAGAACCACGAGAACCAGATGCGGATGCTGCTGAACCAAGAGACACAGAAGCTCACGGCCCTCGAGAAACAGAACGAGCGTGCGATTCAAGATTTGCAGGCTGAGAGTATCCGTGCAGCCATTATTCGAGACGAGCGACGGACGATTGCGGAAGCAAAGGCTCAAGTCACGATTGCCGAGCACAAGTCGAAGAACCAAAACCAAATCAAGGCGGCAGAAGGCTACAAAGCAAACGCTGTCGCGAGTGCAACTGCCGAGACGGTCAAACGCAAAGCTCTCCCGACAGTGGAACTCAACAGTCTCAAGGCGGATTTCGATCAGTTTGTAAGCGTGGCAAAGATGGACGGACACGCAAAGATTGAAGCTGCTAAAAAGGCGGCGGCGGCGATCGTGGTCAGTGCTGAAGCGGAGGGCGTTTCCGCGACGTTCCTCAAGTCCAAACGGGACTACGAGTACAACGAGAAGAAGATTCACATGCAGACTGCTCTACTGGAAGCTGTTCCACTTGTCATTAGCGGCAAGAATGGCGACCAGCTCCTTCAAAGTACTTTGTTGCAACCGCTCACGTCAGCAAAGTAGCTGGTTGTCAAAGTGAGTGTTGGATTGAACACGTAGCTCGCCCAGTGGACCGCATGAAGCTGTCGTTAGCGTTTTCAATCGTCTTTTTTCGGCACATTTGTACGTCTTGGTGCTTTGCAGCTGCGACGCAGGGCACTGATGCCGGCGCATTTGTTCGTACCAAGGGCTTCGAATGAACACTAATCTGCAGCGTGTCTAAATGATGGTCTGATTCCAATGCATTGCGCCGTACGAATACTGCGGTGCACGCACGGGCAGGTTACGGAAGAGAAAATTGGTCCTTCGAAACCCTGAGCATGCACCAAAGTTTCAAATTGGGCGCCACGCCCATGCCCACGTCCACCCAGGCTCAAGGTTTTGAGTCAATGGGTGGGTACGGAGAGCTCCGTTTTGGAAATCTGGCTTGCACCAAATCTGAGCTGAACCCTGAAAAAGCTTTGAGAATGTCGATTTGTTGCTACGACCCCAAAAATCTACTTGAGACACGAAGGATCATCGAACAGTGACATTTGCGTCAACGCCGCCACTGAGTTCCCATTGTCCATAGAGTTTGCATGTTCAACATGGGAACTTCTGAACGCAGTGCTCAATACACGTAGATTCAAATTAGGCTCTGCATGTTCTTAGACAATTGTAACGGGGCACCCTTTGTTTAGGGTGCCGCAAAACTTCACGTACACTAGTACGTGTAGAGGAAGCTAAGCTACTTAAGCGACCCGTTTAAGTAAGGGTAAAAAGAGAACTGTATTTAATGTAGTTAAGCTATCAATATAACTTCAGCCTTTATCGAACTAGAATAATCTATATCGTCGTGTGACGACAACCTGCTCACCACTCATTGCGCGCGTCTAGCAGCGATTGGTGGCAATCTATGGTTGACATGTCTTTTATCAGCCAATCTTGAAGCAGCGCATGAATATAATCTAAAGGGGATAATATTCCTTCAATATTATCCATCTCGGATATTATTGGTAGAATATTGACATGCTAGACAATATTCCCATTGACACCGTTTGGTGTCAATGTCATGTAACGGGATACCCGTTACATCACCCCCTCCCTTATTTATCAATCACCCGTTGATTGAATCAGAAATGATTGGGACAGGGTGACCACCATTGGATCACTCTGGGAAAGGGAGCACTTGTTGGTCGAATTCCATTCATTTGCCAATACAACGCATTGTTTCCAAAACAACGTGAGCTGCTACTGCAGCAGCAAAAAGGCGGGTGCACGCATGCGTCCAGCCGGGAAGAGTGCCTCTTACACCTCAGCAGCAGGCGATTCGTCGCCTGTTGTCGTGAATTTTACACGTGGTGAGTCACCACGTGCGACAGGTACATCCGCTGCGTCTGCAGCGGGTACCTCAAATCGTAATCCAGACGAGTCTGTAATAGAGCTTATCTATTCTGGCGAGTCGGATGATGCATCCGACTTGAAGCCGACTCTTCATGCCTCGGGATCACCCGGGGCGTATACTGCAAGAGCCAGGTTGACTGGCTCTGGTCAACGCGGCGGTATTGTGACCGAGATCTTCGGATCGAGTAAAATTTCGATGACTCTCCGCCTCACGGAAGTCCATTCAACGATAGGACGCGTGGGGATGGTGGGGATGTACCTATACATCACCACGAGCGAAGTAATGTAGGGGATCGGGGTAACACTGGTGCCAGTGCTCATGCTGGCGCCAATCAAGAGGCCAGGGACTGAAATGTCCTGCGCCACGCTCCTAAAGTGGATTCTCCTTAAAAGCCGTCATCCAAGCAGTTGGACCGGTTGGCCGGCATGACTACCGAACGGGATCGAATCCCGTTGTTCGATTGCAGGAGGATTTGCCCTTCGATTCCAGCACGGAAACTATCCGTGCTGGGGAAGAGCTCTTCACCGATGCGTTTTTCAAACGTCGGTGGTACAATGGCAACCGTGTTCGAGACGGAAAAGCCTTGGTGCAAGGATGGAACGCCCTCACCTATATCATCAAGTTCATTGGCCGTGAGGCCTGGCTCGCCAAACTTGATGCAGCTCGCATCAGGTTTAAGAAACGCAACCTAGTCGGGGCGCGATACAAGTTGCAACGGATTCTAAGAGAAACAGGATTACCCTGTCTTTCGTGGGGTGATTCGTGTCCAGGTTGCCTGGACAACTCGAACCGTGCCCCTAGGAAGGACTTCCTTCCTAATGATCCCTGCTGGAGGGCGCACATCTCTTTCGAGATGGCCGAAGGGATTGAAACTTGCAATCCCTGTATTCGCGTTCGAGGAGGTCGTTTTCCGACGGCCCTTCTTCGAACGCAGCGGGTGGGTCTCGTCATACTGCTCGACGAGACCCAGGACATCAACAATCAGCTCGGCACGAGGCTCCCAGCTGTCCCACGCCCATGGATAGCCACGCCAGCGGACGAGGTAGCTCGTCCGGACGCCCTTCACATCGCGTTGGCTCAAAATGCGCTCCACTAGGAAGCGTTGACCACCGCTTGAGTCCACCAAAGGATGTGGCGGCGGCGGGAACACCTGATCCGGCTCGAGGGTAGGATTAGCTTGATGATCAAGAGCTGAACCGTGTAACGGAACAGCTGCAAAATGACCTGGCTCACGAACGGACTCGGCGTTAAGGGCTTGAGGATCTTGTAAAAGATAATTAAATTCCTTATCGCACGATCGTTCGGACGATCGTGCCGCGTTTGCGTTCGCAAAACTTGAGAACGAACGTTCGACTCGTTCTTTTCGTGATGAGCTGGCTGTAGCTCGTCGAGACATCGCTGAACTGCGTGAACAGGTCGCTTCGCTAGTCGACCAGACTGGATCGCTGAAACGGGACTACTCGAAGGAGGTCTCGGCTCTCGATCGCGGAGGTGTTCTTCGCATATCGAAACGGGCTCGTACTGATAGTATGGGCGGAGACGTCCAACGTTAAACGTAGGATGCGTACGCATCTTGCGGGGCATTTCAATCGTGTATGCGTTGCCCATTCGGCGCAACACACGAAATGGACCGATGTACTTGGGCAGTGATGTAATGCTGCCCACGTTTGTCACTGCGTCTTCGGTAAGTTTACTGAAGCAGTGAAACTAGGTCTCCTTCATTAAATGAAAGAACGTTTGCTCTTCCATGGTTGACTGCGTTTCTCTTCTATTGCCTAGTGCATCTGCAATCGAGTCTTGAACGAAGCGGACAATCGCTTCGCGAGTCAGCAGAAATTCCTATGCTAGTTCATCCTTGTCAACAGCAGTGCGCTTATTGTGCACTGCTGAAAGAACGTTATCTTTACCGGTGAGGGTGTCATCGTCCTCACTTTGGCAGTCATTGGCGATGCTGAATCTACCAGAATCGTCGTCGTCATCATCATCGATGTCGATCGCATCGACATCGGCATCCATCACGTCGACACCATTGTCGACGTGTGATGAGCAAGAACCAGTCCGGGTTTCGTCCAAGCGAGTCCACCCCCCTGGAACTAGAGTCACACTTTAAGAAGGCGGGTAAACGTGGATGGCGTATGCCGTTCACGCTTACAGTGCATGCGTTGTCGACGCGTGCACCGAGTTGTTGATGGCGAATTCCGCCATCGGCAAGAGCTCACTCCAGCTCGTAAACGAGTGGACATGCCCTCAAAGTATCTCTTCGAGAACGCGGTTGACGCGCTAAATTAGTAGTGATTCCAGAATTTTTTCAAGCGTAGGGAAACGTGTGGTAGCGGCAGAGGTCGCTGCACTGATAAATTCTCTTTGCACTCGGTAATCCACTGTGAAAGCCTGCTCTTTCAAACAATTCTACCGCCCTCGCTAGTTCTGACAGCACGTTGTTGCTTAAATGCGTACGTGATCATTTCATATGCATAAAAATAACAACGACAGTGATTTTTTCTGTAACCGAAGAAATAATATATGTAGTCGCATGTTTATTCTGCTGGAGTCTATTCCAACATGCCATTATTGTAACGGGGCACCCTGAAGCTTGTACTGATGACAGTACAAGCTACTTATTCTGATGACAGAATAGGGCGGTGCCTCGGAACTTCACGTACACTGGTGCGTGCAGAGGAAGACGGTAAGAAGAAGCGAGTACTTGGTTAAAGTAAAAAGTAGAGCTGTATTTATCATAGTTAATGTCTGTTAATAAATCACTATTTATCTTCATCTAACTATGTCTAAATACAAATGTGTAAATCAACTATCTGCTCACCACTCATTGCGTGCGTCTGTCGTGGCGCGTCTTCGTTGGTTGATATAATGGCCTATATCAACCGATTAGGAACTACTCGTAAGTGCTACAGAGTATTTGTCCTTATGAAAATATTCTGAGAATATAACTCTTATAGTTATATTCTATTAACAATTTCTTATAAATTGTAATGTAACGATTCACCCCGTTACATCACCCCCCCTAAACCATCAGTCACTTTAGTGACTGATTGACTAAATGGATACTCGTCCCAAATCATTTGGGACGGGGTTTGCACTTGTTGGTCCGAGTCCACTTTCCAACATTTCATCGCATGGTTAACAAGCCCATGCGATGCGCGAGCAAGGCCGCCGAGAGCACGACTCTGTGCGGACGCCGAAGCAGAAACCGCTGCGGCCGATGGGTCATCGGTTGCTCAAGCGACTCAGCCTGTGTCACTTGGTGATGCAGGCGCTGGTCATGAAGACACTCATGTCTTCACAGAGTATGAGCTCGGTGTCTCATACTCTCCTGATACGGAAGAGGGATCCGTATCGACGGCGATTGAATCTAAGCCGCCTGCCAAGCGTGGCATGGATGATGCTATGCGTCGTAGCATCTTTGGTTCGTCTGACGAATCAGATGAACCATCGCCAAAGCGAAGGCGTTCGAGGTCGCGAGACTCGGGCGCTCACAGTGGTGTCGGTTCTCCTATTGACACCACTTCGCAACGAGGTGCCAGTATTTCTGTCGGCACGTCGCAGGAAGAGCGGAACCGCAATGTCTTGCGTCTCGCTCCCGAAATGAAGGCATGGATGCCTCCTAAATCTGTCATGGATCGCTTGTCGGCGACGACGAGTGATCGTAATCGAACACGGTTGTTCGGTTCATCAAGGATCCATCACCTTGACCCCAGTGCGAAAGACTATCACACTGAACATGATTTCTTCATCGATGCTTTCTTTAAGCATCGATGGTACAGTGGGAATCACAAGCGTGATGGTCCCTCACTACTTCAAGCGTGGAACGCCTACATCCATAACCTTGAGGATGTAGGTCGTGACGCTTGGAACGACAAACTTATCGAAGCTCGTGATAAGTTTGAAAAGCGAGCCCCGACAGGTGCACGCTACAAGCTGCATCGTCTGTCAAGGGAGAAAGGATTACCCTGCCTCTCATGGGGAGACTCGTGCCCGTGTTGTGTGAACAACTCTGCACGAGCACCTAAGGAGGCTTACCTCCTTACCAGCCCGTGGTGGCGCGTACGTATCTCTACTGAGATGTACGAAGGGATTGACAACCTGAAATCCCTTTACGACCGTGCCGGGAAGACTTTATCCGGCGGTCCTTCTGCGGCACAGGATGTGCCGCGTCGTACTGTTCAACCAGACCCAGTACGTCTATCATCAGTTGGGAGCGGGGCTCCCAAGTATCCCAGGACGGGGGGATAACCGCGCCACCGGACGAGATAACTCGTCCGACGTCCGTTCACGTTGCGGTGGTTCAACAGCTGCTCAATCAGATAGCGCTGTCCACCGCGAGAGTCCTCTAATGGAGGTGGAGGAGGAGGAAAGACGCTCTCCACACGATCGTGGGTATCCGTGTTCCCGAGAGCTTCTTTGATCGCGTAACGCAAGGGTTACGCGGCGATCTCGAGCATGAGCGGGACAGGCGTCTTCAACTGGCGGACACTGTCTTGAAGCATCGAGCTGAGTTTGCCTTTGCTCAGCTTGAGAACGAGAGATCTCTGACGTCTCTGCGTGACGAGCTAAGGGTAGCTCGTGTGGATGTTGACCGGTCTCGGGCTGAGATAGCTGCTCTTCAGACCCTTTTTGATATCCACCATCGGGAGCACAAGGCTATCTGTGAGATGCTTGAGCGCAAGGGCGTTCTTCATCGGAAGAAACAGCGTACTGATGTTACGGCTTAAGCCGACCAACGTAAAACGTGGGATGCGTTCGCATCTTACGTGGTAGCTCGATCGTGTATGCGTTGCCTAGGCGGTGCAATACACGAAATCGGCCGATGTACTTGGGTAGAAGTTTACTACTACCCAAGTTAGTCACTACATGCTTTGGTAGATTAACCGTAGACAGTAGGACTAAGTCACCTTTATTAAATAAAAGATTGTTTGCCCTTCCATTCTTGTCAGCGTTTTGCTTTTGCTTATCCACCGCTTCGGCGATGGAATCTTGCACAAAACGGACTACCGTTTCACGAGCTAGTATGAACTCATCTGATGACTCGTTAGCTTCAGTGCGCTGTGAGTGCACTACAGCAACATCGATCTTTTCTTCGGTGAGGACTTCTTTGCTCTCACTGGCATCATCTTCTTCGATATCGATGTTGTCGATATCGGCATCAAACGTAATGACCTCTTCGTCAGAGCGTGATGAGCGTGAACCAAATCGGTTTTTGCTCGCGCGAGTCCCTCCCCCCCTTAAACCAGAGTTACACTCGAGTAAGATGGGTATACGCGGATGGCGCAAGCCATTCACGGTGTATGTGTCGTGGACGCATGCACCGAGTTGTTAATGGCAAACTCTACCATTGGCAAGAACTCACCTTAACTCTTAAAGGAGTGTACGTATCCTCAAAGTATCTCTTCGAGGACACGATTGGCGCGTTCCGTCTGACCATCTGACTTTGAATGATCAGATGTCGACATCTTCAAGCGCGTTCCGAGTGATTTGAACACGGAACGCCAGAGATCAGCAGTGAATCGTGGATCTCTGTCTGATACGAGTTCACGGGGCAACCCATAAAGTCGGAAGATGGGGTCAATAAAGACTCAAGAACAGCCACTTGCCGTGATTGACTCTGGTACAGCCACAAGGTGTACCATTTTGCTGAATCTGTCAACAAATACAAGAATACCCGCATTCTTGCGTGTGTCTTTGGGTAACCCGAAGACAAAATCGATTGAGATGGATTCCCAGCACTCTGCCGGAACTGGTAGAGGCTGTAAAGGTGCACGCAGTGAAGGACTTGACTTCACTCGTTGACAGACTTCGCATGCGCGAACACACTTTCGCACAAACTGATACTGGCGGGGCCAGTAAAAGTCCCGACTCACCGTGAGATATGTCTTCTCACGGCCACGATGTCCTCCTATAGGAGAATCGTGACACTCGAACATGATCCGCAAACGCAGATCAGTATCATCTGGGATGACAACACGTGGTGTGTCACCAGAAACGGCTGTATAACACAGTAAACCGTTGCGAGTAGTGTATCGATCTGATGCAGATCGATACGTAGACGATAATCGTTTCAACGATTCTCGAGATGGTTGTGAGAGATGTGTCAACAACTTCACAATCTCACCATCTTGGGCATACGCCCTCCTCACATCATCGTGTAACGTTGAAGATGGTATTGTGGACGTCATAACCGCAGCAGTGGCTGTCTCACTGTTGGGTTTCACGACTGGTTCAAAGTCGGGCCGACATGAGAGTGCATCAGCGACGACATTAAGTCGTCCTGGTTTGTACTGTACCGTAAAGTTGTACTCTGCAAAGAATGAAAACCACCGCGCCATTCGTTGTGAAAGGTGCGGGCTGTTCACTGCCGTGCGTAATGACGCATGGTCAGTGTAAACAATGAAGGGTCTATCTCCTAAGAGATAGACTCTGAACTTCGCGAGTGCATACTTCATGGCAAAGAGTTCCTTGTCATGCACTGGATAGTTCCGCTCAGCTGGTTGCAGCTGACGCGACTGATAGCAGACGACGCGTTCAACGCCTTCACGATCGTGCTGCATTAATGCACAGCCGATTGCGAAATCGCTGGCATCACAGACCACATGAAATGGCCTGTCCTGATCGGCAATTGCTAGGACTGGGGATTGTAGCAAGCTCTGCTTGATACCATCAAAGGAGCGCTGACATTCAGCGTTCCATAACCACCTCTCGTTCTTTTTCAACAAACGAGAGAGGTGTACAGCCATCTCGGCGTAATTGCGTGAATACTTGTGCAAATACGCCGCTAGACCAAGGAATTTTCGAAGACCTTTGACATCAACTGGCACAGGCCAGTCAGTGATCGCCTTGATCTTTTCGGGATCAGGACGTACACCGTTCTTACCAACGGTGCATCCAAGAAGTGGTATTTCGCTTGCTGCAAATATACACTTCTTGAGATTGGCATACAATTGATGCTTTCGCATGATTGTAAGATCCTGTCGGACGTGGTACCTGTGAACCTCAACATCCGACTTTCCATCCATAGCTCGACTATGGATGAATACGTCATCGAAATAACTCGGCGCGAAGTCTCGTACTGGTCTCAACAGATGTGATACACATCTGTTGAACGTGGCAGGGGCATTACTAAGCCTTTGTGGCATTACTAGCCATTCCCAGAGCATGCCGCTAGGCGTGCTAACTGCGGTATAGGGTATATCCCGTTCTCGCATGAGGATTTGATAGAAGCCATCCATCAAATTCATGGACGAAAAGATGGTACTCTTTGACAGACCATCAATGATTACGTCCTTCCTTGGTATCGGAGTCTGAGCCGGTACCGTTGCAGCATTCAACTTGTTAAAATGCATGCACTATCCGCCACCTTCCTGTTGCTTTTCGCACACAGAAGGTCGGAAAGCTATGTGGGGAAGTTGATTCCCTCACATGGCCCGCAGCCAAACGATCGGCAAAGAACTTGTCGATCGCAAGTACTTGTTCACGAGGCAGTGGCCACTGCTTCATGACTCAGTACTTCGATCCTGGCTTAAGCTCGACCTCGTGTCGAGTACTTTTATCCTTCGGTAACTCGCACGGAACAGTTTCAGGGAATACGTCCTTGAATTCAACCAAATCTTCGTAGAGAGGATTTGTCTTGAGCGATTCCCACGATCGGGAGTCATATCGCTCAGTTCGTGTCTTTTCATCTAGGACACTCTCGTCCATCGATGAACTACTGAGAACTCTCTCGTTCTCAGTAAACATTGTTGCTGACCTTATGTCGGCTACACATTCGTCATCAGCGACGAGTACGCAGATCTGCTTGACTTTGCCACTACGCAGATCACGCAAGAACCTTTTATGTTCGAGCGTTGGCAACTGAGTGATCTCCGAAGTCAACTTCGGAGGCGCAATCAGATCAAGTGTATAAGCGCCTACACTTGATCCGTCATTGACAAGGACATTCAATGTCTCTATCATTTCCTGGGGACTTATTCCTCAGGCTTCGAAGGACTTATTCCTTCGGCTTCCCGGGGACTGATTCCCGCGGGTTTCGGGGAACTTATTTCCGCCGTATTTGTAATATCGGGACTTATTCCCTTAGCTTCCTCTAGCTGGGGTTGCGCAACCACAGCGAGATCCTCTACGCAAGATTCTCCGGTCAATCTAGGATTATCGTTTCGCTTAACCTGAGCGATCGATTGTTTCTCTTCCAGATGTTTCCCGCTAGGTATACATCTTTGTCCCGGTCCACTCGACTTATTCGAGTGGTGGACCTTCGGCGCAGCCTGTGTTTCCTCACAGCCGCCGGAATCTTGCTCCGAAGTGTAACCGTTTGTTACACTAAGGTTTCGTACAGTCGTACTAGCGACCGTACCACAAGTGAGGCCATCGCACTCACTCGTAGTACATCCACACGCTTGTGAAAGCTCCAAAACGTTCATCAGATGGCCATCTGATGAACAAGCGGCAGGCATCGTTACTGTCCGATGTTGCCAGCTAACCCGTGGTTCGTACCTTCTGAGCCACGGTATTCCAAGGATGGCATCAAATTTGTCATCCAAATCCAATTCGATAAAGTCATCGTCAATTTGGGTATCTTCTAGCGTATAGTGGATCTTCACTATACGCTTCATGACGGTTACGGATGCGCCTGTCGCAAGACGTACCGTCATCCTCGTAGGAGGTGTGTCACATTCACTGAACTTGAAGTGACCATCTTCTAGCGATTGGCGTCGCACAGAATTGTTGGACGCCCCACAATTGACTAGAGCTCGAAGGGACAACTTATTCGTCACTTCGAGTTTTAAGGTAATGAGTGAGATCTCATTACCTAGTGCAGCAACGCACAACGTTTGTGTGTTGGGAGCAACCTTCGTCAAGAGGCCTGCAAATTCTCTTGACGTTGCTGGACCAGTAGGGTGCTCCGCACCTACTGATCCTGTCCGTTTTTTGACGGTCCATCCCGTTGTTGCGTCTTTACACCAACAGCGGACCCGCGTCCCTGCCCCTTTCTCATGGGTGGACGGTCACTACGCCCAGTGTTGCGAGACACTGGACGAGGGGCACTACGATCGTAAGCGTAGTGTCCTGTCTTCTGACATCTGTTGCATTTCTGCAACTTCTTGTAGTCTGTAGAGCGAGCCTTCTCGCTCTCGACATAACAGAGTTCCATCGGCTCTGGACCTCCACTGTCATATCGTCTCTGTGTACGATATGATGTCGAGCTGGCGCGAGCCTGTCTCAGACTGAAGTCTTCCTGTTTCGCAAATGAAATGGCTTGTTCTAGTGAACCTATTTCAAGTCGTAACAGGTGAGTCTTGACGGGACCATCCGCAAGACCATGCATGAACATCGAAACCAACGTGTGTTCATCAACCGGATTGGAACTTATACAACTCGTGAGATGTCGTATATGTTGTGCGTAAGCGTGCACATCAGGCTTACCTTGTTTGAGCTTCAAGAGTTCAGTTCGAGCTTTGAACTCATCTCTAGGCGGTTCAAACGTTTGTCTGAGCCGCGACTTGAAGACTTCTAACGACCCAAACGCGTATGGGTCGTGCAACTTGAGCCCCAGTGCCCAAGTATTGGCACGTCCTGCCAGATTTGATTGGGCAAATGCAACTTGCATATTCCCGTCGTCGATGCGACGCGCCCTTATGGCGTCATCCAATTCGACGAACCATCTCAAGAGGGAGTCCTCTTCGACTCCCCTATACTTGGAGATGTCAATCTTCAAGGTCTCGGGTCGACGCGAGTACATCAACCCACCAGCAGCAGCCTCTTGCTGTCTCAACAGTTCAAACTGTTGAACACCCTGTTCTCTTAACAACTCTGCTTGTTGAGAACCTTGTTGGTGAAGCAAGGCTACTTTCTCGCGTTCTGCGTCAAGTTCATTTTGAATGAACTTGGCGATAGTAGCATGTTGGGCATCTCTATTGAGAGCCTCTAGCATGACGCTAACAGCATGGATGCCCATGGTCGAACCCATTCGTTCAACCGCATCCCATTCGACATCGCTCAAATGGGAGTAGCCGTCACGCGTAGCGTGAAAGCTTTGGTCATCTTCAACATCCAACATATTCATGTCAGGTGTGAAAGTGGTCCTTGGACGGACTACGAAGTGCTACCAGGTGTAACGGGGCACCCTGAAGCTTGTACTATTGTACTGATAACAGTACAAGCTACTTATTCTGATGACAGAATGAGGCGGTTCCTCGGAATTTCACGTACACTGGTGCGTGCAGAGGAAGATGGCTAGGAGCAGCGAGTACTTGCTTAAAGTAAAAAGTAGAACTGTATTTATAATAGTTAATGTCTGCAATAAATCACTATTTATCTTCATCTAACTATGTCTAAATACAAATGTGTAAATCAACTATCTGCTCACCACTCATTGCGTGCGTCTGTCGTGGCGCGTCTTCGTTGGTTGATATAATGGCCTATATCAACCAATTAGGAACTACTCGTAAGTGCTGCAGAATATTTGTCCATATGACAATATTCTGAGAATATAACTCTTATAGTTATATTCTATTAACAATTTCTTCTAATTAGTTATGTAACGGTTCACCCCGTTACAATTATCGTTTGGGCACCAGTTTCCTTCCTCCGCAAGGGCGATAAGTAAAGACGCCAAATATGCGCCGCGGGTTACTGCTCTCCCAAAACAACCGCAGCACTCACAAAGTACGCTGAGGGGGCAGCGCAAGCGAGGAACAGGTCGAGGACCACATTGTAAGTAGCCAAGCTAGCAAGTGAACAAGGAACTGGTATACTAGCGTGTAGCTTCTGCGCTATACTCTTGTCCATTGGTTTTATCAGGTCTGTCTACCGGCCAGGCGTATCTTTTTACTCTTACAAGTCCGTAAAGTGTGACCGTTGAACGCATTCAGTGGTACTTCCGTAAAAATTGCTGCTGCTTTATTTTTCGTCCATCGCGATGTTTGAAAGCACATGTACATGTCCGTTAACGTGGATTGGCACTCGTCTCGTTGACCGTTTCGAAAAAAACTGTTCCATTCGGTTTTCACGCGCTATATATTGGTCCAAACAAAGATAGCGACGTCAAAAAATGTCCTTGAATGTGTGTAAAAAGTAACTTATGTTGTTTGCACGGACCATTGTAGATTTAATTCACAACGCACAGACGTAGTAGAACGATCGATCGATAATTACCGAGCACGGCAGCGTAGCGTCCGTCCGCCCCACGGATGTGTTGCTCGAGCTTCTTTTCAAGCATGTACTGTAACGGGATGAGCCCGTTGCATAAAGTTAATACGAATAAATCAATTTTAAAATATATCCATTTCGATAATTTTCGATATATGATCACTCTCGAAGAGGTGATAAAGGCGGAGTATTACCCCCGAGGGCAATATTTTAGGGTGCTCCACTTTTGGTTGATGTAGTGTCTACGTCAACCAAATTACATACCAATCGCTATTGGACGCGCGCAATTGGTGGTAAGCAAGAAACCCACATAGTGAACTGTTTTTTAACCTAGAGGATCAAGCTAAAGATATTTCTCAAAAGAAACTTAACTGTATTGAATTGGTTCTCGTTTCCCTAAACAGAGCTGCTAGTTCTGTTTACTTTGCTGCGATTCTTCACGCCACGTGTACGTGACGTCAGGAGGACGCAGCCTAGTTATCATTCAACTCAAGGCTTACCAGTCATCTGGTAAGGGTGTGCCCCGTTACATGTTTTGTATCAAGAAATATGGACTCAAAGACGTCGAGTGCGCTTGGCATTATTTGGCGTATTGAAGTCCGTGTATTCTCGGTGTGAAGTAATAGATACTAATAAACATATTTTTAAATGAAGTGTTTTTTTCGATCGATATGATGTGGACGCCAAAGAGCTGCTTTTGCGGCTTAGGTATGATGTTTACGCAGGCTGGATAATACTAGGGCGGGGAATGTAAATAGCTTCTCGTTTTTGATTAGATTAACTCACTTTTTCTTTCGTTAAGTACATCCGTGTCACAATAAGTTGTCGTTAGATTATATCAGTGGCCGAAGTATGCCTATTTTTTCCTTCATATCCTCGCAAGGATAATCAAGGTTATGACTATACGGCATCGCTTGAGGCCCAGAGGCCCCACCAATTGTCATTACCTTTGATATAGCGATGACATGGTAGAATAAGATGACGGCAACGATCTTTGCGTACTATGACCGCCTATTATCACATGTACATGGATAGGTATGTATATGCGGATAGTGATAGTTAATGATTTCTACTAACTTCTTCGTAAAAGTATTCAAAGTCCACAACACTACATCCTAGAGAGCAAACAATTTTATGTATGTTTTAACATGACACGGTGGTCACGCGCAGCTTTGAATGACATTCAGCCGACAAAGATAATACTATGTCTGAATGTTAAAAAGATGAAATGGAATAGAGGAAAGCATGAGAAAAAAGCCGACAGGGGTGGTGGCGATTAAGACGATAAAATCTGTTGATGCACATTTACTGATATAGATGTTACACGACGAAGAAGATGAAGACATTAAAAATCATCGTAAGGCGTAGTATAGGGCTCCTTTTATGATGGTTCGCTATTATCATAAGCACCACGCAATCCTGCACTTTGCTAATTTTTTTCTATCGACACATTTGAGTGTCTATAACGAAGTGCGCCTTTACGTGAAAATGACTTCCGCTCATAATTCAGTCAATTGCGATAAAGGAGCATGCTATGCAGCTGTTGCAAAGCACTACACAACAGCAGCAGTTACTGTAAAATGAGTATGGTGTTGTTAATGTCGGTTTTTACCCAGTACATTATACTCAGATAAAACGATAGGCATTTGCTTATGGACACTCAGCCTTTGCTTATGTGATCGTATTCACCTTTGATCAATATTAAGCCAATCACGTTTGTGCAGCACAATAGTGACCTAGCAAAGGGTGACTTTGAATTTGATTATATCTATGTAAAGGGGACAGGAATGATCGCAATTAGTACGTTTTAACTACGCTCACCGCATTATTTACAGACTCAAAGGTAGATCAGTACGATGTAAAGTTCGGTATTCAACCTTGCGCAATCTGACTAATAGCTGCATCTTCCATGTTCGCAATTACGGTTTTTAATTATTTGATCTTTTTTCAAACCTTCTCAAAAATTGAGAGCTGCTGTGGGATTTACTCCACTCTCAACTAATTTAGGATACGTCTCTAAGACTAGTGGCCAGCGGACGCCAACTGAGAAGATTCATTGCCGAATTCGTCTTCACCTCCGTGTACACAGTCTTAGAAGATCGGCAATTCGCACTAATGTCGTTTAGTCGTTTGTTTTGAGTCGATGCAGTTCATCACACTTTGATGTTATGTTGTCGCAATCATGAACTTAGCCTCCCAAATGCCATTGGTCATCACTCGTGTTTCATCGTTTAAATCTCGGGGCTTGTCGTCTAAAAGAACCTCAAACAGGAAGTCCGCTAGCTGTAAGCGGTTTCCCAAACAGGAAGTCCGCTAGCTGTAAGCGGTTTCCCCTCAGTAGTCCCATTCCGATAAAATCACGAGAGTTAAGGTGTGCTATGGCGCTTTCGCTCTTTTTGTGGTGATAAATCAGATTCTTTTAGTGCGTGCATTCGAAACTTTTGGCATTTAGTGGAGACGCATCAACAGGAGACCAATTCCAGACTGCGCTAGCAGAGCGACCACATTTGGTCATGGCGTCAGACTCCCATCTAAATATTATCATCAACGACAATTAGGAAGTCCACATGGTGACCTACGCTCTCACAACTAAAAATCGAGGACGTCGCCATTGACGTTATTAACATGCTCGTCAACCTGGTTGAAAAAATAGACGATTTGTAGCGGGGCACCCTGAAGCTTGAACTGGTGACAGTACAAGCTACTTATTCTGATGACAGAAAGAGGCGTCACTTCACGTACACTGGTACGTGCAGAGGAAGAAGGTAAGAAGAAGCGAGTACTTGGTTAAAGTAAAAAGTAGAACTGTATTTATAATAGTTAACGTCTGCAATAAATCACTATTTATCTTCATCTAACTATGTCTAAATACAAATGTGTAAATCAACTATCTGCTCACCACTCATTGCGTGCGTCTGTCGTGGCGCGTCTTCGTTGGTTGATATAATGGCCTATATCAACCAATTAGGAACTACTCGTAAGTGCTGCAGAATATTTGTCCTTATGACAATATTATGAGAATATAACTCTTATAGTTATATTCTATTAACAATTTCTTATAAATTGTAATGTAACGATTCACCCCGTTACATCACCCCCCCTTAACCATCAGTCACTTTAGTGACTGATTGACTAAATGGATACTCTTCCCAAATCATTTGGGACGGGGTTTGCACTTTTTGGTCCGAGTCCACAGTCCATCAGTTTCATCGCATGGTAAACAAGTCCATGCGGTGCGCGAACAAGGCCGCTGAGAGCGCGTCTCTGTGCGGACGCCGAAGCAGAAACCGCTGCGGCCGATGTGTCATCGGTTGCTGAAGCGACTCAGCCTGTGTCACTTGGTGATGCAGGCGCTGGTCATGAAGACACTCATGTCTTCACAGAGTATGAGCTCGGTGTCTCATACTCTCCCGATACGGAAGAGGGATCCGTATCGACGGCGGTTGAAATCAAGCCGCCTGCCAAGCGTGGCATGGATGATGCTATGCGTCGTAGCATCTTTGGTTCGTCTGACGAATCAGATGAACCATCGCCAAAGCGAAGGCGTTCGAGGTCGCGAGACTCGGGCGCTCACAGTGGTGTCGGTTCTCCTATTGACACCACTTCGCAACGAGGTGCCAGTATTTCTGTCAGCACGTCGCAGGAAGAGCGGAACCGCAATGTCTTGCGTCTCGCTCCCGAAATGAAGGCATGGCTGCCTCCAAAGTCAGTCATGGATAAAAACTTGTCGGCGACGACGAGTGATCGTAATCGAACACGATTGTTCGGTTCATCAAGGATCCATCACCTTGACCCCAGTGCGAAAGACTATCACACTGAACATGATTTCTTCATCCACGCTTTCTTTAGACATCGATGGTACAGTGGGAATCACAAACGTGATGGTCCCTCACTGCTTCAGGCGTGGAACGCCTACATCCATAACCTTGAGGATGTAGGTCGTGACGCCTGGAACGACAAACTTATCAAAGCTCGTGATAAGTTTGAAAAGCGAGCCCCGACAGGTGCACGCTACAAGCTGCATCGTCTGTCAAGGGAGAAAGGATTACCCTGCCTCTCATGGGGAGACTCGTGCCCGTGTTGTGTGAACAACTCTGCACGAGCACCTAAGGAGGCTTACCTCCTTACCAGCCCGTGGTGGCGCGTACGTATCTCTACTGAGATGTACGAAGGGATTGACAACCTGAAATCCCTTTACGACCGTGCCGGGAAGACTTTATCCGGCGGTCCTTCTGCGGCACAGGATGTGCCGCGTCGTACTGTTCAACCAGACCCAGTACGTCTATCATCAGTTGGGAGCGGGGCTCCCAAGTATCCCAGGACGGGGGGGATAACCGCGCCACCGGACGAGATAACTCGTCCGACGTCCGTTCACGTCGCGGTGGTTCAACAGCTGCTCAACTAGATAGCGCTGTCCACCGCGAGAGTCCTACAATGGAGGTGGAGGAGGAGGAAAGACGCTCTCCAAACTATCATGGGGGAGCGTGTGTCTCCGAGAGCCTCTTTGATCGCTTAACTCTTGCGTTACGCGGCGACCTCGAGCATGAGCGGGACAGGCGTCTTCAACTGGCGGACACTGTCTTGAAGCATCGAGCTGAGTTTGCCTTTGCTCAGCTTGAGAACGAGAGAGCTCTGACGTCTCTGCGTGACGAGCTAAGGGTAGCTCGTGTGGATGTTGACCGGTCTCGGGCTGAGATAGCTGCTCTTCAGACCCTTTTTGATATCCACCATCGGGAGCACAAGGCTATCTGTGAGATGCTTGAGCGCAAGGGCGTTCTTCATCGGAAGAAACAGCGTACTGATGGTACGGCTTAAGCCGACCAACGTAAAACGTGGGATGCGTTCGCATCTTACGTGGTAGCTCGATCGTGTATGCGTTGCCTAGGCGGTGCAATACACGAAATGGGCCGATGTACTTGGGTAGAAGTTTACTACTACCCAAGTTAGTCATTACATGCTTTGGTAGATTAACCGTAGACAGTAGGACTAAGTCACCTTTATTAAATAAAAGAGTGTTTGCCCTTCCATTCTTGTCTGCGTTTTTCTTTTGCTTATCCACCGCTTCGGCGATGGAATCTTGCACAAAACGGACTACCGTTTCACGAGCTAGTATGAACTCATCTGATGACTCGTTAGCTTCAGTGCGCTGTGAGTGCACTACAGCAACATCGATCTTTTCTTCGGTGAGGACTTCCTCGCTTTCACTGGCATCATCTTCTTCGATATCGATGTTGTCGATATCGGCATCGAACGCAATGACCTCACCGTCAGAGCGTGATGAGCGTGAACCAAATCGGTTTTTGCTCGCGCGAGTCCCCCCCTTAAACCAGAGTTACACTCGAGTAAGATGGGTATACGCGGATGGCGCAAGCCATTCACGGTGTATGTGTCGTGGACGCATGCACCGAGTTGTTAATGGCAAACTCTACCATTGGCAAGAACTCACCTTAACTCTTAAAGGAGTGTACGTATCCTTAAAGTATCTCTTCGAGGACACGATTGGCTTGCTCCGTCTGACCATCTGACTCTGGATGATCAGATGTCGACGTCTTCAAGCGCGTTCCGAGTGATTTGAACACGGAACGCCAGAGATCAGCAGTGAATCGTGGATCTCTGTCTGGTACGAGTTCACGGGGCAACCCATAAAGTCGGAAGATGGTGTCGATAAAGACTCAAGCACAGCCACTTGCCATGATTGACTCTGGTACAGCCACAAGGTGTACCATTTTGCTGAATCTGTCAACAAATACGAGAATACCCGTATTCCCGCGTGCGTCTTTGGGTAACCCGAAGACAAAATCCATTGAGATGGATTCCCAGCACTCAGCCGGAACCGATAGAGGCTGTAAAGGTGCACGCAGTGAAGGACTTGACTTCACTCGTTGACAGACTTCGCATGCGCGAACACACTTTCGCACAAACTGATACTGGCGGGGCCAGTAAAAGTCCCGACTCACCGTGAGATATGTCTTCTCACGGCCACGATGTCCTCCTATAGGAGAATCGTGACACTCGAACATGATCCGCAAACGCAGATCAGTATCATCTGGGATGACAACACGTGGTGTGTCACCAGAAACGGCTGTATAACACAGTAAACCGTTGCGAGTAGTGTATCGATCTGATGCAGATCGATACGTAGACGATAATCGTTTCAACGATTCTCAAGATGGTTGTGAGAGATGTGTCAACAACTTCACAATCTCACCATCTTGGGCATACGCCCTCCTCACATCATCGTGTAACGTTGAAGATGGTATTGTGGACGTCATAACCGCAGCAGTGGCTGTCTCACTGTTGGGTTTCACGACTGGTTCAAAGTCGGGCCGACGTGAGAGTGCATCAGCGACGACATTAAGTCGTCCTGGTTTGTACTGTACCGTAAAGTTGTACTCTGCAAAGAATGAAAACCACCGCGCCATTCGTTGTGAAAGGTGCGGGCTGTTCACTGCCGTGCGTAATGACGCATGGTCAGTGTAAACAATGAAGGGTCTATCTCCTAAGAGATAGACTCTGAACTTCGCGAGTGCATACTTCATGGCAAAGAGTTCCTTGTCATGCACTGGATAGTTCCGCTCAGCTGGTTGCAGCTGACGCGACTGATAGCAGACGACGCGTTCAACGCCTTCACGATCGTGCTGCATTAATGCACAGCCGATTGCGAAATCGCTGGCATCACAGACCACATGAAATGGCCTGTCCTGATCGGCAATTGCTAGGACTGGGGATTGTAGCAAGCTCTGCTTGATACCATCAAAGGAGCGCTGACATTCAGCGTTCCATAACCACCTCTCGTTCTTTTTCAACAAACGAGAGAGGTGTACAGTCATCTCGGCGTAATTGCGTGAATACTTGTGCAAATACGCCGCTAGACCAAGGAATTTTCGAAGACCTTTGACATCAACTGGCACAGGCCAGTCAGTGATCGCCTTGATCTTTTCGGGATCAGGACGTACACCGTTCTTACCAACGGTGCATCCAAGAAGTGGTATTTCGCTTGCTGCAAATATACACTTCTTGAGATTGGCATACAATTGATGCTTTCGCATGATTGTAAGATCCTGTCGGACGTGGTACCTGTGAACCTCAACATCCGACTTTCCATCCATAGCTCGACTATGGATGAATACGTCATCGAAATAACTTGGCGCGAATTCTCGTACTGGTCTCAACAGATGTGATACACATCTGTTGAACGTGGCAGGGGCATTACTAAGCCCTTGTGGCATTACTAGCCATTCCCAGAGCATGCCGCTAGGCGTGCTAACTGCGGTATAGGGTATATCCCGTTCTCGCATGAGGATTTGATAGAAGCCATCCATCAAATTCATGGACGAAAAGATGGTACTCTTTGACAGACCATCAATGATTACGTCCTTCCTTGGTATCGGAGTCTGAGCCGGTACCGTTGCAGCATTCAACTTGTTAAAATGCATGCACTATCCGCCACCTTCCTGTTGCTTTTCGCACACAGAAGGTCGGAAAGCTATGTGGGGAAGTTGATTCCCTCACATGGTCCGCAGCCAAACGATCGGCAAAGAACTTGTCGATCGCAAGTACTTGTTCACGAGGCAGTGGCCACTGCTTCATGACTCAGTACTTCGATCCTGGCTTAAGCTCGACCTCGTGTCGAGTACTTTTATCCTTCGGTAACTCGCACGGAACAGTTTCAGGGAATACGTCCTTGAATTCAACCAAATCTTCGTAGAGAGGATTTGTCTTGAGCGATTCCCACGATCGGGAGTCATATCGCTCAGTTCGTGTCTTTTCATCTAGGACACTCTCGTCCATCGATGAACTACTGAGAACTCTCTCGTTCTCAGTAAACATTGTTGCTGACCTTATGTCGGCTACACATTCGTCATCAGCGACGAGTACGCAGATCTGCTTGACTTTGCCACTACGCAGATCACGCAAGAACCTTTTATGTTCGAGCGTTGGCAACTGAGTGATCTCCGAAGTCAACTTCGGAGGCGCAATCAGATCAAGTGTATAAGCGCCTACACTTGATCCGTCATTGACAAGGACATTCAATGTCTCTATCATTTCCTGGGGACTTATTCCTCAGGCTTCGAAGGACTTATTCCTTCGGCTTCCCGGGGACTGATTCCCGCGGGTTTCGGGGAACTTATTTCCGCCGTATTTGTAATATCGGGACTTATTCCCTTAGCTTCCTCTAGCTGGGGTTGCGCAACCACAGCGAGATCCTCTACGCAAGATTCTCCGGTCAATCTAGGATTATCGTTTAGCTTAACCTGAGCGATCGATCGTTTCTCTTCTAGATGTTCCCCGCTAGGGATACATCTTTGTCCCGGTCCACTCGACTTATTCGAGTGGTGGACCTTCGGCGCAGCCTGTGTTTCCTCACAGCCGCCGGAATCTTGCTCCGAAGTGTAACCGTTTGTTACACTAAGGTTTCGTACAGTCGTACTAGCGACCGTACCACAAGTGAGGCCATCGCACTCACTCGTAGTACATCCACACGCTTGTGAAAGCTCCAAAACGTTCATCAGATGGCCATCTGATGAACAAGCGGCAGGCATCGTTACTGTCCGATGTTGCCAGCTAACCCGTGGTTCGTACCTTCTGAGCCACGGTATTCCAAGGATGGCATCAAATTTGTCATCCAAATCCAATTCGATAAAGTCATCGTCAATTTGGGTATCTTCTAGCGTATAGTGGATCTTCACTATACGCTTCATGACGGTTACGGATGCGCCTGTCGCAAGACGTACCGTCATCCTCGTAGGAGGTGTGTCACATTCACTGAACTTGAAGTGACCATCTTCTAGCGATTGGCGTCGCACAGAATTGTTGGACGCCCCACAATTGACTAGAGCTCGAAGGGACAACTTATTCGTCACTTCGAGTTTTAAGGTAATGAGTGAGATCTCATTACCTAGTGCAGCAACGCACAACGTTTGTGTGTTGGGAGCAACCTTCGTCAAGAGGCCTGCAAATTCTCTTGACGTTGCTGGACCAGTAGGGTGCTCCGCACCTACTGATCCTGTCCGTTTTTTGACGGTCCATCCCGTTGTTGCGTCTTTACACCAACAGCGGACCCGCGTCCCTGCCCCTTTCTCATGGGTGGACGGTCACTACGCCCAGTGTTGCGAGACACTGGACGAGGGGCACTACGATCGTAAGCGTAGTGTCCTGTCTTCTGACATCTGTTGCATTTCTGCAACTTCTTGTAGTCTGTAGAGCGAGCCTTCTCGCTCTCGACATAACAGAGTTCCATCGGCTCTGGACCTCCACTGTCATATCGTCTCTGTGTACGATATGATGTCGAGCTGGCGCGAGCCTGTCTCAGACTGAAGTCTTCCTGTTTCGCAAATGAAATGGCTTGTTCTAGTGAACCTATTTCAAGTCGTAACAGGTGAGTCTTGACGGGACCATCCGCAAGACCATGCATGAACATCGAAACCAACGTGTGTTCATCAACCGGATTGGAACTTATACAACTCGTGAGATGTCGTATATGTTGTGCGTAAGCGTGCACATCAGGCTTACCTTGTTTGAGCTTCAAGAGTTCAGTTCGAGCTTTGAACTCATCTCTAGGCGGTTCAAACGTTTGTCTGAGCCGCGACTTGAAGACTTCTAACGACCCAAACGCGTATGGGTCGTGCAACTTGAGCCCCAGTGCCCAAGTATTGGCACGTCCTGCCAGATTTGATTGGGCAAATGCAACTTGCATATTCCCGTCGTCGATGCGACGCGCCCTTATGGCGTCATCCAATTCGACGAACCATCTCAAGAGGGAGTCCTCTTCGACTCCCCTATACTTGGAGATGTCAATCTTCAAGGTCTCGGGTCGACGCGAGTGCATCGACCCACCAGCAGCAGCCTCTTGCTGTCTCAACAGTTCAAACTGTTGAACACCCTGTTCTCTTAACAACTCTGCTTGTTGAGAACCTTGTTGGTGAAGCAAGGCTACTTTCTCGCGTTCTGCGTCAAGTTCATTTTGAATGAACTTGGCGATAGTAGCATGTTGGGCATCTCTATTGAGAGCCTCTAGCATGACGCTAACAGCATGGATGCCCATGGTCGAACCCATTCGTTTAACCGCATCCCATTCGACATCGCTCAAATGGGAGTAGCCGTCACGCGTAGCGTGAAAGCTATGGTCATCTTCAACATCCAACATATTCATGTTAGGTGTGAAAGTGGTCCTTGGACGGACTACGAAGTGCACCCAGGTGTAACGGGGCACCCTGAAGCTTGTACTATTGTACTGATAACAGTACAAGCTACTTATTCTGATGACAGAATGAGGCGGTGCCTCGGAATTTCACGTACACTGGTGCGTGCAGAGGAAGATGGCTAGGAGCAGCGAGTACTTGCTTAAAGTAAAAAGTAGAACTGTATTTATAATAGTTAATGTCTGCAATAAATCACTATTTATCTTCATCTAACTATGTCTAAATACTAATGCGTAAATCAACTATCTGCTCACCACTCATTGCGTGCGTCTGTCGTGGCGCGTCTTCGTTGGTTGATATAATGGCCTATATCAACCAATTAGGAACTACTCGTAAGTGCTGCAGAATATTTGTCCTTATGACAATATTCTGAGAATATAACTCTTATAGTTATATTCTATTAACAATTTCTTATAAATTGTTATGTAACGGTTTACTCCATTACACGAATGCTACACAGTATTGAGTACGGCTAATAGAATCTAGACGTGCTTATGTACTGAGGATGGACAGTGTCGGTTGTCTTCCTAGCAGTTGCCGGGACCGGCGGCCGAATCGTGCGAGATTTACCCGATTATCAAAAATTAAACCCAGTAAAATATAATTTAGAAGATTACGGACTGTCGGGTTTTAATAAAAACCATTAAAAATGATTCTGAAATCTACTTGGTGCCAGCGCCTGGCACTGACGGGAATTCTCGTTTAAGCAGGATGATACCGTATTATACGGAATGCTTAACGTGTAGATTTTGCAAACGAACTGACCAACCAGAATTCTCTTTAAGTTAGTCTACTTAATGAGAAAGAGGGAGTGAATCTACCAACGAAAAACGAAATCTATCCAATAAGGGATCGAATCTTACAATCCTCAGAGCATGTCGCTTTATTCTCACAGAATCACGAAGCAGCTGCAGTAGCCAGTGCTATACTCGTCACAACAAGGAGGAAGCTCCGATTCAATCCTGAAATGACCCATTGACCATTTGATTAGAAGTACGCAAGAGCCATAAAAGGGCTCGGAGCGCACGAGACATCGTTAAAAAACATAGGTGTTCGCCTAAAAAATTGTTACGGTTAGGCTATCTTTTAGCCTTACTTAATTTACGACAAAAATGGTCAAGAAAATATCACGTTGTATTGAACTTCAATAGATACGTTTTTAAGATAAGGAAGACATTACGTTTTTCAAACGGACTGCAGTCTTCATCTGCGAGATGACGGCTCCTGCAACGGCGCAGGGGGGATCAAGGGCGTGACGGAAAAAGCTACAGCAACATAGACTGATCCGGTTGAACTGCAGCCATTGAAAAAGCAGCGGCACCGGACGAGAAAGTGTATGTAGAGGCGGGAACTGATGCGTTGTCGCGTTAAAGAGCGAAAGGTAAGATGGTGGCGATATGTTCAAGTGCGCGAGTCGCAATGGCGGCACTTATAACGGATTGGACGGAATAAACGCGTCTTTGGCTTGGACAGGCTCACTCATCGCACGTGTAAAATACTGAAGCTGTTTGTGGCCAATTCTAAAGCAAATGCTGCAGTGTTGCGAGCTATCTGCCTCTCCACTAGCTCTAGACCTGACGGATGGCGCGTCGTGGATCCATCGTATGACCGCTTTCGAGAGTCGATTTTTTTAATGCAACAAGGGGACAGGATACCAATATATCGGTGTCGAGAGTATTGTCATTTTTATCGATATAAATCGCCGTCGTTCGACTATTTCATTAACATTAATGGGTTGCCTTGTGTCTACGTGGCAGCAAATAAAGTAACGTGTGCACATGGGACCTCCAGGATAATTGAGTAATAGCCGATGCACGTCTTGAGGTTAGCACAATCGAGGGCGAGCAGATGCTGTTTTTTAAAGGAGCCCCAGCGCGTCGCGACATCTCGCGATGAGGCTTCGAAAATAGCTGAATAGACAGGTCCATGAGTATCTCGCATCTTTCCTTTGCCATATTTTTGCTAATTCACTTGAAATTGAATTTAATACCCCTTGAAATTATTTCGAAGACGTCGAGAAGAGTAATGCTCGCGCTGTTTGGCCACCTTTTAATATTGCGTGATGCGCACCCATAAGTCGTGAGGTAATTGTGTGTTAAAATTTTGGAATCGGAAGATGCTGAATGAAGCCCTATGATGTAAAGAGGAGACTTGTCTTTATCAGGGTTATGCAATTGTTCTATCGTCCAATATAAAATCATTCTGAAATAAAATGCAAAATAATATTAAAATAGAAGCATCAATTAAACGTATTAAAACTTCTTGCGATAAAAACTTACTGCAACAGTTGGGAGCTGTTGCCAAAGCTTCATACATAAAAATTCTGTAGACGCACGGACATTAGATTTTAATGAGAATTTATTGAATGCTAGTGATTATATTGTTCGCAACATAGAAACGACAGATTATGTAAAAATCTTGTGGCCATTCCTCAGTTGTAGCCTTATGAAGCCAAAGCACAATCGACAACGAAGTGTTTGGAGCCTGAGGAAAAATCCTGTCGTTGTCATTAATAATCCATACGTAGTCGATAAATACTTCTCCATCCATAAAACTAACCGCAGCAGTCAAAGACTGGTTTGTACACGTAAACCCGACCACGTGCAAGAGTGAGAGGCTGTAAGAATTCGTCTTCTAAGTGTAATCAATGACAAAAAACTTGTAATATCGGCGGGTAAATTGCACTGAATGTTGTGGTTGCCAATAGAGATGTCGTACATTATTTTCTTCGCTTACCGAGACCGTAACATAAATTTCTTGGGTTTCAGGTGCCCCGTCAACGCTTCTGTGTGAGTTTTTGCCGCTCACGGCCTTCGAGTTTGCCTTTTAACGATATTCTTTACATCACTTGCCTTGATCAGCACTTTCATCCTTATAAAATGATTAACTATAGCCTAGCGAAGGAAATTAAAACACAAAAACATATGCATGTTAGTTGCTTGATAAGAGTAGGATATGCACACAAATTTCCCGTGAAGAAGCTCCATCTTATGCAGCTGTACAACCTTGGCGTCGACATCTTCCTCTTCTCTCGTTGCACGACGAGCCACAGGTAGTGCCGAGAGCATGGGTTTTCAATACATTTGCAATGGCCATTGTGACATTCATTCACAAAAAACGTCTACCAGGCGGTTTCTACCGGATTGTAGCGGAGCTACACAGCTCCTTAAGTCAGAGGAAGACTTAACGCTCTACGAGCAACTTAGTTCCAAAGAACTAACGACTTTACGAGTCAGCAAGCTTTACAGCTTCAGATCCCTGTTCCAGGGGACCTAACGATTCAGTGAATCGACAGCACTTAGTGCTCAAGAGTAGCTACCTCAAGGAGGTGTTGCTAACTCTTAGTGATCAGAGATCAACGATCAAGACGGCTCGCAAGCCACGCGTCTTTCAGATCAAAATGGGAACTGATTTTATTTAATGTTAAAGCCTATAGAATATCTTAATCCTACTCAAAGATCTTTCGTATCTAATGGCTGACACTTGTCAGCCCCTACAAACCGATAAGATATTCTATATCACCTTCACAGAAGCGAACCCTCAGGTGTGTAACACCTCTGGTACAAAGTACCATGATTTCGTGCAACCCCGTTACACCCTCCCCCCACCAGACTGACGTTTACCCAAAACGTCAATCGAACTCGTATTCTCAGCGAGAACAGTGCGCGTACGGTGAACCTCACGGTAACGTACGCTCTAGCACGATGTCCTCATCACCAAACGAGTCAAAGGCTCTGTGTGACTACCTCGGAATAGAGGAAGAGGTGGACTATGGTAGCGATACCAGTGTCCGCGGTGACACAGGGACAACGTCCGGCTCACTGATGCCTGAGGCACAACTTTCGAACACCCCAAATCCGTTCGCTGAACGTGGAGGTGCGAGCGCGCCGCCAGCGCAGCGTGCAGCATCTGGGTTTGATGAGACTATCATCGCGAACCCGCTCGATGAGCAACAACAACTGCTTGTTCAAAGAGAACAAAACGCTCAGCGTTATGCACAGATGACTGCAACCCTTGAACGCCAGCGTGATTATGTGTTCACCCCACCCGGTGTGGAGGAACGTCTGCGTCAAGCGGCCGGCCAAACATTGGCAACGTGGGTCATTGGCCATGGGCCTAAGACTCCTGAGGAGGTGGTGAGCTGCCAGGCACTTCGTGAGAGGTACCTGGAGCCGCACCTAACGACTCAAAGTCAATACAAGGCACGCCTTGACATGCAAGCACGTGGTGCACCAGTTCCACCGATGAAGGGTATACCCATTCTCCTGCTCGCAGGCGAAACAGCGAGTGAAGAAGACGATGCCTTTGTTCACTGGGTGCACTATGTGCGTCGCCTCAGCAACATTTTTGCTCTAAGGGCTAGTGCCCATGCGGCGGATGTGCGTCTCGAACGCAAGCTTCGGTATGATTATGCCAAGCTTAAGGCCAGAGGCCAATTGCGCAAGCGCACGCGCTATGCTTCGGCTACTAAGGTAGCCGCGAGTGCTGGTCAGTCTGTGACCAACAACCCGCCAACCCGCACCACTAGTGGTGGTGAACGGCCTCGGCCTCGCGATGACCATGGCCACGATGCTCAAAAGCCTCCAAAGCATATGGGCAGTCTTGCCGAAGGGGTACCTCAAATTCCCATGAGTTTTCAGACTCAGGGTACCCACGCCACTTTACCAGATACTGATATTGGCCCTGACGACGACGTCGTTTCAGTAGTCTCTCGACATGGAATTGACGACACCCATGCTCATCGAGCAACGTCGGTGGCGGCCGGTGTACCGGTGGAGGCCCACGAGAAATTGGTTCTCGAAGTGAAGGGTCTTCAAGCGGCCTTGGGTAAGTCCCAGTGCATGCTGGATGCGATGCAAAACCGCCTTCAGGCGATGGAGCAAGCTCAAACTCGGAGCGAGGCTCAGTTGGACTTGCTGATTCGTCTACAGCAATCCGGGGCGGTGCCCTTGTCGTCGGCGCAAGCGCCTCCAAGTTCACATGGGAAGGATCCCGGTACGGCTTAAGTAAGCCTACGTAGAACACTGGATGTGTGCGCAATTTGCGTGGGAGGTTTAGCGTATACGCAAGTCCCCTTTGGCCGTGACCGTGAACGGTCCAATAAAGCGTGGACGCAACTTTGTCTTAAAGACAGCAGACACTACATTTGTAGGTAGATTTTTAGCATTGAGTAGTACTTGGTCTCCGACCTCATAACGTTCAATACAATTTCTGCTTTTGGCATCAGCTTGTTGTTTTTGGGTATCTTGGCTATCAGCCATTGCGTCACGCACATGTCTTAGGACATTTAATCGCGTTGCGAGAAACTCGCTTACCTGTTTTTGAACAGTAGCAGGGCTGATATCCAGCAAGCCGATCGGCAACCTCTCCCCCCACCAAGCCCTGATTCACGTAGTGATAGCGTTAACGGAACGCGAGGGTGAGTGAGACCGTTTATATAGAACGGAGTAAAGCCTGTTGAGGCGTGAACAGCGTTATTCAACGCAAACTCAACAACAGGGAGCATTGAGCTCCAACGCCTAGGCGTATCAGCGCAAATACTGCGCAAAATGTCGTTGATGACGCGGTTTACACGCTCAGTTTGACCGTCGGTCTGCGGATGATCCGCTGTGGACATGTCCAATCGAGTGCCAAGCACCTTGAAGATAGACTTCCAAAACTTCCCAGTGAAGCGGGGGTCTCTATCAGAGATAATTGCCACAGGCAAGCCATGTTGGCGAAACACACGGTCGATAAACAGCTTTGCTGTACCTTCCACATCGATGCTATCCGGCACAGCCGCTAAGTGAGCCATCTTGCTCAATCGGTCAACAAAGACCACAATACCAGTGTTGCCTTCCGAATCTTTCGGTAGGCCAAACACAAAATCCATGCTCATGGACTCCCAACAACCACTGGGTACTGGCAAACTAGCCAGCGGCGCCGCCGCATGTGCCGAGGTTTTACCCGTTGACACGTTTCGCACGTACGCACATAGGTGCGCACCCACTTATAAAGTTTGGGCCACCAATAACTTTGGCTCACCGAGCTATAAGTCTTCTCACGACCGAGATGACCACTTAAAGCAGTATCATGTGCCTCATAGAGGATCCGATACTTTAATTCCTCATTATGAGGTACTACGATACGAGGGTTGTCCTCAATATCCGTGCGATAGCACAATAGGCCATTATCGATGGAATATCGATGTAGCCTCGCACGTAAACGTGCCGACAATTCTATGTCCGAGTCTTTAAACTCATTGCTCCCAAGAGCACGTAGCAAAGCTACACACTGATCGTCCTTGGCATATGCCGCACGAATTAAGTCAGGGACTGACGACGACAGGGTCGTAACATGAGCAAGCTCATAGTCAGGTCGACGCGATAGCGCATCAGCCAAAGCGTTTTGCTTACCTGGCTTGTACTTCACCTCGAAGTTATATTCGGCAAAGAAAGATAGCCAACGAGCCATTCTCTGTGAGAGATGAGGCGACTGTGTCGCAGTGCGCAATGACGCATGATCGGTATAGATCACAAATGGCTTCGAGCCAAGCAGATGGACTCTGAATTTGACAAGAGCGTACTTCATAGCAAGTAGCTCTTTGTCATGAACAGGATAGTTCTTTTCAGCAGCTTTCAGCTGTCGAGATTCAAATGCGATGACGCGTTCGCGTCCGTCGACATCTGTTTGTAACAGAGCACTGCCTATGGCAAAGTCAGATGCGTCACAGACGACACTGAAAGGCCGACCAGAATCGGGCAAAGCCAAAATTGGCGCATGGAGGAGACTCTCCTTAACTGCTTCAAAAGCATTATGTTCGGTGTTACCCCAACACCAACCCACATCCTTTTTAAGGAGATTGGACAATGGCCGAGCCATATCTGCGTAATTTGCACTATACTTATGTAAGTAATTGGCAAGGCCAAGCCATTTACGCAAGTCCTTTTGGTTCTTGGGGACTGGCCAATCGACTATGGCTTTTACCTTAGCGGGATCCGCTCGAAGGCCTCGCTTCCCAATGAAGCACCCTAGAAAGGGAATCTCTTCTGCACCAAAGATGCACTTCGATGCGTTCGCATACAGCTTATTCGTTCGCATGCACTCGAGCACAGCTCGTAAATGATCAATGTGGTTATCCACATCTGATCGCCCATTCATTGCACGACTATGGACAAAAATGTCATCAAAGTACGTTTGTGCATAGCCTCGATGAGGTCTGAATAGTTGCGTTACCAACCGGTTAAACGTAGCCGGGGCGTTAGATAGCCCTTGCGGCATAACGAGCCACTCCCAAAGCATACCGCTCGGAGTACTCACCGCTGTTAGCGGAATATCGCTTGCTCGCATGAGCAGTTGGTAATAACCATCGACTAAGTCGAGTGCACTGTACAGTGTACATCCCGCCATATTGTTCTGAAGAACATCCTTTCGAGGAATAGGCGTCTGCGCCGGTATAGTAGCTGCATTAAGCTTATTGTAAGCATGCACAATACGCCACTTGCCATTTGGCTTTTTGACACAAAATGTCGGTGTTGAGTGGGGAGACTTGCTCTCACGAACCATCCCAGCCGCGTGCTTAGCACGAAAGAAATCGTCAATGACGTCGCACTGTTCTTTAGGCAAAGGCCACTGCCGTGTTACACAGTATTTAGTTCCAGGAACCAAGTCAATCTCATGACGTACACCTCTATCGGGAGGTAAGGCAGAAGGTGGGTTGTGACACACCACATCTTGAAATTCCTTGACTAAAGGATAGAACGGATCCGACGGATCTTTAAGGATCGAAGATCCACTTCGTGCACTAAGTGCCGCCTTTGTATCCTCTAGGACAGACTCATCCATTAACGAGGAAGAGTTCAACTCAGTATCAGGTCTAATGACCGCTAACTCGGATAACTCTCCTGCCTTCAAGGCCTGGCTAAACTCGCCATCAGACATTTCGTCTAGCTCACAAAGAGCGTCCACGGATGGAAGGGTTTCAAGGCAAACACTGCCATCAACCCGACCAGTCACTCCATTAACAAGTGTATACAGTGTATTGATAATCTCACTATGTGACTGTGAGGACGCCTGGCGCTTTACAGCTGCTACTCGGCGTCTCGATTGTCTCTTCGAGACCTTACTCCCCCTTAGGGGTCGGGACAATATTGTCCCCATGGTTACTACCAACCATAGTATGCTCTATACGAGAGCTTTTGTCTTGACCGACATTAGGTGTGGTGCCCTCACGGCCGCCCACACCATATGGCGAATCGCCAACAACGCCATTACCGGCGTTAAGCGTGGTGCCCTCACGGCCGTCCACACTATACGGCGTATCGCCAACAATGTCATTACTGTCATTAGATGTGGTGCCCTCACGGCCGCCCACACTATACGGCGTATCGCCAACAATGTCATTACTGACATTAGGTGTGGTGCCCTCACGGCCGCCCACACTATACGGCGTATCGCCAACAATGTCATTACCGACATTCAGTGCGGTGCTCTCACGGCCGACCGCACTCGGTGTAGTTTCACGTGCCACCATACACACATCAAAGGAATCACGTCCTTGATCACTCGGCCCTAGGCCAACCATGCTTTCAGCATGCAGTGACTCGTTATCACAACGAGTACCACTCAACGGAGTACGTGCCGTTTCACTAGTTTTAGACGAGCTAGGCTCGAAACTTATGTTTGTAACATGGGAGTTAGATAACTCGGACATTCCAATATCCAGCACATTGACATCTTCTGTCAAAGGCTCGCGCCAATAGCGCTTTTGCTGCCTAGCAAAGGTGGGTTCATGACTCTCCAAAGCTTCGCTAGGAACATTGCGCGTAGCGCTAAGGTCTTAGACCTCCAATCAATCCATGGCTCATGGCGCTCAAGCCAAGCCATACCTAGGATGAGATCATATCTCGAGTCCAAATCTAGGACAAGACAGCGCTCAATACTGTCAAAGTCTAAAAACGTTATACCTAAGTTCAATGGAACTTTAGGCACCGTTACGCGACTTCCAGTCGCTAAACGAACCGTGATAGAATCACCCTCATGCGCTGTAAGCGCCTCAACATAACGCTGACTTCCCTCAAGGGAACGGCGTCGAGCATAATTGCAAGACGCTCCAGAATCGATCAATATCGACCAAGGCTTCTCGAAGCCCTTAATTTTCGCCTCGGCGACCAACAAGCCAGACTTGTATCCACGCACCATACCCGTAGGTATGGTACTCTTTGGGGCTAAGCCCTGCATTCCTTTACCTCCTAAAGGTGTAACAGAACATAGTTCTTCCCCAGTAGGGCGCCCCGCGCCTACTGGGTGTCGGCATTTCCCCGTGCCATGCCAGACTTCTGACTCGGGGTCGAGTGTTGGCTCGTAGTCTGGCGTTGCTTACGCAAAGGGCAACCAGGCCGCAAGTGTTTAGTGCTTCCGCACATAAAGCATCGTCTTACAACGTGTTGCTGCTCAGCAGCTCGAAGCTCAACTTCACCTCCATCTTCAGCATAGCTGAGATCCATCGGTTCCGGCCTATTATAGGCAGTGGTACCCGAATAGTTTGCTCTCACAGAGCGAGGATTGTATCCATTCCAACCAAGTCTGGCCGACTTGAAATTATGCTCAGCATTAAGAGCAATTCTCACAGCCTCTTCAAACGTAGAGGGGTGAACCCGAAAAACCTCGGTTCTGGCAATGCCAGTACGTAGACCTTCCATGAAGATAGTCACATGGACTGCTTCAGGCAGAGGGTCAGACTGCATTGCAGCCATGAGCGTTCGCAGCTCTTGGACATAGTCCGATAATTCATTCTTACCCTGGCGGGTAGAAAGAAAGCGTGAGCGCACGCGGTAAGCCTGGTTAGGTGGAGAAAACACCTGTACCAATTGTGATTTGAGCGACTCCCATGTGGGAAACGCTATGTCCACCGACGTGCTACACGTCAAGGCCCATTCTCTAGCTCTACCATCGAGCTTCGAGATAGCCAGCGAGACCTGTTGATGGTCAAGCGTGATCAGGCCTGATCTCATGGCCATCTCGATCTCACGGATCCAGAGGATGAGATTCTCACCCTCCTTGCCGGAGTAGTTTTTTACGTCCACTTTAAGTGGACGAGGCTTAACCTCTTCGTCTGGTACAGACACGAAGCGTGTAGGCATAGCCGACGCTATTTGGTCTTGGACCTGCCCTAAAAGGGTCGCTTCATACTGCATGAAGCCGTCAACACGTGCATTAAGCACTTCAGGACCTTGTGAAACAAGAAACTCCACGTACTCTGGACCCAAAGATGCGGTCAGCTTGTCAAGCGCGACCTTTTGGGCCTCAGATAGGGGAGTGATGCTTTCCATCCTCACAGAGGATCAGTCTTAAAGACTCAGGCGTAGATTGACTACAAGTGCTACCAAGTGTAGCGGAGCTACACAGCTCCTTAAGTCAGAGGAAGACTTAACGCTCTACGAGCAACTTAGTTCCAAAGAACTAACGACTTTACGAGTCAGCAAGCTTTACAGCTTCAGATCCCTGTTCCAGGGGACCTAACGATTCAGTGAATCGACAGCACTTAGTGCTCAAGAGTAGCTACCTCAAGGAGGTGTTGCTAACTCTTAGTGATCAGAGATCAACGATCAAGACGGCTCGCAAGCCACGCGTCTTTCAGATCAAAATGGGAACTGATTTTATTTAATGTTAAAGCCTATAGAATATCTTAATCCTACTCAAAGATCTTTCGTATCTAATGGCTGACACTTGTCAGCCCCTACAAACCGATAAGATATTCTATATCACCTTCACAGAAGCGAACCCTCAGGTGTGTAACACCTCTGGTACAAAGTACCATGATTTCGTGCAACCCCGTTACACGGATCGTGATTGTCGTATACGATCGCAATCTTGTACAATTATACGACCTTTCTAGTAGGACGATCTTGAAATGCCATAGGCCGATCGTGGGATCGCTTGAATGCTTTCATTGTGAACAGCATAGAAAAACGCGCTTGGTGCCAACTCTATTGCTGCGGTAGATGCTGATGGCAAAGCCTTAGCGTACGGGGTACTACTTGACGTCCACTACAGCTTCTTTCTGGATGACGAAGGGCTTGGGCGATACAAGCCTTCGCATCTCCATGACAAGGCTTCTTTGTCTTCGGAAAAAATAAAATTATGTACACAAGAAAAGCTGCTGCATCAGTGGAAGAAGATTAGGATCTCATCTCGATGATCAAAATAATGTAAGGTTGATAAAGACTGAGACCGATGGCCATGCAGCTTACGGAAACGCGTTCATATTTATTTATTAAGACCAACGGGTATACATTAGCCCACCCATCGTGATCATGATCGCTCCGATCACCCTGCAACCATTTCCACAACGTTGTTTTGACAGCAGTCAATTCTCATATCTCAATTATTCTTAGGCACATCCAAATGCTTGGACACTGATAGTTAAAAATTGGCACCAGCCAAAAAGTTGCCATACCCTTAAACGCGACACCAGCTTAGGTCTGCAAAGTATCAGCAACAACAATAAATAGGAAAATACCAGCAGTAGCAGTAAACACAACAGCAAGTGGTTTAGTAGCATAGTCACTCTCATCAGCCACATCTATTCAACATACTTTCTCTCCCTCGTATCGCTTCAGCTACGGCTCCACCTTCTACAATTGCCAGTCCCCCGTATAGTTCTACTGGACACCCAACTTAAGTACCATCGCTGACGTGGTCCAGCAATGGGTCAAATCCCAAAATACACAAACAAAAGCCCGAAACCGGCGGCAGCCGCAGTCGAAGCACCAGCAGCACCTTTGACGCGGTCTCGGACAGCCTCAAATTAATTGGCAGCGTTTATCGCCACGCCCCCAGTTTTATAGCCACGTCTTCCTCTCCTTCTCATCCTGATCGTTGCCTCCATCAGCTATGGGTCCCACTGCGATTTCCGGGGGGGGGCTTTGGATTGACGTCTAATGATTGGTAGACGATCTCTGGAGACGGCGGGAGGGACGACCGCGAAAAGAGAAGAAGCAGGAGCAATATCGATGAATGCGCCGTGATACAGTCGACGTTACGGCATGCACGTGTAGCGATTGCTGAGAGCGTGCAAGGGTAGTGACCAAGCGAAGCTAACGTTTGTGTGTTGGAAGCAACCTTCATCAAGAGGCCCACAAATTCTCTTGACGTTGCTGGACCAGTAGGGTGCTCCGCACCTACTGATCCTGTCCGGTTTTTTGACGGTCCATCCCGTTGTTGCGTCTTTGCACCAACAGCGGACCCGCTTCCCTGCCCCTTTCTCATGGGTGGACGGTCACTACGCCCAGTGTTGCGAGACACTGGACGAGGGGCACTACACTCGTAAGCGTAGTGTCCTGTCTTCTGACATCTGTTGCATTTCTGCAACTTCTTGTAGTCTGTAGAGAGAGCCTTCTCGCTCTCTATATAATAGAGTTCCATCGGCTCAGGACCTCCGCTGTCACATCGTCTCGGTTGACGATATGATGTCGAGCTGGCGCGAGCATGTCTCAGACTGAAGTCTTTCCTGTTCCGCAATGGAAATTGCTTGTTCTAGTGAATCTAGTTCAAGTCGGAACAGGTGAGTCTTGACGGGACCATCCGCAAGACCCTGCATGAACACCGAAACCAACGTGTGTTCATCAACCGGGTTGGAACTTATACAACTCGTGAGATGTCGTATATGTTGTGCGTAAGCGTGCACATCACACTTACCCTGTTTGAGCTTCAAGAGTTCGGTTCGAGCTCTGAACTCAGCTCTAGGCGGTTCAAACGTTTGTCTGAGCCGCGACTTGAAGACTTCCAACGACCCAAACGCATATGGGTCGTGCAACTTGAGCCCCAAAGCCCAAGTCTTGGCACGTCCTGCCAGATTTGACTGGGCAAATGCGACTTGCATATCCCCGTCGTCGATGCGACGCGCCCTTATGGCGTCATCAGATTCGACGAACCTTCTCAAGAGGGAGTCCTCTTCGACTCCCCAATACTTGGAGATGTCAATCTTCAAGGTATCGGGTCGACGCGAGTGCATCGACCCACCAGCAGCAGCCTGCTGCTGTCTCAACAGTTCAAACTGTTGAGCACCCTGTTCTCTCAACAACTCTGCTTGCTGAGAACCTTGTTGGTGAAGCAAGGCTACTTTCTCGCGTTCTGCGTCAAGTTCATTTTGAATGAACTTGGCGATAGTAGCATGTTGGGCATCTCTATTGAGAGCCTCTAGCATGACGCTAACAGCATGATGGCCCATGGTTGAACTCATCCGTTCAACCGCATCCCATTCGACATCGCTCAAATGGGAGTAGCCGTCACGCGTAGCGTGAAAGCTTTGGTCATCTTCATCATCTAACATATTCATGTTAGATGTGAACGTGGTCCTTGGACGGACTACGAAGTGCTACCAGGTGTAACGGGGCACCCTGAAGCTTGTACTGGTAACAGTACAAGCTACTTATTCTGATGACAGAATAAGGCGGCGCCTCGGAACTTCACGTACACTCGTACGTGCAGAGGAAGACGGTAGAAGAAGCGAGTACTTAGTTTAAGTGAAAAATAGAACTGTATTTATCATAGTTAATGTCTGTTAATAAATCACTATTTATCCTCATCTAACTATGTCTGAATACAAATGTGCATATCAACTATCTGCTCACCACTCATTGCGTGCGTCTGTCGTGGCGCGTCTTCGTTGGTTGATATAATGGCCCATATCAACCAATTAGGAACTACTCGTAAGTGCTACAGAATACTTGTCCTTGTGACAATATTCTGAGAATATAACTCTTATAGTTATATTCTGTCAACAATTTCTTATAATTTGTTATGTAACGATTCACCCCGTTACATCCTGCGTTTTACATGTAGTACGTTTACCGATGCTCACGACCCATCAGCTTCCTCCTACTAGAAGCACTCACCTATTCATACAGCGGTAGTCTGACCAGCACATGTTTGGTGCCGCTCAATTCCACGACACAGAATTGCGCCACGCGCATTAGACGCTCCTATCTGCGTTGTTGGTCTCTGCAAACCACTTGACGCTCGTCATCTCCTCTGTGCCTTTAAAGTAGTGGTGGGTGACGCGTGCGCCAAGATTCACAGGCGCGGCATAGCGAGCTGTCAGTCGGTGCTTCTTCTTCGCTCTTGGCTGCAGAGATCTCTGGGTAGCCAATAAACAGTGACGAAGTCTATTCGGCGTCTCCCACAAGTGCGGGGTACAGCAGAACCGTTGCGTCCCGGCCCATAAGACGCCACTGCACGATGAAAAGTGCGCTCAAATATGGGCAAGAGCACGTTCACCACGAACGATAAGTACGGTTCGGGTGATGCTGATCAGGAGGAGCTCGCGCCTTCCATGACTTTCACTCCCGAGTGAGGGCATAAGTTGGCAAATGCGATGACGATGTGACCTGTTTTGTTTTATGTATGACGTCGGGTCGAGTATAAACAAGGCGTGGGATCGTCATATCGATAAAAAGCAGGATAAGCATGAGAAACCGTTTCGTGTTCGGTGTAAACTGTTCCATGCGTATGCAGGAGCTTGTCGATCAGTGTATTCGGAAGTATGAAATGACTGCGAGTTCGTACGCCAATCCAGGATAACCACGGTGGTGGTCAACTGCCGGAACTTTTGAACGTGTGCGTGGAAGATTGTACGATACTTTCTTGCTTGATGGTGGGTTTGCTCCCGGGTTTAGCTTGTGCTTTTAGATCTGGTGGCGGCAGTGTACGCTCCAGCATTTGTGACATAAGCGAGGACTGTATCATTAACATTGATGGCCTACAGCACATCTGAAATGACGTCTGTCGCTGGTAATCTGCGAGCTCGTGGCATGTTTGCTCTGGAGTTTGATCGGTAACGATATCGTTTCAACGCGGCAACATGGCGACTTGTACAAGAGCGTCGTTTGGCAAGGGGATTTTTGAATGACGGAGAGGACTCACGACGTTCAGAATGTATCTGAGGCACCCAGTACTTGCAGATGGCTAATGAAGCTTAACTAACATCAGAAATAATGGTGTTGTTTTGCACAAAGTTCGAGCAAACAGTTGATGCAAGGCACTTGAGAGCTCGTGCGACATTTTCCAGTAGACCACAAAATGAAACGCGAGACGCTGCTCTTGTTGTTTCCTTTGCCTGGACCGGTTTCCCAGAACACTTGTTGCTGGCGGCACAAAGTTGCAAAGTGTACGTCTCAACAGCCGCATTGACTCGGTCAATGTCTTTGTCATGTCTCGCGAATCGTTGCTGCATGCTCATGACAGTGGATCAACGATCCCAGGGCATAGGGTACGTGTGTCATCCCAATTCGGCAGTTCTCATCCCTAACGACCAGAACTTGCATCGGGGTTCTCAGACGATCAGAAAAGTAATGACCGAACATTAGACCGAATTCGTAGAGGGATGACAAGAACGCTGGATCGAGTTTTCGTTGGAACTTTCGGCCCTGGAGCCTTCCTTGGCTAAGATTAGTGCAAGTGAGGTGAGCAGCGGTTTGAATCGCCTGAGTTAGTAAAAGAAAAAGAGTGTCAATAGAACTCCAGAGTCAGGCCCTTCCACTACTTTCAAGTGGATGCTACAGCTCTCCTCCTACTTTCTGCGGTGCCGATCTCGATCTTGGTCATGTTGCATCTTTCTGCTAACAGTATAGAGCACTGTCTGCTTCCTCTGCAAAGTTTCTCGTCGAAGTAGATGTAATTCAAAGAAATGCAACTATCGCTGTGACATTGTCCTCGCTCCCCCTTGAAAGAGCCTCGTGGACAAGAACTTGCGCGGCTTGAGACTGCTGCGAGATGGGTAGCGAACTCACCATGTCTACAGCTTCTTGGTCACTCAGAACGTCCCAAACACCATCGCATCCCAGTATGAAGAACGCATAGTCGCTTGCCGGCTCAAGCCTGAGAAAGGTTTCAAGGATAAGTGTAACACGCGATAGTGAAACTCGAGTTAGTTACGAACAATCTTTACCGTGTCGCGCTGGTGTACGGTCGTGCCACCACAAACTGCTTGAGATCCCAATCTCCAAAGCTCCTGCAAGCGACAGTGCCATGTTAGAATGCTACACTACATCTGCGTGAGTCTGAGCTAGAAACGCTAGTACCGGGAGACTGCTAACAATCCAGACACTCGATGGTGCACAATAAAGCCGCCTCGTTGAACAATCCGCTTTACTTCAGTCTGATCACTGGCCTTATGGTCCTGGATACAGCACGCGACTATCAGCTCGTAAATTGACTACAAGCCTCGTTGCGCACTAGGAATGTTTTCTACCTTCGAAAGCCGAATCGCTTTTCCTTTGAAGCTAACCACGGCGCGGCTACGAGTTACCACACGCGTTAACACTACGCCCCCCAATCTCATGTTGCAAGTTGCCGTACCTATCGCCAACATTGGCGACGTAGAGCGTTTTGATACCACCATCCTCCAGAACCAATGCACTGACTGCTGTAGAGCCCACTGACCCCTGGCAGCACTCCATGTCTGACATTAAGTAACCACTTGCAACAAAGCACTCAGGCCCTCTCACTCTCACCTCACGATCTTCTGACTGACATCAGTAGTGAAAAAAGCATCACGTACCGTTCAAGTCGCTGCTCCACAGTACTACCATCATCTTTCAGTTGCAACTCTGTTGCAATGTTTTCATGCAGCACTCGTTGTAAGTACGTCGAGACGGAACGACCTACAGCAAACACGGACGAGCATCTCTCTTAGTCGGACCCAATATCATTTCTACTTTCCGATTTGATCCAGACAAGTAAGCGTTGCATCGCAACGTATTCTAGTACCCCCGTGGCCATCATGGATCGCAAAGTATCCGTTCCGTGGGTCTTGTAAATATCCGTCCACGATCCGAATCGTGTCTTCCATCGTCTTGCGATACCCGGCATTCTGCAGACAAAAGAGTCAGTATACAAACGCTACTATCGTCGTTATTTCTCACTGCATCGATCTGCACAAAAGGCAAAGGACCCCGTACCATTTCCTCACAAAAGCTGACGCATCGGCAGCAACTATAGACGTCGCTCATGTTTTGCATTGAAAAAACGAGCTCGATTCGACTCGTATACTTTCAGCCAATCTTCCGTCTCGTCTATTTATACCAACGAGTTAACATCGCTTCCAACCAGCGTCCCGACGCAAGTGTCACCTTCCCAGTTCATCTTTTACCACTTCCCCACCCATCTATCCAATGACACCTCGGCCGCGTCTCCCTGTCGCTGCGGTCGCGCTGTCGGCCGTCACGGGCACGACAGTCGCTGCCGTGTCCATGCTGGCATACGTCCGTTTTCAGCACCCGCAGGAGTTTGCTGACGCCAGCGTCCGCGCGATGCACCCAGAGCTACTGGACGATTTCAACCGCAAGTGGGGACTCTTTGGCACGGGCCTCGTTGACGCCATGCCCCAGCGTTTCAAGAGCCTGTTTGATGTACCCGACGTGGCCGAACGCTTTGAGCTGCACAAGAAGAAGCGGGAGGAGCAGATCCGCCAGACGATCGAAGATCTACGGCCCAAGGGCAAGTAAACCCCGAGATAACGTCAGTATACACTCTGCTTTTTAATTGCTTGCATCAGCGTGCACGTTCAAGAAGCGCGTCCTGCTGTCGATCCAGGATTATGCGTATACACAACAAGGTCCACGTGGCATTTGCAAAAGAAGGTAAGCAGCAGGGCAAATCAAGGTCTTGGCAGCAAAAGTCGCATGTACTCAACGTGTTGTTAACGCACTCGAAAGCCAAACGAATGCAGCGAGACTATCTGAGTACAGAGAGCAAAGACGACATCTACGAACGGTAGCGACGCAGCGACAGCGTGTTGCGACGCTTCCAGTTCTGGCGGAACGAGGACCCAATGATCTTGTTGGCGCGATGGCCGCGTTTGCGCAGACCACGGCCTTGGCGACCGGCCGACGTAAGCCCACGCTGCTGGCGTCCCTTGTGCACCGCATTGACGATCCAGTTGATGCGCGGGTCACGACGAATGACCTTGTGCGAGTGGTCCACCATAATGATCTCAAAGTACTTGTACGTCGCGTCCTGGTTCACCCAGTACGAGTTGAGCACACGCAAGTTCGTGAACTTGTTGCCCGCACGCTCTTCAGCCACCGAGCGCAGGTTGCGTTCGAACTTGAGCTCGTTGATACCGTGGTGCTTGGGCTTACCGTAGACAATACCCTTGGAGTTCGGGCGCTTACGGCCACCACGACGCACAGCCACACGTACGATCACGTAGCCCTGCTTAGCTTTGTAGCCAAGACGACGAGCCTTGTCCACGCGGGTGGGACCATTCACGCGGTGGATCACCGGCAGCTGACGGTACTCCCACGCACGCACACGCAGCAAAAAGCGCAGCACATCCGACTGTTTACGCTTCCACAGCTCTTCCAAGTACTTGTAGGCTCCCATCCTGATGCGATTTTGCTAAATGGGTTACGACACCCGGCGATCAGCAGCCGCCAGCCAGTCGTTGGATCAAAGCCGCTCCGCGCAACATAAGAGCAAACCGGTATGTCAGCACACGGTATACCAGCCCGTAAAAAATGGTACTTCAAATCACCACCATCGGTACGTAAACTGGTACACTGTAGCGGAGCATCACCGGTGTATACCTATCTGCGTATGTGCAGTTGGGCTCATTTCGATTTCTAATATCAGATGCTGACTGTCCTCACGCGCGCGCCGATAGGTAGACGACTGTCCCGTTGTGTGCTGCAGCCACGCAGGCTACATGCAGTCGCAAAGACGACGCAGTTTCATGTAGAAATGCTGGACGGCAACGATGCAGGCATTGCAGTCTTTACAATGGACCGCCCGGACGCACGCAATGCCTTAGGTCGCCAGTTTATGGCCGAGTTCCGCCAAGCACTCGAGCAAGTCCGCTTTGATTCGTCTGTCCGCGTGGTGGTCGTTCGTAGTGCTGTTCCCAGAGTATTTTGTGCGGGTGCAGATCTGAAAGAGCGTCTGAGGATGACGCCCTCCGAGGTGACTTTGGTTCGAGGTGATGGATATCCGAGTGGATGTATACTTAACCGGCTATGTCTTGCGTATGGTTTCCTATGTAGGCTGCTGCAAGTTCCCGTGGCTACCGCACCGGGTTCACGGATCTAGAGAAACTTCCTATGCCGACAATTGCTGCCATTGAAGGAGCCGCTCTTGGTGGAGGGATGGAGATGGCACTGGCGTGCGACCTCCGCATTGCTGGAGCCAAGGCAGTACTTGGATTCCCCGAGACGTCCTTGGCAATTCTTCCCGGAGCTGGTGGAACCCAGCGTGCAGCTCGCTTGATCGGTAAGGTGGACGCCGTGCCACGAACAATCAAGAGCTGAATGGTAGTACTCACGTCTTGTTTTCTTGACCTTGATGCCGATTAGGGATCTCCAAAGCCAAGGAACTCATCTTCACCAGCCGTCGTCTGACTTCCGAAGCTGCTGAGAAGATTGGACTGGTCGATTATGCCGTACCTGAAGACAAGGCGTATGACAAAGCGCTGGAGATTGCTCGTGAGATTCTGCCCAATGGACCTGTTGGCATTCGCATGGCAAAAGAAGCAATCATGAAGGGCTTTGAAGTGGACATTGCTACTGGATTGGCCATTGAGAACGCTTGCTATGCCCAGGTGATCCCGACGAAAGACCGCATAGAAGGTCTGACGGCGTTTAAGGAGAAACGCAAACCGCAGTATACCGGCGAGTAAAGCTGTGTCATCTGATTTGCACAAGTCTCGTTCCAAACAAAAGTAGTTTTTGATTGGTGGATTCCACTTCCACGTTGTTTTGTACCAATGACATTCGCTCGAAACGACCGAACGAATCCGTCGAGCAGGATATAGACAGTATAAAATCGACGCGCAATGGCGGCTGGAGACAAGCACGAACTTAACGAGCCCTGGGCGATATGGGAGCAGCGCGAGCAGGGGAAAAACATGTCCTACGGTGACAAGCTGTTCAAGCTATGCACTTTCAGTACTGTCGAGGAGTTCTGGGGCTACTGGAACAACATTCCCTCCCCCAGGTGAGTCAACTAGCCAGTCAGTCGTCCGAGGGATTCGTAGCTTCTCGCCCTGAATTCGGTCGATTATTTAATTGGATCAAATGTATGCTGATTTTACGGTCTACCGGTTTAATCCGAGTAGTCAGGTACTGTTCGACGGTTTCACCCGCAAGAAACTCGCAGACCGAACGGTAGAAGGCTTTGCTGTCTTCAAGGACGGTATCGTACCGGAGTGGGAGGATCCCGAAAACAAAAACGGGGGCGAGTGGTCCATTCGAAAAGGTCAGGCATTGCAACTGTATTTATTAGCTATCTGTTTAATCGTTCGTGTTGTTCATCGACTGGATTGGTTGTCTGATGGCTTACAATTGCGCAATTGTCAGATGTGGGCGCTCAGGAGCTCGATGAGTTTTGGGAGAAACTCGTGCTAGGAGCGGTTGGTGAGCTCATTGATCCGGGCAACGAAGTAACGGGTGTTCGAGTTATTCACAAGGTAGTGCTTCGATCTGCTCTACTGGAAGGATCCATGTGTGTGTGTACCTGATGGTCTCTGCTGTCATTGCTACTGGCTGTCTGCCCCCATCAGAACAACAAAAAGGACAAGAAGGACGCAGGCAACAACTACCGCTTTGAGATTTGGCTGCGAGGCGTCAGCCGCTTGAAGGCAGACGAGATCCGCAACAAGACGCTGGAGGTGGTCAACTCGGGCAGCTCGGGCGCCCAGTGGGTGTCCAATGAGTTCATCTACAAGGAGCACTAGCAGTTCGTTGACATGCAAGGTCTCTCAAGTCTCGACGCACAATCGCGGTTCGTGGTGGCGTAACCAAGAAAAAGTCTATCACCTAACAACGTATGTTGCGCAAACTGAAAACCCAAGCTCGGCGGTAATAAAGTGTCTATTGTCAGCAACGACGTCGCTAGTGAGTGAGCGCAAGAAGATTAACAGAAGACAGAATGAGAGAAAAGGTCGAGGAGGCCCGTAGTAGTCACGAAGCACATTGTTTTGTCTATAAAGCAGAATGATAAAAAGCAGAAAAAGAAAAAACATTGAATGATCGAGCGTGAAAAGCGTTGGCATCGTTCCGAACTTTAGACGAATTTAGTGTCGATTCAGCCATTTGGCTTTTCAACCGACGTCGTCGAGCATCATGACCAGCAGAATCAAGATGCTCCTCTCGAACGCACCTCCGGATGCACTAAAGTACGTGGTCCCTGACTGCTAAACTGACTATTTTACTGCGTGTTGCTAATCATTCTTTCATATGGTTTGTGTGTGATTCAGCAATCTGCTGTCTCCGAGACGGAAGTTTGTGTACGGATTATTCGCCTTTGGACCTGGCACAGTACTGGGGCTATACTTATACTCAGTAAAGAAGCGCATGGAGCGAGAGAACGAGGCTATGCGTCTTGAGGAGGTGGAAACTGAACTTGGTGTGGTTCAAGAGCGACAGAATAAGGACCTGGTGCTTGCCAATGCTATTCAGGAGATGCGCGATCGGCTTCAGCGACTGGAGGAGGAAGCACTTGCGAGTCGACACACAACAGATGCAGGAGTAGCAGATGCAGCAAAGAGTGTTGCACAGAAGGAGAAAACTGATCAGTTGAGTGAGGTGTCAGCTGCTCGGGAGAGCAAGATTGACGCGGCGTTGAGTGTGCTGAAGTCCAGCAAGACAGAACCAAACGACATTGAGCAAGCGGCGGCAGTCTCGCCGAAATCGTCGATGGCTGGATCACAGGATCGCAGAGACAAACGCCATCGAGAGATCTTGCAACAGGATATTGCGGCGTACATTGCTAAGCGGAAAGAGTAGAAGGAGTCGTGCGCGTCGAGACAAACACGGACAAACGATCGAAACGCGTGGGCAACCCAAGTCCATTTAGCTGCCTCGTATATACTTCCCGTTTGTCCTTCGCCTCGCATGAGAAGGCGTATGACTCCGTGAATGATCTCACTGCGGAGAACGAGACATGCCACAAGTTGTTCTAGCTATGATAAAATCTGCGGTCCGCCAAGCCACAGTATTGATGATGTAGATGCTAGTCAGCGCTATTTCTCCATGTCTTCATTCTTGCATGAGCCCTGAGTCAGTTTTGTTTCATCTCCTGAAGTCAGCAGAAGGGCTCTCGTGTGCTCCACTCTGCACAATTACTTTCCGATGCGTCATCGTCAGCCCTTTGTAGATTAGGCATTTTGTGAAATTATGCCTAATTCGCCTAATCTAAAGCCCAGCAAGTGCCTGATCTGAAAGTATCAAGTTTCTGTGGCATGCACCTTTCCAATCGTTCATTTCTCAAGTCAATGCTAGACCAAAGCAAACAATCGAGGGGAAGATAAACTTGCCGGTCAAGGGGTTTAATGGATTTCAACCGTAAAAACCTGGCTGCTTTAGTAGATTGTGCCGGTGCAAGTTCCTGGTATTTGCTGCAACTCGCCCACACACCCTCTGATTCCTAAATCTTTTTCTTGGCTCCAGCAACCCCCATTGTAACGGGGTGAATCGTTACATAACAATTTATAAGAAATTGTTAATAGAATATAACTATAAGAGTTATATTCTCAGAATATTGTCATAAGGACAAATATTCTGTAGCACTTACGAGTAGTTCCTAATTGGTTGATATAGGCCATTATATCAACCAACGAAGACGCGCCACGACAGACGCACGCAATGAGTGGTGAGCAGATAACTGATTTACACATTTGTATTCAGACATAGTTAGATGAGGATAAATAGTGATTTATTGCAGACATTAACTATTATAAATACAGTTCTACTTTTACTTTAACCAAGTACTCGCTTCTTCTTACCGTCTTCCTCTGCACGTACGAGTGTCCCATGGTCGAACCCATTCGTTCAACCGCATCCCATTCGACATCGCTCAAATGGGAGTAGCCGTCACGCGTAGCGTGAAAGCTTTGGTCATCTTCATCATCCAACATATTCATGTTGGATGTGAACGCGGTCCTTGGACGGACTACGAAGTGCTACCAGGTGTAACAGGGCACCCTGAAGCTTGTAGGCTGCTGCTGGTGGGTGTATGCACTCGCGTCGACCCGAGACTTTGAAGATTGACATCTCCAAGTATAGGGGGGTCGAAGAAGACTCCCTCTTGAGATGGTTCGTCGAATTGGATGACGCCATAAGGGCGCGTCGCATCGACGACGGGGATATGCAAGTTGCATTTGCCCAGTCAAATCTGGCAGGACGTGCCAAGACTTGGGCACTGGGGCTCAAGTTGCACGACCCATATGCGTTTGGGTCGTTGGAAGTCTTCAAGTCGCGGCTCAGACAAACGTTTGAACCGCCTAGAGCTGAGTTCAGGGCTCGAACCGAACTCTTGAAGCTCAAACAGGGTAAGCGTGATGTGCACGCTTACGCTCAACATATACGACATCTCACGAGTTGTATAAGTTCCAACCCGGTTGATGAACACACGTTGGTTTCGGTGTTCATGCAGGGTCTTGTTGGATGGTCCCGTCAAGACTCACCTGTTCCGGCTTGAACTAGATTCACTAGAACAAGCCATTTCCATTGCGGAGCAGGAAGACTTCAGTCTGAGACAGGCTCGCGCCAGCTCGACATCATATCGTCAACCGAGACGATATGACAACGGAGGTCCAGAGCCGATGGAACTCTGTTATATAGAGAGCGAGAAGGCTCGCTCTACAGGCTACAAGAAGTTGCAGAGATGCAACAGATGTCAAAAGACAGGACACTACGCTTACGAGTGTAGTGCCCCTCGTCCAGTGTCTCGCGACACTGGGCGTAGTGACCGTCCACCCATGAGAAAGGGGAAGGGACGAGGGTCCGCAGTTGGTGCAAAGACGCAACAACGGGATGGACCGTCAAAAAACGGACAGGATCAGTAGGTGCGGAGCACCCTACTGGTCTAGCAACGTCAAGAGAATTTGTAGGCCTCTTGATGAAAGTTGCTCCCAACACACAAACGTTGTGCGTTGCTGCTCTAGGTAATGAGGTCTCACTCATTACCTTGAAACTCGAAGTGACGAATAAGTTGTCCCTTCGAGCTCTAGTCGATTGTGGGGCGTCCAACAATTTTGTGCAACGCCAATCGCTAGAAGATGGTCACTTTAAATTCAGTGAATGTGACACACCTCCTACGAGGATGACGGTACGTCTTGCGACAGGCGCATCCGTAACCGTCATGAAGCGTATAGTGAAGATTCGCTATACGCTAGAAGATACCCAATATGACGATGACTTTATCGTATTGGATTTGGATGACAAATTTGATGTCATCCTTGGAATACCGTGGCTCAGAAGGTACGAACCACGGGTAAACTGGCAACATCGGACAGTAACGATGCCTGCCGCTTGTTCATCAGATGGCCATCTGATGAACGTTTTGGAGCGTCCACAAGCGTGTGGATGTACTACGAGTGAGTGCGATGGCCTCACTTGTGGTACGGTCGTTAGTACGACTGCACAAAACCTTAGTGCATCAAACGGTTACACTTCGGAGCAAAGTTCCGGCGGCTGTGAGGAAACACAGGCTGCGCCGAAGGTCCACCACTCGAATAAGTCGGGTGGACTGGGACAAAGATGTATCCCTAGCGGGGAACATCTAGAAGAGAAACAATCGATCGCTCAGGTTAAGCGAAACGATAATCCTAGATCGACTGGAGAGTCTTTCGTAGAGGATCTCGCTGTGGTTGCGCAACCCCAGCTAGAGGAAGTAAAGGGAATAAGTCCCAAGATTACAAATACGGCGGAAATAAGTTCCCCGAAACCCGCGGGAATAAATCCCCGGGAAGACGAAGGAATAAATCCTTCGAAGCCTGAGGGAATAAGTCCCCAGGAAATGACAGAGACATTGAATGTCATAGTCAATAACGGATCAAGTGTAGGCGCTTATACACTTGATCTGATTGCGCCTCCGAAGTTAACTTCGGAGATCACTCAGTTGCCAACGCTCGAACATAAAAGGTTCTTGCGTGATCTGCGTAGTGGCAAAGTCAAGCAGATCTGCATACTCGTCGCTGACGACGAGTGTGTAACCGACATAAGGTCAGCAACAGTGTTTACGGAGAACGAGAGAGTTCTCAGTAGTTCATCTATGGACGAGAGTGTCCTAGATGAAAAGACACGAATTGAGCGATATGACTCCCAATCATGGGAATCGCTCAAGAAAAATCCTCTCTATGAAGATTTGGTTGAATTCAAGGATGTATTCCCTGAAACTGTTCCGTGCGAATTACCGAAGGATAAAGGTATTCGACACGAGGTCGAGCTTAAACCAGGCTCGAAGTACTGTGTCATGAAGCAGTGGCCACTGCCTCGTGAACAAGTACTTGCGATCGACAAGTTCTTTGCCGATCGTTTAGCTGCGAGGCCATGTGAGGGAATCAACTTCCCCACATAGCTCTCCGACCTTCTGTGTGCGAAAAGCAACAGGAGGGTGGCGGATAGTGCACGCGTTCAACAAATTGAACGCTGCAACGGTACCGGCTCAGACGCCGATACCGAGGAAGGACGTAATCATTGATGGTATGTCAAAGAGTACCATCTTTTCGTCCATGGATTTGATGGATGGATTCTATCAGAGCCTCATGCGGGAACGGGATATACCCTATACCGCAGTTAGCACGCCTAGCGGCATGCTCTGGGAATGGCTAGTTATGCCACAAGGGCTCAGTAATGCCCCTGCCACGTTCAACAGATGTGTATCACATCTGTTGAGACCAGTACGAGAATTCGCGCCGAGTTATTTCGATGACGTATTCATCCATAGTCGAGCTATGGATGGAAAGTCGGACGTTGAGGTTCACAGGTACCACGTCCGACAGGTTCTTACAATCTTGCGAAAGCATCAATTGTATGCAAACCTCAAGAAGTGTATATTTGCCGCAAGCGAAATACCACTTCTTGGGTGCACCGTTGGTAAGAACGATGTACGTCCTGATCCCGAAAAGATCAAGGCGATCACCGACTGGCCTGTGCCAGTTGATGTCAAAGGTCTTCGAAAATTCCATGGGCTAGCGGCGTATTTGCATGAGTATTCACGCAATTACGCCGAGATGACTGTACACCTCTCTCGTTTGTTGAAAAAGAACGAGAGGCGTTTATGGAACGCTGAATGTCAGCGCTCCTTTGATGGTATCAAGCAGAGCTTGATACAATCCCCAGTCCTAGCAATAGCCGATCAGGACAGGCCATTTCATGTGGTCTGTGATGCCAGCGATTTCGCAACCGGCTGTGCATTAATGCAGTACGATCTTGAAGGTGTTGAACGCGTCGTCTGCTATCAGTCGCGTCAGCAGCAACCAGCTGAGCGGAAATATCCATTGTATGACAAGAAACTCCTTGCCATGGAGTATGCACTCGCGAAGCTCAGATTCTATCTATTAGGAGATAGACCCTTCATTGTTTACACTGACCATGCGTCATTACGCACGGCAGTAAACAGCCCGCACCTTTCACAACGAATGGCGCGGTGGTTGTCATTCTTTGCAGAATACAACTCTACGGTTGAGTACAAGCCAGGACGACTTAACGTCGTCGCTGATGCACTCTCACGTCGTCCCGACTTTGAAACAGTCGCGAAACCCAACAGTGAGGCAGTCACTGTTGCGGTTATGACGTCCTCAGTCCCATCTACAACGTTGTACGATGATGTGAGGCGGGCATACGCCCAAGATGGTGAGATTGTGAAGTTGTTGACACATCTCTCCCAACCATCTCGAGAATCGTTGAAACGATTGTCGTCTGCGTATCGATCTGCATCAGATCGATACACTACTCGTAACGGGTTGCTGTACTATACAGCCGTTTCTGGTGACACACCACGTGTTGTCATTCCAGATGATACTGATCTGCGTTTGCGGATCATGTTCGAGTATCACGATGCTCCTATAGGAGGACATCGTGGCCGTGAGAAAACATATCTCACGGTGAGTCGAGACTTTTACTGGCCCCGCCAGTATCAGTTTGTGCGAAAGTACATTCGCGCGTGCGAAGTCTGTCAACGAGTGAAGTCAAGTCCTTCACTACGTGCACCTTTACAGCCTCTACCGGTTCCGGCTGAGTGCTGGGAATCCATCTCAATGGATTTCGTCTTCGGGTTACCCAAAGACGCACGCGGGAATACGGGTATTCTCGTATTTGTTGACAGATTCAGCAAAATGGTACACCTAGTGGCTGTACCAGAGTCAATCACAGCAAGTGGCTGTGCTTGTATCTTTATTGACACCATCTTCCGACTTCATGGGTTGCCCCGTGAACTCGTATCAGACAGAGATCCACGATTCACTGCTGATTTCTGGCGTTCCGTGTTCAAATCACTCGGAACGCGCTTGAAGATGTCGACATCTGATCATCCAGAGTCAGATGGTCAGACGGAACGTGCCAATCGTGTCCTTGAAGAGATACTTCGAGGATACGTACACTCCTTTAAGAGTTGGAGTGAGTTTTTGCCAATGGTAGAGTTTGCCATCAACAACTCGGTGCATGCGTCCACGACACATACACCGTTTTACGTGAATGGCTTGCGCCATCCGCGTGTACCCACCTTACTAGAGTGGAACTCTGGTTTAAGGGGGGGAGGGACTCGCGCGAGCAAAAACCGATTTGGTTCACGCTCATCACGCTCTGACAAAGAGGTCATTGCGTTTGACGCCGATATCGACAACATCGATATCGAAGATGATGATGACAGTGAGAGCGAGGAAGCCCTCACTGAAGAGAAGGTTGATGTTGCTGCAGTGCGCTCACAGCACACTGAAGCTAACGAGTCATCAGATGAGTTCATACTGGCTCGTGAAACGGTAGTCCGTTTTGTGCAAGACTCCATCGCCGAAGCGGTGGATAAGCAAAAGCAAAACGCTGACAAGAATGGAAGGGCAAACACTCTTTTATTTAATAAAGGTGACTTAGTCCTACTGTCTACGGTTAATCTACCAAACCAATGTAGTGAATAACTTGGGTAGCAGTAAACTACTACCCAAGTACATTGGCCCATTTCGTGTATTGCACCGCCTAGGCAATGCATACACGATCGAGCTACCACGTAAGATGCGAACGCATCCCACGTTTTACGTTGGTCGGCTTAAGCCGTACCATCAGTACGCTGCTTCTTCCGATGAAGAACGCCCTTGCGCTCAAGCATCTCGCAGAGAGCCTTGTGCTCCCGATGGTGGGCATCAACAAGGGTCTGAAGAGCAGCTATCTCATCCCGAGACCGATCAGCAATCCCACGAGCTACCCTTAGCTCGTCACGAAGAGATGTCAGAGATCTCTCGTTCTCAAGCTGAGCAAAGGCAAACTCAGCTTGATGCTTCGAGGCAGTGTCCGCCATTTGGAGACGCCTATTCCGCTCATGTTCGAGATCGCCGCGTAACCCTTGCGTTACGCGATCAAAGAAGCTCTCGGGAACACACCGATCCACATGATCGTGTGGAGAGCGTCTTTCCTCCTCCTCCACCTCCATTAGAGGACTCTCGCGGTGGCCAGCGCTATCTAGTTGAGCAGCTGTTGAACCCCCGCGACGTGAACGGACGTCGGACGAGTTATCTCGTCCGGTGGCGCGGCTATCCCCCGTCCTGTGATTCTTGGGAGCCCCGCTCCCAACTGATGATTGACGTACTGGGTCTGGTCGAGCAGTACGACGCGGCACATCCTGTGCCGCAGAAGGACCGCCGGAGAAAGTCTTCCCGGCACGGTCGTAAAGGGATTTCAGGTTGTCAATCCCTTCGTACATCTCAATAGAGATACGTACGCGCCACCACGGGCTGGTAAGGAGGTAAGCCTCCTTAGGTGCTCGTGCAGAGTTGTTCACACAACATGGGCACGAGTCTCCCCAAGAGAGGCAGGGTAATCCTTTCTCCCTTGACAGACGATGCAGCTTGTAGCGTGCACCTGTCGGGGTTCGCTTTTCAAACTTATCACGAGCTTTGATAAGTTTGTCGTTCCAAGCGTCACGACCTACATCCTCGAGGTTATGGATGTAGGCGTTCCACGCCTGAAGTAGTGAGGGACCATCACGTTTGTGATTCCCACTGTACCATCGATGTTAAAAGAAAGCATCGATGAAGAAATCATGTTCAGCGCGATAGTTTTTCGCGCTGGGGTCAAGGTGATGGATCCTTGACGAATCGAACAATCGTGTTCGATAACGATCACTCGTCGTCGCCGACAAGTGATCCATGATGGATTTTGGAGGCATCCATGCCTTCTTCCTCGGGGGGGGGACCCAAACATTGGGGGGCCCCCCCTCCCCGGGGGGGCCGGCAGGAGAGCCGGCCCCCCCGGTGTGGGGGGGTGTCGGGAGGACAACACCCCCCACCGCGGGCGGCGCCCCCCCGGGGGGCGCCCTCGCTCGGGCGGGGGGGTTTCGGATTTGATCAGATGAACCAAGAAGACAGCACGCAAAGGAGCGGCCGCGCCCCCCCGCGCGGGGCGGGGTGGGTGGGGCGCCGGGCCGGGGGCCCGGCCCCGCGGGCCCGGGCGACGAGGACCGAGCGAGTGACTACACTGAGGACACGCGCTGGGGGCCCGGCCCGGGCCCCCCCCCACCCCACGCCGGCCGCGCCCGGGCGCGCACCCGAGGGACGGGAGTAGCTTGGTTTTGTTTTTGTTTGGGGGCGGGGCGGGGGCGGGGGGGCCGGGCTGGGGGCCGCGGGGGGTTCGCGGGGGGGGTGGGGGGGTTTGGGGTGGTGTGGGAGGGTGAATGGGGGAAGAGGAGCGGCAACGGCCCCCCCCAAACGGATGGGGACCCACTCACTAAAGATTTGGCATGATAACAGAGTGAGAAAATTAGGGGGTGATTTAGGGGTTTGATGGGAGGGGAGTTATTTAAGAAAAATTTTTTAAAAATTTTAATATAAAAAATTTTTTTTTATAAATATATATTTTTTTATATAATAAAGAAATTTATAATATAACACATATTATTTAATATTTGATGTAAAACAAAAAAATCTCAATAGACCAACAGACCCAGCCAAAAAACACACACAAAGAGGAGCACAGAAAACAAATAGATTTAATATTATATATAAAATATATTTATATAAAAAATTTTAGATATTATTAAAAAAATAAACTATTATAAATACAGTTCTACTTTTACTTTAACCAAGTACTCGCTTCTTCTTACCGTCTTCCTCTGCACGTACGAGTGTACGTGAAGTTACGAGGCACCGCCTTATTCTGTCATCAGAATAAGTAGCTTGTACTGTCACCAGTACAAGCTTCAGGGTGCCCTGTTACACTCATGTCCATCCCACCTCTCCCCACCTGCTCCACAAACTACAAATGGTCACTACTTTACCCCTAGACTCCAGTCTGTCAGCTTGTGCCTCTGCAAGCTCGCCGACAAATGGACCGAATTGAACCGAGTCTCGTGTCTAAGGAGTGTTTTAATCTGGAGAGCAAGAAGCGCGGAAAGTCAACTAAATCATGCTCAACACCATTCCAAACAAAGCACGATGTGAAGTATGAACTGCAAGTCGATGCGGTCGACCCTTGGTCACATTTTGTCACATCCACATTGTGCAGAATTTGCATCACGTTCGGTCGTGAAGAGGTTTCAGGCCAGAAGCGTCAGAAAAAAGAAATTGTCAAGAAATTGTAGCCGCCGTTTAGGTCTGAGAATTACCCGATACATCTGCAGCGTGAGCACCAAAAGGAGTGGACAGCGTACCAGAACCTAAAAGCTTGCCAAAAAGAGGCCCACTTCAATGTAGTAGTGCCATTCGCTAATCAGACTGTGGCCTACTTGAACCCCGTCTCGTCGACTACTAAGTATAAGCTGGAGGCTAATATTGTCGACGTTATCATTGGTGATATGTAGTCGAACACGAATGACATTGAAGGCATCAATTTCGAAAATGCAAAGCGAGTCTTCAACTGGAACAGTGACAATGGTATTTATGTTGTGACAGTTTCGAGTTCCGAGCTCTTCCGCCTGAGTGTTAAGTTCATCGCTATTGGCATGACCTTCAAGTAGACCGAGGTAGCTGCACAGGCAGCCAAGGGGGAGACGAGCCGTGCAAAACTTGGCAGCGTAAATGAATTCAAGTGGCCACCCTTGCGCGTCTACAGTGAACTCTCAGCTTCCAGATTCTTGCCAGCGTACTTCGCCTACAATGTAACGGGGCACCCTTTGTTTGGGGTGCCGCGAAACTTCACGTACACTAGTACGTGCAGAGGAAGCTAATCTACTTATCAACTAAGTTGATTAGAGGGTAAAAAGAGAACTGTATTCAATATAGTTAAGCTATCAATACAACTCTAATCTTTATCTAACTATGTTAAACTACGTCTTCGTATGACGACAACCTTCTCACCACTAATTGCGCGCGTCTAGCAGCGATTGGTGGCAACCTATGGTTGAATGTCTTTTATCAACCATTCTTGGTGCGGCGCATGAGTATTATCCAAAAGGGATAATATCCCTTCAAAATTATCCATCTCGGATAATATTGGCAGGGGATTGTCATGCTAGACACTGTTCTTAATGACACTGTTTGGTGTCAATTTCATGTAACGGGCTACCCCGTTATATCATCCCCCTAACCATCAATCACCCGTTGATTGAACTAGAATTAATTGGGACAGGGTAATTACCGTTGGATTACTTTGGGAAAGGGAGCACTTGTTGGTCAAATTCCATTCATTTGCCAATACAACGCATGGTTTCGAAAACCAAGCGAGTTGCTACTTCAGCAGCAAGAAAGGCGGCTTCACGCATGCGTGTAGCCGGAGAGAGTACTTCTCACACCTCAGCAGCAGGTGATTCGTCGCCTGCTGCTGTGAACAGTCCACGTGGTGAGTCACTACGTGCGACAGGTACATCCGTTGCGTCTGCAGCGGGTACCACGAGTCGTAAACAAGACGAGTTTGAAGTAGAGCTCATCTATTCCGGCGAGTCAGATGATGTATCCGACTCGAAGACGACACCTCACACTTCCGGATCACACGAGGCGGACACTGCAAGAGCCAGGTTGACTGGCTCTGGTCAACATGGCGGCATCATGCTCGAGATCTTCGTATCGAGCGATTGTTCCGATGAATCCTCGCCTCACGCGAGTCCATCCACCGATACAACGCGTGGGGATGGTGGTGATGCACCTATACATCACCACGAGAGAAGCAACTCGAGGGATCAAGCTGTCACTATTATCAGTGCTCATGCTGGCACCAATCAAGAGGAAAAGAGGCCAGGGACCGAAATGTCTTGCGCCACGCTCCCCACGTGGAGTCCGTGGATGCCGCCATCCAGAGAGTTGGACCGGTTGGCCGGCATGACTACCGAACGGGATCGAATCCCGTTGTTCGATCGCAGGAAGATTTGCCCACCTAATTCCAGCACGGAAACTATCCGTGCTGAGGAAGAATTCTTCACCGATGCGTTCTTCAAACATCGGTGGTACAATGGTAGCCGTGTTCGAGACGGCAAAGCCTTGGTGCAAAGATGGAATGCCATCATCCATGACATCGAGTGTATTGGCCGTGAGGCCTGGCACGCCAAACTTGATGCAGCTCGCATCAGGTTTGAAAAACGCAACCCAGTCGTGGCGCGATACAAGTTGCATTGGCTTTCAATAGAGGCAGGATTACCCTGTCTCTCGTGCGGTGATTCGTGTCCAGGTTGCCTGGACAACTCGAACCGTGCCCCTATGGAGGCCTACCTCCCTAATGATCCCTACTGGAGGGCGCGCATCTCTTCTGAGATGGCCGAAAGGATTGACACTTTGCAATCCCTGTACTCGCGTTCGGGGAGGTCTTTTTCCGACGGCCATTCTTAGAACGCAGCGGATGGGTCTCGTCGTACTGCTCGACGTGACCAAGGACATCAACAATCAGCTGGGCAAGAGGCTCCAGCTGTGCTACGCCGGTGGATAGCCACGCCAGCGGACGAGAGTAACTCGTCCGGACGCCATTCACATCGCGGTGGTTACCCCCACCAGAAATTGTTGACCACTGCCTGAGTCCACCAAAGGATGTGGTGGTGGTGGGAACACCTGATCCGGCTCGAGGGTCGGATCAGCTTGATGTTCAGGAACTGAACCGTGTAACGGAATAGTTACACGATGACTTGGCTCATGAATGGATTCGGCGTTATGTGATCCATGACCTTGTAAAGGATAATTACAATTCCTTAGCGCACGATCGTTCGAACGATCGTGCCGAGTTTGCGTTCGCGCGATTTGAGAACGAACGTTCGACTCGTTTTCTTCGTACGAGCTGTCTGTAGCTCGTCGAGACATCGCTGAACTGCGTGAACAGGTCGCTTCGCTAGTCGACCAGACTGGCTCGTTGTAACAGGACCACTCGAAGGTGGTCTCGGCTCTCGACCGCGGAGGTGTTCTTCGCATCTCGAAACGGGCTCGTACTGATAGTACGGGCGGAGACGTCCATGAAAACGTAGGATGCGTACGCATCCTACAAGGCAGTTCGATCGTGTAAGCGTTGCCCATGCGGCACAACACACGAAATGGACCGGTGTACTTGGGCAGTAATGAACTGCTGCCCATGTTTGTCACTGTGTTTTTTGTATATTTAATGCTGACAGTAAAAACTAAGTTTTCTTTATTAAATGAAAGAACATTTGCTCTTCCATGTTTGTCTACGTCTTCTCTTCTGTCGGTCTAGTGCATCTGCAATAGAGTCTTGAACGGAAGTGGACAACCGCTTCGCGAGTCAGCAGAAATTCCTCTGATGGCTCATCCTTGTCAACACCAGTGCGCTTCGTGTGCACTGCTGCAAGAACGTTGTCTTCACCAGTGAGGGCGTCATCGTCCTCACTGTGGCAGTCATTGGAGATGCTGAATATGACAGCATCGTCGCCATCGTCATCATCGATATCGATCCCAACGACATCGGCATCCATCACGTCGACACCATTGTCGACGGGTGATAAGCAAGAACCAGATCGGGTTCTGTTCGAGCGAGTCCACTCCCCCTTTAAACTAGCGTCACACTCTAAGAAGGCGAGTAAACGTGGATGGCGTAGACCATTCACGAAGAACGGTGTATGCGTTGCCGACGCATGCACCGAGTTGTTGATGGTAAATCGCGCCGTCGGCTAGAACTCATTCCAACTCGTATACGGGTGGTATACCCTCGAAGTATCTCTTCGAGGATGCGGTTGACACGTTCCGTCTGACCATCTGTTTCTGGATGGTCAGAAGTTAACATCGTTAAACTTGTTCCAAGTGAATGGAACACGGATTGCCAGAACTCCGCTGTGAAGCGGGGGTCCCCATCGGACACGAGTTCATGGGGTAACCCGTGAAGTCGGAAGATAGTATCGATGAAGACACGAGCACATCCCTGGGCTGTGATCGACTCCGGTACAGCAACAAGATGTGCCATCTTGCTGAACCGATCCTCAAACACAAGAATAATAATATTCTTTTGAACGTCTTTAGGAAACCCAAAGACGAAGTCCATCGATACGGACTGCCAACACTCTGCCGGAATCGGAAGAGGCTGCAAGGGTGCGCGGGATGAAGGAATAGGCTTCACCCGTTGGCAACCTTTGCTAGTGCGAATGTATTTGCGCACAAACTCACACTGGCAAGGCCAGTAGAAGTCACGTATGACCGTGAGGTAAGTCTTTTTTCTACCGCGATGCTCACTTGTTGGGGCAACGTGACAGTCATACATGATTTACAATCGCAAATCATGATGAGCAGAAACGACAACACGAGGTGTGTCGCCGTTGACTGCTGTATAGTACATCGGTCCATCAAGAACAGAATACCGTTCGGTTGAAGAGCGGTATTGATACGTCAAGCTTTTCAAAGCATGGCTACATGGAATAGAAACGTAATCCATCTATCAGAAAAGAGACTCATCTTCTGTGTATGCTTTTCGCACGTCGTCGAGCAGATTCGACGACGGAACACTCACTGTTAGTGTTGCTACAGTGGGACCACCCCTACTGTTGTGTTGAGCAGTCGTCTCGAAATCGGGCGACCGACGCGAAGAGCATCAGCGACAACATGAAGCCGTCCTGGTTTATACTCAACGGAGAAGTTGTACCCCGCAAAGAAAGAAAGCCACCTCGCCATTCGTTGCGACAGGTGTGGACTGTTTACGGCCGTGCGTGACGACGCATGGTCGGTATAAACGATGAAAGGCCTATCTTCTAAGAGGTATACCCGAAACTCGGCCAGTAGATATTTCATGGCAAGGAGTCCATTGTCAGGCACCGGATAATTTTGCTCAGCTGCTTGCAGCTGACGCGATTGATAACAGACGACGCACTCAACGCCGTCTGAGTCTTACTGCATTAACGCGCAGCCGATTGCAAAATCGCTGGCGTCACAGACCACATAGAATGGTCTGTTTTGGTCCGCAATCGCCAAGACAGGCGATTGTATCAAGCTTTTCTCGATGCCTTCAAAAGAGTGCTGACACTCAGCGCTCCATGACCATCTCTCGTTTTTCTTTAGTAGACGAGAGAGATGTGCGGTCATCTCGGCGTAGTTGCGCGAGTATTTGTGCAAGTACGCCGCCAATCCAAGGAACTTTTATTCCTCTGAACGTCGACTGGCACAGGCCAGTTGATAATCGCCTTGATCTTTTCCGGATCAGGGCGTACACCGTTTTTACCCACGATGCAGCCAAGAAGTGGTATTTCGTTTGCTGCGAATATACACTTCTTGAGATTCACGAACAACTTATGCTCTCGCACTAGTGTAAGAACCTTCCGGACGTGGATTCTATGAACCTCCACGTCCGTCTTTCCATCCATAGCCCGGCTATGTACGAAGACTTTGTCGAAGTAACTCGGTGCGATATCGCGTACCAATCGCAACAGGTTCGTAACACATCTAATAAACGTTGCGGGGACGTTACTTAGCCCCTGTAGCATCACTAGCCACTCCCAGAGCATACCACTGGGGGTGCTCACTGCTGTGTAGGATGTCCCGTTCACGCATGAGGCTCTGATAGAATCCATCCATCAAATCCATGGACCAAAAGATGGTACTCTTTGCCATACCATCTATGATGACATCCTTTCTTGGGATCGGTGTTTGAGCCGGTACCGTTGCAGCGTTCAGTTTCTTGAACGCGTGCACTATCCGCCACCCTCCTGTTGCTTTTCGCACACAGAAGGTCGGAGAGCTGTGTGGGGATGTTGATTCCCTCACATGCCCAGCCGCTAAACGATCGGCAAGAATTTGTCGATCGCTGTTGCCTGTTCACGAGGCAGTGGCCACTGCTTCATGACACAGTATTTCGAACCGGGTTTCAGTTCGATCTCATGCCGAGTGCCATTATCCTTAGGCAACTCGCGTGTCACGGATTCCGGGAAAACATCCCTGAATTCAACCAATCCTTATACAAAGGATTTGTCTTCTAAGACTCCCAAAATTGAGACGTGTATCGCTCAATCCGGGTCTTCTCATCTAGGACACTCTCGTCCATCGATGAGCTACTGAGAACCCGTTCGCTCTCAGCAAACACTTGTAGCCGACCAAATATCGGCGACGTGCTCGCCCTCTGTGACGAGTACGCGGATCTGCTTGATCTTGTCACTACGCAGATCTCGCAAGAATCTTTTAGATTCTAGCGTTGGCAACTTGACTACCTCCGAAGATGACTTCGGAGGTGTAACCAGATCAAGTGTATAAGCGCCTACACTTGATCCGTCATTCACCAAGACATTCACTGTCTCGATGATTTCCTGGGAAAACACATCCGCAGGTGGTCGGGGATCCACACCATCAACATAACTCTCTCGGGAGTTATCCCTCTCAGGAACGCTGGAACCTTCTTCCAATACGTGTACTGACTGTGGTTGTACTACCACAATCACTTCCTCTTCGATCGACTCTCTGATAGTTGATCTCGCTTCACGTGTTTTTCACCTTGAACAACACTAATCTCTCTTCTTAAATACACCCTTCTTGGTGTGCATCCGTGTTCCAGTCCACTCGATCTCTTCGAGTGGTGAACCTTCGGCGCAGCCTGTGTCTCTTCGCAGGTGCCGGAAGCTGGTTCCACAGCGTAGTGGCCTTCTACACTGTGATCTTGTGCAGTCATACTAACGACCGTACCACAAGTGAGGCCATCACACTCACTCTTAGTACATCCACACGCTTGTGGACGATCCAAGACGTTCATCAGATGGCCATCTAATGAACAAACGGCGAGCATCTTCACGGATCGATGCTGCCAGCTGATCCATGACTGGTATTTTTCTTGGCCATGGCAGACCGAGGATGACATCAAATTTTTCATCCAAATCTAGTACGATGAAGGTATCATCGTACTGCTTCCATTCTAGCGTGTAGTGGATTCCCACTACACGTTTGTTCACTGTTACGGATGCGCCTGTGGCAAGGCACACCGTCATCCTCGTTGGAGGGGACTCTCGCTCAACATAGTTGAGCCTACTATCCCCTAGCGACTGGCGTCGAAAAAAATGTTTGACGCCCCGCAGTCAACTAGGGCGCGAAGTGACATTCCACTTGTCACTTCGATCTTCAAAGTGATGAGGGACACCTCGTCACTAGGGGCAGTAACACACAGCGACTGTGTGTTGGGAGCAATCTTCGTCAATAGTCCTGCAAATTCTCTTGACGTTGCTGGATCAGAAGGATTGTCCGCCCTACTGACCCTGTCCGTTTTTTGACGGTCCGACTTGCTGTCGCGGCTTAGCGACATGGTCGGACCCTTGACTTGGACTTTTCCTTGGCCAACGATGGTCATCACGTCCTGTCTTTGGACGTGTTGCGGTGCTTGGGACACCACACTTATGAGCGTATTGTCCAATATTCTGACAGCGATGGAATCTTGCCGTTCGCTTGTGATTCAGAGAGCGAGAGTTCTCGCTCTCGGTGTAACAGAGTTCCATTGGTTCGGGACCTCCTGTTTCCTGTTGTCTTGTCGGAAGATAGTTTGACTTAGCCTGAGACTGTCTCAGGATGAATTCTTCTTGTTCCGCATACGCTATCGCCTTTTCCAGCGTATGGAAGTCCTCTTGGAACATGTAGGTCTTTACCGGCCCATCCACAAGGACATAGATGAACACGTAGATGAGCGTGTGCTCATCAACAGGGTTTTCCGTAAGGCTGCTCGCAAAGTAGCGTAGGTGCTGTGCATAAGCGTACACGTCACGCTTACCTTGCTCTAGCGTCAAGAGTGCAGAGCATGCTCTGAACTCGGCTCTCGGTGGCTCAAATGTGAGTCTCTTCAAGCCGAGACTTCAAGATCCCCAACGACTCAAACATGTTTGGGTCGTGAAGCTTGAGCCCTAAGGCCCAAGTCTTTGCTCGTCCCGTCAAATTTGACAGGGCGAAGGTGACTTGCATCTCGTCACCCTCGATGTGACGGGCCCTGATGGCGTCGTCTAACTCGACGATTCATCTTAAAGGTAATCTTCATCGGTTCCCTTGTACCTTGAGATATCAATCTTCAAGGTACAAGGGAAGACGCATGTGCGTCGGCCCGCCCATCGACTGATGGGAGTCTTGATGCTGTAGCAAGGCTATCTTCTGTCGTTCGACGACAAGTTTCCCTTGTGGTAACTTGTTGATAGCAGCATGTTGGTCTGCTTAACGACTCCAACATACCACTTATGATGAGTTCGGCCATGAGCATGCTCATGGGCCGACTACCTCCCATTCTAAGTCACTCAGATGGGAATATATTCACGTGTGACGTGAAAGCTGTCTTCTTCTTCGTCAAATCCATGGAGGACAACTTGGACGGACTACTAAGTGCGTACCAGTTGGTAACGGGACTACTTACTACTAGGTATAACAAGGCCCCCTTTTTTTGGGTAAACACATAATGTAATGAAGTTAATTTACTTATCATCAAAGTAAGTTAATTAAGGTAAAAAAAAAATCAATAACAACTCTAATCTTTATCTAACTATGTTAAACTACGTCTTCGTATGACGACAACCTGCTCACCACTAATTGCGCACGTCTAGTAGCGATTGGTGGCAATCTATGGTTTGAAATGTCTTTTATCAACCAATCTTGGTGCGGTGCATGAGTATTATCCAAAAGGGATAATATCCCTTCAATATTATTCATCTCGGATAATATTAGTTACAAATTTTGTCATGCTAGACAATCTCTTTATTAACACCGTCTGGTGTCAACATCATGTAACAGGCAACCCCGTTACATACAATAGGTATTTGCCCTATCACTGGATGGCAGCACGCGCCTAAATACTTCCAACCTCGACGCCCGCGTTTATTTCGCGTGGTAAGGTCAAATTTGGAACAACCATTTCGCTGCTCTTTCCATGATAGGATCTCATACTGACCTGTCCCAGTTTAACCTGATCTCTGAACTACCAGACGTCCCATTCCCGCGCTGGAACAAGACGATGACTGGTGTTGTAACAGGGTAGCCCGTTACATGATGTTGACACCAGACGGTGTTAATAAAGAGATTGTCTAGCATGACAAAATTTGTAACTAATATTATCCGAGATGAATAATATTGAAGGGATATTATCCCTTTTGGATAATACTCATGCACCGCACCAAGATTGGTTGATAAAAGACATTTCAACCATAGATTGCCACCAATCGCTACTAGACGCGCGCAATTAGTGGTGAGCAGGTTGTCGTCATACGAAGACGTAGTTTAACATAGTTAGATAAAGATTAGAGTTGTATTGATAGCTTAACTATATTGAATACAGTTCTCTTTTTACCCTCTATCAACTTAGTTGATAAGTAGATTAACTTCCTCTGCACGTACTAGTGTACGTGAAGTTTCGCGGAACCCCAAACAAAGGGTGCCCCGTTACACCTGGTAGCACTTCGTAGTCCGTCCAACGGATACTTTGTGTCCGTCCAAGATGAACATGCTGGACGTAGAAGAAGACAGCTTTCACGTCACACGTGAATGATACTCCCATCTGAGTGACTTAGAATGGGAGGTAGTCGGCCGCATGAGTGTGCTCATGGCCGAACTCACCATAAGTGGTATGTTGGAGTCGTTAAGCAGAGACCAGCTACATGCTGCTATCAACAAGTTACCACAAGGGAAACTTGTCGTCGAACGACAGAAGATAGCCTTGCTACAGCATCAAGACTCCCATCAGTCGATGGGCGGGCCGACGCACATGCGTCTTCCCTTGTACCTTGAAGATTGATATCTCAAGGTACCAGGGAACCAATGAAGATTACCTTTTAAGATGAATCGTCGAGTTAGACGACGCCATCAGGGCCCGTCACATCGAGGGTGACGAGATGCAAGTCACCTTCGCCCTGTCAAATTTGACGGGACGAGCAAAGACTTGGGCCTTAGGGCTCAAGCTTCACGACCCAAACATGTTTGAGTCGTTGGGGATCTTGAAGTCTCGGCTTGAAGAGACTCAAATACATTTGAGCCACCGAGAGCCGAGTTCAGAGCATGCTCTGCACTCTTGACGCTAGAGCAAGGTAAGCGTGACGTGTACGCTTATGCACAGCACCTACGCTACTTTGCGAGCAGCCTTACGGAAAACCCTGTTGATGAGCACACGCTCATCTACGTGTTCATCTATGTCCTTGTGGATGGGCCGGTAAAGACCTACATGTTCCAAGAGGACTTCCATACGCTGGAAAAGGCGATAGCGTATGCGGAACAAGAAGAATTCATCCTGAGACAGTCTCAGGCTAAGTCAAACTATCTTCCGACAAGACAACAGGAAACAGGAGGTCCCGAACCAATGGAACTCTGTTACACCGAGAGCGAGAACTCTCGCTCTCTGAATCACAAGCGAACGGCAAGATTCCATCGCTGTCAGAATATTGGACAATACGCTCATAAGTGTGGTGTCCCAAGCACCGCAACACGTCCAAAGACAGAACGTGATGACCATCGTTGGCCAAGGAAAAGTCCAAGTCAAGGGTCCGACCATGTCGCTAAGCCGCGACAGCAAGTCGGACCGTCAAAAAACGGACAGGGTCAGTAGGGCGGACAATCCTTCTGATCCAGCAACGTCAAGAGAATTTGCAGGACTCTTGACGAAGATTGCTCCCAACACACAGTCGCTGTGTGTTACTGCCCCTAGTGACGAGGTGTCCCTCATCACTTTGAAGATCGAAGTGACAAGTGGAATGTCACTTCGCGCCCTAGTTGACTGCGGGGCGTCAAACATTTTTTTCGACGCCAGTCGCTAGGGGATAGTAGGCTCAACTATGTTGAGCGAGAGTCCCCTCCAACGAGGATGACGGTGTGCCTTGCCACAGGCGCATCCGTAACAGTGAACAAACGTGTAGTGGGAATCCACTACACGCTAGAATGGAAGCAGTACGATGATACCTTCATCGTACTAGATTTGGATGAAAAATTTGATGTCATCCTCGGTCTGCCATGGCCAAGAAAATACCAGTCATGGATCAGCTGGCAGCATCGATCCGTGAAGATGCCCGCCGTTTGTTCATTAGATGGCCATCTGATGAACGTCTTGGATCGTCCACAAGCGTGTGGATGTACTAAGAGTGAGTGTGATGGCCTCACTTGTGGTACGGTCGTTAGTATGACTGCACAAGATCACAGTGTAGAAGGCCACTACGCTGTGGAACCAGCTTCCGGCACCTGCGAAGAGACACAGGCTGCGCCGAAGGTTCACCACTCGAAGAGATCGAGTGGACTGGAACACGGATGCACACCAAGAAGGGTGTATTTAAGAAGAGAGATTAGTGTTGTTCAAGGTGAAAAACACGTGAAGCGAGATCAACTATCAGAGAGTCGATCGAAGAGGAAGTGATTGTGGTAGTACAACCACAGTCAGTACACGTATTGGAAGAAGGTTCCAGCGTTCCTGAGAGGGATAACTCCCGAGAGAGTTATGTTGATGGTGTGGATCCCCGACCACCTGCGGATGTGTTTTCCCAGGAAATCATCGAGACAGTGAATGTCTTGGTGAATGACGGATCAAGTGTAGGCGCTTATACACTTGATCTGGTTACACCTCCGAAGTCATCTTCGGAGGTAGTCAAGTTGCCAACGCTAGAATCTAAAAGATTCTTGCGAGATCTGCGTAGTGACAAGATCAAGCAGATCCGCGTACTCGTCACAGAGGGCGAGCACGTCGCCGATATTTGGTCGGCACAAGTGTTTGCTGAGAGCGAACGGGTTCTCAGTAGCTCATCGATGGACGAGAGTGTCCTAGATGAGAAGACCCGGATTGAGCGATACACGTCTCAATTTTGGGAGTCTTAGAAGACAAATCCTTTGTATAAGGATTGGTTGAATTCAGGGATGTTTTCCCGGAATCCGTGACACGCGAGTTGCCTAAGGATAATGGCACTCGGCATGAGATCGAACTGAAACCCGGTTCGAAATACTGTGTCATGAAGCAGTGGCCACTGCCTCGTGAACAGGCAACAGCGATCGACAAATTCTTGCCGATCGTTTAGCGGCTGGGCATGTGAGGGAATCAACATCCCCACACAGCTCTCCGACCTTCTGTGTGCGAAAAGCAACAGGAGGGTGGCGGATAGTGCACGCGTTCAAGAAACTGAACGCTGCAACGGTACCGGCTCAAACACCGATCCCAAGAAAGGATGTCATCATAGATGGTATGGCAAAGAGTACCATCTTTTGGTCCATGGATTTGATGGATGGATTCTATCAGAGCCTCATGCGTGAACGGGACATCCCGTACACAGCAGTGAGCACCCCCAGTGGTATGCTCTGGGAGTGGCTAGTGATGCTACAGGGGCTAAGTAACGTCCCCGCAACGTTTATTAGATGTGTTACGAACCTGTTGCGATTGGTACGCGATATCGCACCGAGTTACTTCGACAAAGTCTTCGTACATAGCCGGGCTATGGATGGAAAGACGGACGTGGAGGTTCATAGAATCCACGTCCGGAAGGTTCTTACACTAGTGCGAGAGCATAAGTTGTTCGTGAATCTCAAGAAGTGTATATTCGCAGCAAACGAAATACCACTTCTTGGCTGCATCGTGGGTAAAAACGGTGTACGCCCTGATCCGGAAAAGATCAAGGCGATTATCAACTGGCCTGTGCCAGTCGACGTTCAGGGAATTCAAAAGTTCCTTGGATTGGCGGCGTACTTGCACAAATACTCGCGCAACTACGCCGAGATGACCGCACATCTCTCTCGTCTACTAAAGAAAAACGAGAGATGGTCATGGAGCGCTGAGTGTCAGCACTCTTTTGAAGGCATCGAGAAAAGCTTGATACAATCGCCTGTCTTGGCGATTGCGGACCAAAACAGACCATTCTATGTGGTCTGTGACGCCAGCGATTTTGCAATCGGCTGTGCGTTAATGCAGTAAGACTCAGACGGCGTTGAGTGCGTCGTCTGTTATCAATCGCGTCAGCTGCAAGCAGCTGAGCAAAATTATCCGGTGCCTGACAATGGACTCCTTGCCATGAAATATCTACTGGCCGAGTTTCGGGTATACCTCTTAGAAGATAGGCCTTTCATCGTTTATACCGACCATGCGTCGTCACGCACGGCCGTAAACAGTCCACACCTGTCGCAACGAATGGCGAGGTGGCTTTCTTTCTTTGCGGGGTACAACTTCTCCGTTGAGTATAAACCAGGACGGCTTCATGTTGTCGCTGATGCTCTTTCGCGTCGGCCCGATTTCGAGACGACTGCTCAACACAACAGTAGGGGTGGTCCCACTGTAGCAACACTAACAGTGAGTGTTCCGTCGTCGAATCTGCTCGACGACGTGCGAAAAGCATACACAGAAGATGAGTCTCTTTTCTGATAGATGGATTACGTTTCTATTCCATGTAGCCATGCTTTGAAAAGCTTGACGTATCAATACCGCTCTTCAACCGAACGGTATTCTGTTCTTGATGGACCGATGTACTATACAGCAGTCAACGGCGACACACCTCGTGTTGTCGTTTCTGCTCATCATGATTTGCGATTGTAAATCATGTATGACTGTCACGTTGCCCCAACAAGTGAGCATCGCGGTAGAAAAAAAGACTTACCTCACGGTCATACGTGACTTCTACTGGCCTTGCCAGTGTGAGTTTGTGCGCAAATACATTCGCACTAGCAAAGGTTGCCAACGGGTGAAGCCTATTCCTTCATCCCGCGCACCCTTGCAGCCTCTTCCGATTCCGGCAGAGTGTTGGCAGTCCGTATCGATGGACTTCGTCTTTGGGTTTCCTAAAGACGTTCAAAAGAATATTATTATTCTTGTGTTTGAGGATCGGTTCAGCAAGATGGCACATCTTGTTGCTGTACCGGAGTCGATCACAGCCCAGGGATGTGCTCGTGTCTTCATCGATACTATCTTCCGACTTCACGGGTTACCCCATGAACTCGTGTCCGATGGGGACCCCCGCTTCACAGCGGAGTTCTGGCAATCCGTGTTCCATTCACTTGGAACAAGTTTAACGATGTTAACTTCTGACCATCCAGAAACAGATGGTCAGACGGAACGTGTCAACCGCATCCTCGAAGAGATACTTCGAGGGTATATCCACCCGTATACGAGTTGGAATGAGTTCTAGCCGACGGCGCGATTTACCATCAACAACTCGGTGCATGCGTCGGCAACGCATACACCGTTCTTCGTGAATGGCCTACGCCATCCACGTTTACTCGCCTTCTTAGAGTGTGACGCTAGTTTAAAGGGGGAGTGGACTCGCTCGAACAGAACCCGATCTGGTTCTTGCTTATCACCCGTCGACAATGGTGTCGACGTGATGGATGCCGATGTCGTTGGGATCGATATCGATGATGACGATGGCGACGATGCTGTCATATTCAGCATCTCCAATGACTGCCACAGTGAGGACGATGACGCCCTCACTGGTGAAGACAACGTTCTTGCAGCAGTGCACACGAAGCGCACTGGTGTTGACAAGGATGAGCCATCAGAGGAATTTCTGCTGACTCGCGAAGCGGTTGTCCACTTCGTTCAAGACTCTATTGCAGATGCACTAGACCGACAGAAGAGAAACGTAGACAAACATGGAAGAGCAAATGTTCTTTCATTTAATAAAGAAAACTTAGTTTTTACTGTCAGCATTAAATATACAAAAACACAGTGACAAACATGGGCAGCAGTTCATTACTGCCCAAGTACACCGGTCCATTTCGTGTGTTGTGCCGCATGGGCAACGCTTACACGATCGAACTGCCTTGTAGGATGCGTACGCATCCTACGTTTTACATTGGACGTCTCCGCCCGTACTATCAGTACGAGCCCGTTTCGAGATGCGAAGAACACCTCCGCGGTCGAGAGCCGAGACCACCTTCGAGTGGTCCTGTTACAACGAGCCAGTCTGGTCGACTAGCGAAGCGACCTGTTCACGCAGTTCAGCGATGTCTCGACGAGCTACAGACAGCTCGTACGAAGAAAACGAGTCGAACGTTCGTTCTCAAATCGCGCGAACGCAAACTCGGCACGATCGTTCGAACGATCGTGCGCTAAGGAATTGTAATTATCCTTTACAAGGTCATGGATCACATAACGCCGAATCCATTCATGAGCCAAGTCATCGTGTAACTATTCCGTTACACGGTTCAGTTCCTGAACATCAAGCTGATCCGACCCTCGAGCCGGATCAGGTGTTCCCACCACCACCACATCCTTTGGTGGACTCAGGCAGTGGTCAACAATTTCTGGTGGGGATTTTGAACCACCGCGATGTGAATGGCGTCCGGACGAGTTACCTCGTCCGCTGGCGTGGCTATCCACCGGCGTAGCACAGCTGGAGCCTCTTGCCCAGCTGATTGTTGATGTCCTTGGTCACGTCGAGCAGTACGACGAGACCCATCCGCTGCGTTCTAAGAATGGCCGTCGGAAAAAAGACCTCCCCGAACGCGAGTACAGGGATTGCAAAGTGTCAATCCTTTCGGCCATCTCAGAAGAGATGCGCGCCCTCCAGTAGGGATCATTAGGGAGGTAGGCCTCCATAGGGGCACGGTTCGAGTTGTCCAGGCAACCTGGACACGAATCACCGCACGAGAGACAGGGTAATCCTGCCTCTATTGAAAGCCAATGCAACTTGTATCGCGCCACGACTGGGTTGCGTTTTTCAAACCTGATGCGAGCTGCATCAAGTTTGGCGTGCCAGGCCTCACGGCCAATACACTCGATGTCATGGATGATGGCATTCCATCTTTGCACCAAGGCTTTGCCGTCTCGAACACGGCTACCATTGTACCACCGATGTTTGAAGAACGCATCGGTGAAGAATTCTTCCTCAGCACGGATAGTTTCCGTGCTGGAATTAGGTGGACAAATCTTCCTGCGACCGAACAACGGGATTCGATCCCGTTCGGTAGTCATGCCGGCCAACCGGTCCAACTCTCTGGATGGCGGCATCCACGGACTCCACGTGGGGAGCGTGGCGCAAGACATTTCGGTCCCTGGCCTCTTGATTGGTGCCAGCATGAGCACTGATACTAGTGACAGCTCGATCCCTCGAGTTGCTTCTCTCGTGGTGATGTATAGGTGCATCACCACCTTCCCCACGCGTTGTATCGGTGGATGGACTCGCGTGAGGCGAGGATTCATCGGAACAATCGCTCGATACGAAGATCTCGAGCATGATGCCGCCATGTTGACCAGAGCCAGTCAACCTGGCTCTTGCAGTGTCCGCCTCGTGTGATCCGGAAGTGTGAGGTGTCGTCTTCGAGTCGGATACATCATCTGACTCGCCGGAATAGATGAGCTCTACTTCAAACTCGTCTTGTTTACGACTCGTGGTACCCGCTGCAGACGCAACGGATGTACCTGTCGCACGTAGTGACTCACCACGTGGACTGTTCACAGCAGCAGGCGACGAATCACCTGCTGCTGAGGTGTGAGAAGTACTCTCTCCGGCTACACGCATGCGTGAAGCCGCCTTTCTTGCTGCTGAAGTAGCAACTCGCTTGGTTTTCGAAACCATGCGTTGTATTGGCAAATGAATGGAATTTGACCAACAAGTGCTCCCTTTCCCAAAGTGATCCAACGGTAATTACCCTGTCCCAATCAATTCTAGTTCAATCAACGGGTGATTGATGGTTAGGGGGGATGATATAACGGGGTAGCCCGTTACATGAAATTGACACCAAACCGTGTCATTAAGAACAGTGTCTAGCATGACAATCCCCTGCCAATATTATCCGAGATGGATAATGTTGAAGGGATATTATCCCTTTTGGATAATGCTCATGCGCCGCTCCAAGATTGGTTGATAAAAGACATTCAACCATAGGTTGCCACCAATCGCTGCTAGACGCGCGCAATTAGTGGTGAGAAGGTTGTCGTCATACGAAGACGTAGTTTAACATAGTTAGATAAAGATTAGAGTTGTATTGATAGCTTAACTATATTGAATACAGTTCTCTTTTTACCCTCTAATCAACTTAGTTGATAAGTAGATTAGCTTCCTCTGCACGTTCTAATGTACGTGAAGTTTCGCGGCACCCCAAACAAAGGGTGCCCCGCTACACTTGGCTGTAACATCTCGTCCTTGTTCCTGTTGAATAGGAAATTTATGGGCGATAATTACACCCCCAATAAGGAAAAACGTGACAGTGTTTTCACCGGGATAATTTCGAAGTTTAAATCTTAGAATAGTCGTATCGTAGCTGATGAGCTTGTTAAATCCTTCCGGCAGTGATGTCTGTATCAGGCTCCATCATCTCTCCTGTTTTTTGTGGTGGCGAATTACCGCTGGAATGCGCATGTCACAGTGTGCAAAGCAGTTTGCCCTCGTCTAGCGTTCGACGTCACAATTCATGCCTTAAATACCATCTGTATTCCTTATAAGGCGCTAATCGTTTTTTGTTTGCTTGCACCAGCTTCAGTTGCATCTATTATCTTCTAATTTTAAATGATGCCAATAGTATGCTTCCATATTACGAAGTATGGCGGCATTACACGGCTTCGATTTTGAGGTCATATTCTCGGAAAGAGTGTGGACCTTGATATTGCTTAGGAGCTGCAGTTAATCGATTGGAAAACGTTAGATTTTTTTTATCAGCAGAAGGACACTTCGGCCGCTCATTTCGCCATTATACCACTATGTCCAAATGAAATTCGTTTCATCCAGCCTTCGTGTTTGCGCAATATTTATAGCCGAGATCGTGACGTTTGATATTTTTTGAAAGATCTCGGATTTTAATAGCTTGCCAAGGATCCAAAGTAAGAGTTGTACTATACCGTTACCATTTTAGCAAACAACATATGTAAGATGGTCTTTGCTTTGATTTTGCCCTCTAGTTGTTTAGTTGTGAGCCAATTTTTCAGCCTAGAGCAAATTCAAGAACTAACGTTCGCTAATAATGAAGAATCAGTCAATCTTGGACAGACTACCTGCATACGATAACAAGGCCTATTTCATCCAGATTGTAGATGTCTTCTGATTTTTCAAAAAAATTCCGCAAGCCAGGTCTTGCTTGTTTAATGAGCACCGTGTCGGATGAACTACACTTATTAAGCGACGGTTCGATTTAATGCCGTATCGGATTTTGAACCGGTGTAGCCATCCACTGAATAACAGAATTGGTAAGCATCTGGGTAGAGTCGTCAAAGGAATAATGCCCGTATAGACTTAAGCAACTCTCCGCGCATCGCAACCTCGCCCTGGTATGTCTGAAAACACTCCAAATGAGTGTTGTATGATAAAGGATAGTTGACGGCCCTATGGAGTTTCCTACAGAAGCCAGCTCTAGTTGTGCGAGAGACTGAGCATATTGCTACTTTCTACAAGAGCTGGAAGCGTTCAGCATCCATCATGACTGTGTATGAAGTCTTTGGAGGCATTAAAAAAATGAAGCACGAATGCTACAGTTATGGGCAGTGGTTCTGGGCAGGATTGTAAAGACTTCGTGTTTTTTGTTCTTGTTTCTTGCAGGTTCATCTTGCAGATTTTACAACACGCGGAATGTACACACTCCTTAAAAAATGGTGAAGACGTGACAACCCAACCACCTACTATCCTCTACAAGCTGATATTTTTATCCGTCCGATCGAATGAGCTAAAAGGTGTTCTTCTGTGATATTAAGGTATGAGACTGGTGTATAGATTGGATTTATGCATCTTGGCTAAATTTATGGCTGACTTCGTTTTTTAGTTTTTATCTGAAATAGCTCAAAAGAAATGCAAGACCGAGGTTAAACGCTCTAGCAGACCATATTTCTTACGACAGTAGATGAAATAAGTAATGGAACCGGGAAGAGTCAAAGATTAGTAAATTTTGCAATGCCGAGCAATGCTGCTGGGTATACTTTCTTCAATCTTCGACCGGGCAATTGACGTTCCTGCCGAGCTCTTAACTGCTAAAAGCCCGTATTGTCGATGTAGTGGATGAGCGCTTAAAATCGTGCAAGTTTTATCAAATTTATAACAACCATGAATTACAAAACATTAAGAAGTAAAGACATCTCACGGATTCTAACACGCAAACATGTGTCACAATCACAGTTCAGTAATACGCAGCACCTGACCAAAAAAGTACATACAAAGATCAAGTCGTTATGAACACACTCACGTTGGTCTGCCATAAGAGCAAAAATACACAATCAATTGGACCGGGTCAACGTCTCTAGGAGCTTTTCCATGCTCCGACGTGCCACGAGCAAGAACGATACCAAGAGCGCGATTTTCCCCACAGGCCAGCATAGCAATCTAATCTGCGCACACCATGCCACTCATCGGTCCTCACAAATTAGCAAATGATTTACTGGATATACATCTAGCAGGGACGGTGTGTTGAGAGCTCTACTTCTAGCAAAATCATTTTCTGCGTGGCAATTTATAGCGTTAACTCTGACTAGAATTCCAATCAGCCAGGAGACACGCAGCAACTGAAGACCTTATGTTAGACTAATTTATTTCGATTTACGATATCATCAGCAACAAGCTGATCTGGGAGAAGGCTCGAAATTTGCTTTGCGTGAAAGCCTCCTTTTACCCTATATGTAACGGGATACCCTGAAGCTTGTACTGGTGACAGTACAAGCTACTTATTCTGACGATAGAATAAGGCGGTGCCTCGGAATTTCTCGTACAATCGTACGTGCAGAGGAAGACGGTAAGAAGAAGCGAGTACTTAGTTAAAGTAAAAAGTAGAACTGTATTTATAATAGTTAATGTCTGTTAATAAATCACTGTTTATCCTCATCTAACTATGTCTAAATACAAATGTGTAAATCAGTTATCTGCTCACCACTCATTGCGTGCGTCTGTCGTGGCGCGTCTTCGTTGGTTGATATAATGGCCTATATCAACCAATTAGGAACTACTCGTAAGTGCTGCAGAATATTTTTCCTTATGACAATATTCTGAGAATACAACTCTTGTAGTTATATTCTATTAACAATTTCTTATAAATTGTTATGTAACGATTCACCCCGTTACATCACCCCCCCCCTTAACCATCAGTCACTTTAGTGACTGATTGACTAAATGGATACTCGTCCTAAATCATTTGGGACAGGGTTTGCACTTGTTGGTCCGAGTCCACTTTCCAACATTTCATCGCATGGTAAACAAGCCCATGCGATGCGCGAGCAAGGCCGCCGAGAGCGCGTCCGCACGTCTCTGTGCGGACGCCGAAGCAGAATTCGCTGCAACTGATGTGTCATCGGTTGCTGAAGCGACTCAGCCTGTGTCACCAAAAATGGTGATGCAGGCGCTCGTCATGAAGACACTCATGTCTTCACAGAGTATGAGATCGGTGTCTCATACTCTCCCGATACGGAAGATGGATCTGCATCGAAGGCGGTTCAAATCAAGCCGCCTGCCAAGCGTGGCATGGATGATGCTATGCGTCGTAGCATCTTTGGTTCATCTGACGAATCAGATGAACCATCACCGAAGCGAAGGCGCTCGAGGTCGCAAGACTCGGGCGCTGACAGTGGTGTCGGTTCTCCTATGGACACCACTCCGCAACGAGGTGCCAGTACTTCTGTCGGCACGTCGCAGGAAGAGCGGGATCGCAATGTCTTGCGTCTCGCTCCCGAGAAGAAGGCGTGGATGCCTCCTAAATCCGTCATGGATCACTTGTCGGCGACGACGAGTGATCGTTATCGAACACGATTGTTCGTTTTGTCAAGGATCCATCACCTTGATCCCAGTGCGAAAAACTATCGCGCTGAACATGATTTCTTCATCGATGCTTTCTTTTAACATCGATGGTACAGTGGGAATCACAAACGTGATGGTCCCTCACTACTTCAGGCGTGGAACGCCTACATCCATAACCTCGAGGATGTAGGTCGTGACGCTTGGAACGACAAACTTATCAAAGCTCGTGATAAGTTTGAAAAGCGAACCCCGACAGGTGCACGCTACAAGCTGCATCGTCTGTCAAGGGAGAAAGGATTACCCTGCCTCTCTTGGGGAGACTCGTGCCCATGTTGTGTGAACAACTCTGCACGAGCACCTAAGGAGGCTTACCTCCTTACCAGCCCGTGGTGGCGCGTACGTATCTCTATTGAGATGTACGAAGGGATTGACAACCTGAAATCCCTTTACGACCGTGCCGGGAAGACTTTCTCCGGCGGTCCTTCTGCGGCACAGGATGTGCCGCGTCGTACTGCTCGACCGGACCCAGTGCGTCAGCCGTCAGTTGGGAGCGGGGCTCCCAAGTATCCCAGGACGGGGGATAGCCGCGCCACCGGACGAGATAGCTCGTCCGACATCCGTTCACGTCGCGGTGGTTCAACAGCTGCTCAACTAGATAGCGCTGGCCACCGCGAGAGTCCTCTAATGGAGGTGGAGGAGGAGGGAAGACGCTCTCCTGACAATCGTGGGGAAGCGTGTGTTTCCGAGAGCTTCTTTGATCTCGTAACGCAAGCGTTACGCGGCGATCTCGAGCATGAGCGGGACAGGCGTCTCCAACTGGCGGACACTGTCTTGAAGCATCAAGCTGAGTTTGCCTTTGCTCAGCTTGAGAACGAGAGAGCTCTGACATCTCTGCGTGACGAGTTAAGGGTAGCTCGTGTGGATATCGACCGGTCTCGGGCTGAGATAACTGCTCTTCAGACCCTTGTCGATGCCCACCATCGGGAGCACAAGGCTCTCTGCGAGATGCTTGAGCGCAAGGGCGTTCTTCATCGGAAGAAGCAGCGTACTGATGGTACGGCTTAAGCCGACCAACGTAAAACGTGGGATGCGTTCGCATCTTACGTGGTAGCTCGATCGTGTATGCATTGCCTAGGCAATCCAAAACACGAAATGGGCCGATGTACTTGGGTAGTAGTTTACTACTACCCAAGTTAGTCACTACATGCTTTGGTAGATTAACCGTAGACAGTAGGACTAAGTCACCTTGATTAAATGAAAGAGTGATTGCCCTTCCATTCTTGTCAGCGTTTTGATTTTGCTTAATCACCGCTTCGGCGATGGAGTCTTGCACGAAACGGACTACCGTTTCACGAGCCAGTATGAACTCATCTGATGACTCGTTAGCTTCAGTGTGCTGTGAGCGCACTGCAGCAACATCAACCTTCTCTTCAGTGAGGGCTTCCTCGCTCTCACTGTCATCATCATCTTCGATATCGATGTTGTCGATATCGGCGTCAAACGCAATGACCTCTTCGTCAGAGCGTGATGAGCGTGAACCAAATCGGTTTTTGCTCGCGCGAGTCCCTCCCCCCTCAAACCACAGTTACACTCGAGTAAGGTGGGTACACGCGGATGGCGCAAGCCATTCACGTAAAACGGTGTATGTGTCGTGGAAGCATGCACCGAGTTGTTAATGGCAAACTCTACCATTGGCAAAAACTCACTCCAACTCTTAAAGGATTGTACGTATCCTCGAAGTATCTCTTCGAGGACACGATTGGCACGTTCCGTCTGACCATCTGACTCTGGATGATCAGATGTCGACATCTTCAAGCGCGTTCCGAGTGATTTGAACACGGAACGCCAGAAATCAGCAGTGAATCGTGGATCTCTGTCTGATACGAGTTCACGGGGCAACCCATGAAGTCGGAAGATGGTGTCAATAAAGATACAAGCACAGCCACTGGCCGTGATTGACTCTGGTACAGCCACTAGGTGTACCATTTTGCTGAATCTGTCAACAAATACGAGAATACCCGTATTCCCGCGTGCGCCTTTGGGTAACCCGAAGACAAAATCCATTGATATGGATTCCCAGCACTCAGCCGGAACCGGTAGAGGCTGTAAAGGTGCACGCAGTGAAGGACTTGACTTCACTCCTTGACAGACTTCGCATGCGCGAACATACTTTCGCACAAACTGATACTGGCGGGGCCAGTAAAAGTCTCGACTTACCGTGAGATATGTTTTCTCACGGCCACGATGTCCTCCTATAGGAGCATCGTGATACTCGAACATGATCCGCAAACGCAGATCAGTATCATCTGGAATGACAACACGTGGTGTGTCACCAGAAACGGCTGTATAATACAGTAAACCGTTGCGAGTAGTGTATCGATCTGATGCAGATCAAAACGCAGACGACAATCGTTTCAACGATTCTCGAGATGGTTGTGAGAGATGTGTCAACAACTTCACAATCTCACCATCTTGGGCATACGCCCGCCTCACATCATCATGTAATGTTGAAGATGGCACTGAGGACGTCATAAGCGCAACAGTGGCTGTCTCACTGTTGGGTTTCACTGCTGGTTCAAAGTCGGGACGAAGTGAGAGTGCATCAGCGACGACATTAAGTCGTCCTGGTTTGTACTCTACCGTAAAGTTGTATTCTGCAAAGAATGACAACCACCGCGCCATTCGTTGTGAAAGGTGCGGGCTGTTCACTGCCGTGCGTAATGACGCATGGTCAGTGTAAACAATGAAGGGTCTATCTCCTAACAGATAGACTCTGAACTTTGCGAGTGCATATTTTAAGGCAATTAGTTCCTTGTCATGCACTGGATAGGTCCGCTCAGCTGGTTGCAGCTGATGCGACTGATAGCAGACGACGCGTTCAACGCCTTCAAGGTCGTACTGCATTAATGCACAGCCGATTGCAAAATCGCTGGCATCACAGACCACATGAAATGGCCTGTCCTGATCGGCAATTGCTAGGACTGGGGATTGTATCAAGCTCTGCTTGATACCCTCAAAGGAGCGCTGACATTCAGCGTTCCATAAACGCCTCTCGTTCTTTTTCAACAAACGAGAGTGTTGTACAGTCATCTCGGCGTAATTGAGTGAATACTTGTGCAAATACGCCGCTATCCCAAGGAATTTTCGAAGACCTTTGACATCAACCGGCACAGGCCAGTCGGTGATCGCCTTGTTTTTTTCTGGATCAGGACGTACACCCTTCTTACCAACGATGCACCCAAGAAGTGGTATTTTGCTTGCTACAAATAAACACTTCTTGAGGTTTGCATACAATTGATGCTTTCGCATGATTGTAAGAACCTGTCGGACGTAGTACCTGTGAACCTCAACGTCCGACTTTCCATCCATAGCCCGACTATGGATGAAGACGTCATCGAAAGGGGAACTCGGCGCGAATTCTCGTACTGGTCTCAACAAATGTGATACACACCTGTTGAACGTGGCAGGGGCATTACTGAGCCCTTGTGGCATTACTAGCCATTCCCAGAGCATGCCGCTAGGCGTGCTAACTGCGGTATAAGGTATATCCCGTTCTCGCATAAGGATTTGATAGAAGCCACCCATCAAATCCATGGACGAAAAGATGGTACTTTTTGACATACCATCAATGATTACGTCCTTCCTTGGTATCGGCGTCTGAGCCGGTACTGTTGCAGCATTCAACTTGTTGAACGCGTGCACTATCCGCCACCCTCCTGTTGCTTTTCGCACACAGAAGGTCAGAGAGCTATGTGGGGAAGTTGATTCTCTCACATGGCCCGCAGCTAAACGATCGGCAAAGAGCTTGTCGACCGCAAGTACTTGTTCACGAGGCAGTGGCCACTGCTTCATGACACAGTACTTCGAGCCTGGTTTAAGCTCGACCTCGTGTCGAATACCTTTATCCTTCGGTAATTCGCACGGAACGGTTTCAGGGAATACATCCTTGAATTCAACCAAATCTTCATAGAGAGGATTTTTCTTGAGCGATTCCCATGATTGGGAGTCATATCGCTCAATTCGTGTCTTTTCATCTGGGACACTCTCGTCCATAGATGAACTACTGAGAACTCTATCGTTCTCAGTAAACACTGTTGCTGACCTTATGTCGGCTACACACTCGTCGTCAGCGACGAGTATGCAGATCTGCTTGACTTTGCCACTACGCAGATCACGCAAGAACCTTTTATGTTCGAGCGTTGGCAACTGAGTGATCTCCGAAGTTAACTTCGGAGGCGCAATCAGATCAAGTGTATAAGCGCCTACACTTGATCCGTCATTGACTAGAACATTTAATGTCTCTGTCACTTCCTGGGGACTTATTCCCTCAGGCCTCGAAGGACTTATTCCTTCGGCTTCCCGGGGACTTATTACCTCGGGTTTCGGGGAACTTATTTCCGCCGTATTTGAAATATTGGGACTTATTCCCTTTACTTCCTCTAGCTGTGGTTGCGCAACCACAGCGAGATCCTCTACGAAAGACTCTCCAGTCGATCTAGGATTATCGTTTCGCTTAACCTGAGCGATCGATTGTTTCTCTTCAAGATGTTCCCCGCTAGGGATACATCTTTGTCCCAGTCCACCCGACTTATTCGAGTGGTGGACCTTCGGCGCAGCCTGTGTTTCCTCACAGCCGCCGGAACTTTGCTCCGAAGTGTAACCGTTTGTTACACTAAGGTTTTGTGCAGTCGTACTAACGACCGTACCACAAGTGAGGCCATCGCACTCACTTGTAGTACATCCACACGCTTGTGGACGCTCCAAAACGTTCATCAGATGGCCATCTGATGAACAAGCGGCAGGCATCCTTACTGTTCGATGTTGCCAGTTTACCCGCGTTTCGTACCTTCTGAGCCACGGTATTCCAAGGATGACATCAAATTTGTCATCCAGATCCAGTACGATAAAGTCATCGTCATATTGGGTATCTTCTACCGTATAGTGGATCTTCTCTATACGCTTCACGGCGGTTACGGATGCGCCTGTCGCAAGACATACCGTCATCCTCGTAGGAGGTGTGTCACATTCACTGAATTTAAAGTGACCATCTTCTAGCGATTGGCGTTGCACAAAATTGTTGGACGCCCCACAATAAACTAGAGCTCGAAGGGACAACTTATTCGTCACTTCGAGTTTCAAGGTAATGAGTGAGACCTCATTACCTAGAGCAGCAACGCACAACGTTTGTGTGTTGGGAGCAACCATCATCAAGAGGCCTACAAATTCTCTTGACGTTGCTAGACCAGTAGGGTGCTCCGCACCTACTGATCCTGTCCGTTTTTTGACGGTCCATCCCGTTGTTGCGTCTTTGCACCAGCTGCGGACCCTCGTCCCTGCCCCTTTCTCATGGGTGGACGGTCACTACGCCCAGTGTTGCAAGACACTGGAGAATAGCACTACACTCTTAAGCGTAGTGTCCTGTCTTTTGACATCTGTTGCATCTCTGCAACTTCTTGTAGTCTGTAGAGCGAGCCTTCTCGCTCTCTACGTAACAAATTTCCATCGGCTCTGGACCTCCGCTGTCATATCGTCTCGGTTGACGATATGATGTCGAGCTGGCGCGAGCCTGTCTCAGACTGAAGTCTTCCTGTTCTGCAAAGGAAATGGCTTGTTCTAGTGAATTAAATTCAAGTCGGAACAGGTAAGTCTTGACGGGACCATCCGCAAGACCCTGCATGAACACCGAAACCAACGTGTGTTCATCCACCGGGTTGGAACTTATACAACTCGTGAGATGTCGTATATGTTGCGCGTAAGCGTGCACATCACGCTTACCTTGTTTGAGCTTCAAAAATTCAGTTCGAGCTCTGAACTCAGCTCTAGGCGGTTCAAACGTTTGTCTAAGCCGCGACTTGAAGACTTCCAACGACCCAAACGCATATGGGTCGTGCAACTTGAGCCCCAAAGCCCAAGTCTTGGCACGTCCTGACAGATTTGACTGGGCAAATGCAACTTGCATTTCCCCATCGTCGATGCGTCGCGCCCTTATGGCGTCTTCTAATTCGACAAACCATCTCAAGAGGGAGTCCTCTTCGACTCACCTATACTTGGAGATGTCAATCTTCAAGGTCTCGTTTCGACGCGAGTGCATCGACCCACCAGCAGCAGCCTGCTTCTGTCTTAACAGTTCAAACTGTTGAGCACCCTGTTCTCTCAACAACTCTGATTGTTGAGAACCTTGTTGGTGAAGCAAGGCTACTTTCTCGCGTTCGGCGTCAAGTTCATTTTGAATGAACTTGGCGATAGTAGCATGTTAAGCATCTCTATTGAGAGCCTTTAGTATGACGCTAACTGCATGGATGCCCATGGTTGAAACCATCCGTTCAACCACATCCCATTTGACATCGCTCAAATGGGAGTAGCCGTCACGCGTAGCGTGAAAGCTTTGGTCATCTTCATCATCTAACATATTCATGTTAGATGTGAACGTGGTCCTTGGACGGACTACAAAGTGCTACCAGGTGTAACGGGGCACCCTGAAGCTTGTACTGGTGAGAGTACAAGCTACTTATTCTGATTACAGAATAAGGCGGTGCCTCGGAACTTCACGTACACTCGTACGTGCAGAGGAAGACGGTAAGGAGAAGCGAGTACTTAGTTAAAGTAAAAAGTAGAACTGTATTTATCATAGTTAATGTCTGTTAATAAATCACTGTTTATCCTCATCTAACTATGTCTAAATACAAATGTGTACATCAACTATCTGCTCACCACTCATTGCGTGCGTCTGTCGTGGCACGTCTTCGTTGGTTGATATAATGGCCTATATCAACCAATTAGGAACTACTCGTAAGTGCTGCAGAATATTTTTCCTTATGACAATATTCTGAGAATACAACCCTTGTAGTTATATTCTATTAACAATTTCTTATAAATTGTTATGCAACGATTCACCCCGTTACACTATAGCTATCTCGTAGTCGTCGCAGTGTAATGTGTGGATCGACACCAAGACTAATCGACTGCATCTTGAAGCAGGCAGCGTACACGTGTCGACAGTCGAAGAATACAGCCAGAGCCTGCGAGGCCTGCTGCATGATTACAGCCCGTCAGAAGCCTTAAACCATGGACAAGACGGAGCTGTTCTGTAACGGGGTTGCACGAAATTATGGTACTCTGTACCAGGGGTGTTACACACGTGAGGTTATCCCTTTGTGAAGGTGATATCGAATATCTTATTGGTTTGTAGGGGCTGACGAGTGTCACGAAAGATCTTTGAGTAGGATTAAGATATTCTATAGGCTTTAACAAAAATAAAATCAGTTCCCATTATGATCTGAAGGACACGTGGCTTGCGAGCCGTCTTGATCGTTGATCACTGATCACTAAGAGCTAGCGACACCTCCTTGAGGTAGCTACTCTTGAGCACTGAGTGCTGTCAATACACTGAATCGTTAGGTCCCCTGGAACAGGGATCTGAAGCTGTAAAGCTTGTTGACTCGTAAAGTCGTTAGTTCTTTAGAACTAAGTTGCTCGTAGAGCGTTAAGTCTTCCTCTGACTTAAGGAGCTGTGTAGCTCCGCTACACTTGGTAGCACTTGTAGTCAATCTACGCTTGAGTCTTTAAGACTGATCCTCTGTGAGGATGGAAAACTCCACTCCCCTATCTGAGGCCCAAAAGATCGCGCTTGATAAGCTGACCACATCTTTGGGTCCAGAGTATGTGGAGTTCCTTGTTTCACAAGGTCCTGAAGTGCTTAATGCACGTGTTAAAAGCTTCATGCAGTATGAAGCGACCCTTTTAGGGCAGGTCCAAGACCAAATAGCGTCGGCTATGCCTACACGCTACGTGTCTGTACCAGACGAAGAGGCCAAGCTTCGTCCACTTAGAGTGGAAGTAAAAAACTACTCCGGTAAGGAGGGTGAGAACCTCATCCTCTGGATCCGTGAGATCGAGATGGCCATGAGATCAGGCCTGATCACCTTGACCATCAACAGGTCTCGCTGGCTATCTCGAAGCTCGATGGTAGAGCTGGAGAATATGGGCCTTGACGTGTGTAGCACGTCGGTGGACATAATACGTTTCTTACATGGGAGTCGCTCGATTCAGTGGTACAGGTGTTTTCTCCACCTAACCAGGCCGCGTGCGCGCTCACGCTTTCTTTCTACCCGCCAGGAGGTAAGAGAGAATGAGTATCGGACTATGTGTCCCACTAGGCTGCGAACGCTCATGGCTGCAATGCAGTCTGACCCTCTGCCACAAGAGCAGTCCCGTGACTATCTTCCGTAAAGGAAGGAACGATACGTGCTAGCATTGCCAGAACACGAAAGGGTTTTTCGGGTTCACCCCTCTACGTTTGAAGAGGCTGTGAGAATTGCTCTTAATGCTGAGCATAATTTCAAGTCGGCCAGACTTGGTTGGAATGGATACAATCACTCGCTCTGGAGAGCAAACTATTCGGGGTACCACCTCCCTCATGATAGGCCGGAACCGATGGATCCTCAGCTATGCTGAAGATGGAGGTGAAGCTGAGCTTCGAGCTGCTGAGCAGCAACACGTTGTAAGACGATGCTTATGTGCGGAAGCACTAAACACTTGCGGCCTGGTTGCCTTTTACGTAAGCAACGCCAGACTACGAGTCAACACTCGACCCCGAGTCAGAAGTCTGGCATGGCACGAAGAAAAGCCGACACTCCAGTAGGCGCGGGGCGCCCTTACTGGGGAAGAACATATGTTCTGTTACACCTTTAGGGAGGTAAAGGAATGCAGGGCTTAGCCCCAAAGAGTACCATACCTACGGGTATGGTGCGTGGATACAAGTCTGGCTTGTTGGTCGCCGAGGCGAAAATTAAGGGCTTCGAGGAAGCCTTGGTCGATATTGATCGATTCTGGAGCGTCTTGCAATTATGCTCGACGCCGTTCCCTTGAGGGAAGTCAGCGTTATGTTGAGGCGCTTACAGCGCATGAGGGTGATTCTATCACGGTTCGTTTAGCGACTGGAAGTCGCGTAACGGTGCCTAAAAAGTTCCATTGAACTTAGGTATAACGTTTTTAGACTTTGACAGTATTGAGCGCTGTCTTGTCCTAGATTTGGACTCGAGATATGATCTCATCCTAGGTATGGCTTGGCTTGAGCGCCATGAGCCATGGATTGATTGGAGGTCTAAGACCTTAGGCGCTACGCGCAATGTTCCTAGCGAAGCTTTGGAGAGTCATGAACCCACCTTTGCTAGGCAGCAAAAGCGCTATTGGCGCGAGCCTTTGACAGAAGATGTCAATGTGCTGGATATTGGAATGTCCGAGTTATCTAACTCCCATGTTACAAACATAAGTTTCGAGCCTAGCTCGTCTAAAACTAGTTGAAACGGCACGTACTCCGTTGAGTGGTACTCGTTGTGATAACGAGTCACTGCATGCTGAAAGCATGGTTGGCCTAGGGCCGAGTGATCAAGGACGTGATTCCTTTGATGTGTGTATGGTGGCACGTGAAACTACACCGAGTGCGGTCGGCCGTGAGAGAGCACCGCACTGAATGTCGGTAATGACATTGTTGGCGATACGCTGTATAGTGTGGGCGGCCGTGAGGGCACCACACCTAATGTCAGTAATGACATTGTTGGCGATACGCCGTATAGTGTGGGCGGCCGTGAGGGCACCACATCTAATGACAGTAATGACATTGTTGGCGATACGCCGTATAGTGTGGACGGCCGTGAGGGCACCACGCTTAACGCCGGTAATGGCGTTGTTGGCGATTCGCCATATGGTGTGGGCGGCCGTGAGGGCACCACACCTAATGTCGGTCAAGACAAAAGCTCTCGTATAGAGCATACTATGGTTGGTAGTAACCATGGGGACAATATTGTCCCGACCCCTAAGGGGAGTAAGGTCTCGAAGAGACAATCGAGACGCCGAGTAGCAGCTGTAAAGCGCCAGGCGTCCTCACAGTCACATAGTGAGATTATCAATACACTGTATACACTTGTTAATGGAGTGACTGGTCGGGTTGATGGCAGTGTTTGCCTTGAAACCCTTCCATCCGTGGACGCTCTTTGTGAGCTAGACGAAATGTCTGATGGCGAGTTTAGCCAGGCCTTGAAGGCAGGAGAGTTATCCGAGTTAGCGGTCATTAGACCTGATACTGAGTTGAACTCTTCCTCGTTAATGGATGAGTCTGTCCTAGAGGATACAAAGGCGGCACTTAGTGCACGAAGTGGATCTTCGATCCCCAAAGATCCGTCGGATCCGTTCTATCCTTTAGTCAAGGAATTCTCAAGATGTGGTGTGTCACAACCCACCTTCTGCCTTACCTCCCCGATAGAGGTGTACGTCATGAGATTGACTTGGTTCCTGGAACTAAATACTGTGTAACACGGCAGTGGCCTTTGCCTAAAGAACAGTGCGACGTCATTGACGATTTCTTTCGTGCTAAGCACGCGGCTGGGATGGTTCGTGAGAGCAAGTCTCCCCACTCAACACCGACATTTTGTGTCAAAAAGCCAAATGGCAAGTGGCGTATTGTGCATGCTTACAATAAGCTTAATGCAGCTACTATACCGGCGCAGACGCCTATTCCTCGAAAGGATGTTCTTCAGAACAATATGGCGGGATGTACACTGTACAGTGCACTCGACTTAGTCGATGGTTATTACCAACTGCTCATGCGAGCAAGCTGATATTCCGCTAACAGCGGTGAGTACTCCGAGCGGTATGCTTTGGGAGTGGCTCGTTATGCCGCAAGGGCTATCTAACGCCCCGGCTACGTTTAACCGGTTGGTAACGCAACTATTCAGACCTCATCGAGGCTATGCACAAACGTACTTTGATGACATTTTTGTCCATAGTCGTGCAATGAATGGGCGATCAGATGTGGATAACCACATTGATCATTTACGAGCTGTGCTCGAGTGCATGCGAACGAATAAGCTGTATGCGAACGCATCGAAGTGCATCTTTGGTGCAGAAGAGATTCCCTTCTAGGGTGCTTCATTGGGAAGCGAGGCCTTCGAGCGGATCCCGCTAAGGTAAAAGCCATAGTCGATTGGCCAGTCCCCAAGAACCAAAAGGACTTGCGTAAATGGCTTGGCCTTGCCAATTACTTACATAAGTATAGTGCAAATTACGCAGATATGGCTCGGCCATTGTCCAATCTCCTTAAAAGGATGTGGGTTGGTGTTGGGGTAACACCGAACATAATGCTTTTGAAGCAGTTAAGGAGAGTCTCCTCCATGCGCCAATTTTGGCTTTGCCCGATTCTGGTCGGCCTTTCAGTGTCGTCTGTGACGCATCTGACTTTGCCATAGGCAGTGCTCTGTTACAAACAGATGTCGACGGACGCGAACGCGTCATCGCATTTGAATCTCGACAGCTGAAAGCTGCTGAAAAGAACTATCCTGTTCATGACAAAGAGCTACTTGCTATGAAGTACGCTCTTGTCAAATTCAGAGTCCATCTGCTTGGCTCGAAGCCATTTGTGATCTATACCGATCATGCGTCATTGCGCACTGCGACACAGTCGCCTCATCTCTCACAGAGAATGGCTCGTTGGCTATCTTTCTTTGCCGAATATAACTTCGAGGTGAAGTACAAGCCAGGTAAGCAAAACGCTTTGGCTGATGCGCTATCGCGTCGACCTGACTATGAGCTTGCTCATGTTACGACCCTGTCGTCGTCAGTCCCCTGACTTAATTCGTGCGGCATATGCCAAGGACGATCAGTGTGTAGCTTTGCTACGTGCTCTTGGGAGCAATGAGTTTAAAGACTCGGACATAGAATTGTCGGCACGTTTACGTGCGAGGCTACATCGATATTCCATCGATAATGGCCTATTGTGCTATCGCACGGATATTGAGGACAACCCTCGTATCGTAGTACCTCATAATGAGGAATTAAAGTATCGGATCCTCTATGAGGCACATGATACTGCTTTAAGTGGTCATCTCGGTCGTGAGAAGACTTATAGCTCGGTGAGCCAAAGTTATTGGTGGCCCAAACTTTATAAGTGGGTGCGCACCTATGTGCGTACGTGCGAAACGTGTCAACGGGTAAAACCCTCGGCACATGCGGCGGCGCCGCTGGCTAGTTTGCCAGTACCCAGTGGTTGTTGGGAGTCCATGAGCATGGATTTTGTGTTTGGCCTACCGAAAGATTCGGAAGGCAACACTGGTATTGTGGTCTTTGTTGACCGATTGAGCAAGATGGCTCACTTAGCGGCTGTGCCGGATAGCATCGATGCGGAAGGTACAGCAAAGCTGTTTATCGACCGTGTGTTTCGCCAACATGGCTTGCCTGTGGCAATTATCTCTGATAGAGACCCCCGCTTCACTGGGAAGTTTTGGAAGTCTATCTTCAAGGTGCTTGGCACTCGATTGGAAATGTCACGCCGGATCATCCGCAGACCGACGGTCAAACTGAGCGTGTAAACCGCGTCATCAACGACATTTTGCGCAGTATTTGCGCTGATACGCCTAGGCGTTGGAGCTCAATGCTCCCTGTTGTTGAGTTTGCATTGAATAACGCTGTTCATGCCTCAACAGGCTTTTACTCCGTTCTATATAAACGGTCTCACTCACCCTCGCGTTCCGTTAACGCTATCACTACGTGAATCAGGGCTTGGTGGGGGGAGAGGTTGCCGATCGGCTTGCTGATATCAGCCCTGCTACTGTTCAAAAACAGGTAAGCGAGTTTCTCGCAACGCGATTAAATGTCCTAAGACATGTGCGTGACGCAATGGCTGATAGCCAAGATACCCAAAAACAACAAGCTGATGCCAAAAGCAGAAATTGTATTGAACGTTATGAGGTCGGAGACCAAGTACTACTCAATGCTAAAAATCTACCTACAAATGTAGTGTCTGCTGTCTTTAAGACAAAGTTGCGTCCACGCTTTATTGGACCGTTCACGGTCACGGCCAAAAGGGGACTTGCGTATACGCTAAACCTCCCACGCAAATTGCGCACACATCCAGTGTTCTACGTAGGCTTACTTAAGCCGTACCGGGATCCTTCCCATGTGAACTTGGAGGCGCTTGCGCCGACGACAAGGGCACCGCCCCGGATTGCTGTAGACGAATCAGCAAGTCCAACTGAGCCTCGCTCCGAGTTTGAGCTTGCTCCATCGCCTGAAGGCGGTTTTGCATCGCATCCAGCATGCACTGGGACTTACCCAAGGCCGCTTGAAGACCCCTCACTTCGAGAACCAATTTCTCGTGGGCCTCCACCGGTACACCGGCCGCCACCGACGTTGCTCGATGAGCATGGGTGTCGTCAATTCCATGTCGAGAGACTACTGAAACGACGTCGTCGTCAGGGCCAATATCAGTATCTGGTAAAGTGGCGTGGGTACCCTGAGTCTGAAAACTCATGGGAATTTGAGGTACCCCTTCGGCAAGACTGCCCATATGCTTTGGAGGCTTTTGAGCATCGTGGCCATGGTCATCGCGAGGCCGAGGCCGTTCACCACCACTAGTGGTGCGGGTTGGCGGGTTGTTGGTCACAGACTGACCAGCACTCGCGGCTACCTTAGTAGCCGAAGCTTGGCATAATCATACCGAAGCTTGCGTTCGAGACGCACATCCGCCGCATGGGCACTAGCCCTTAGAGCAAAAATGTTGCTGAGGCGACGCACATAGTGCACCCAGTGAACAAAGGCATCGTCTTCTTCACTCGCTGTTTCGCCTGCGAGCAGGAGAATGGGTATACCCTTCATCGGTGGAACTGGTGCACCACGTGCTTGCATGTCAAGGCGTGCCTTGTATTGACTTTGAGTCGTTAGGTGCGGCTCCAGGTACCTCTCACGAAGTGCCTGGCAGCTCACCACCTCCTCAGGAGTCTTAGGCCCATGGCCAATGACCCACGTTGCCAATGTTTGGCCGGCCGCTTGACGCAGACGTTCCTCCACACTGGGTGGGGTGAACACATAATCACGCTGGCGTTCAAGGGTTGCAGTCATCTGTGCATAACGCTGAGCGTTTTGTTCTCTTTGAACAAGCAGTTGTTGTTGCTCATCGAGCGGGTTCGCGATGATAGTCTCATCAAACCCAGATGCTGCACGCTGCGCTGGCGGCGCGCTCGCACCTCCACGTTCAGCGAACGGATTTGGGGTGTTCGAAAGTTGTGCCTCAGGCATCAGTGAGCCGGACGTTGTCCCTGTGTCACCGCGGACACTGGTATCGCTACCATAGTCCACCTCTTCCTCTATTCCGAGGTAGTCACACAGAGCCTTTGACTCGTTTGGTGATGAGGACATCGTGCTAGAGCGTACGTTACCGTGAGGTTCACCGTACGCGCACTGTTCTCGCTGAGAATACGAGTTCGATTGACGTTTTGGGTAAACGTCAGTCTGGTGGGGGAGGGTGTAACGGGGTTGCACGAAATCATGGTACTTTGTACCAGAGGTGTTACACACCTGAGGGTTCGCTTCTGTGAAGGTGATATAGAATATCTTATCGGTTTGTAGGGGCTGACAAGTGTCAGCCATTAGATACGAAAGATCTTTGAGTAGGATTAAGATATTCTATAGGCTTTAACATTAAATAAAATCAGTTCCCATTTTGATCTGAAAGACGCGTGGCTTGCGAGCCGTCTTGATCGTTGATCTCTGATCACTAAGAGTTAGCAACACCTCCTTGAGGTAGCTACTCTTGAGCACTAAGTGCTGTCGATTCACTGAATCGTTAGGTCCCCTGGAACAGGGATCTGAAGCTGTAAAGCTTGCTGACTCGTAAAGTCGTTAGTTCTTTGGAACTAAGTTGCTCGTAGAGCGTTAAGTCTTCCTCTGACTTAAGGAGCTGTGTAGCTCCGCTACATCTGGCATGGCACGGGGAAATGCCGACACCCAGTAGGCGCGGGGCGCCCTACTGGGGAAGAACTATGTTCTGTTACACCTTTAGGAGGTAAAGGAATGCAGGGCTTAGCCCCAAAGAGTACCATACCTACGGGTATGGTGCGTGGATACAAGTCTGGCTTGTTGGTCGCCGAGGCGAAAATTAAGGGCTTCGAGAAGCCTTGGTCGATATTGATCGATTCTGGAGCGTCTTGCAATTATGCTCGACGCCGTTCCCTTGAGGGAAGTCAGCGTTATGTTGAGGCGCTTACAGCGCATGAGGGTGATTCTATCACGGTTCGTTTAGCGACTGGAAGTCGCGTAACGGTGCCTAAAGTTCCATTGAACTTAGGTATAACGTTTTTAGACTTTGACAGTATTGAGCGCTGTCTTGTCCTAGATTTGGACTCGAGATATGATCTCATCCTAGGTATGGCTTGGCTTGAGCGCCATGAGCCATGGATTGATTGGAGGTCTAAGACCTTAGGCGCTACGCGCAATGTTCCTAGCGAAGCTTTGGAGAGTCATGAACCCACCTTTGCTAGGCAGCAAAAGCGCTATTGGCGCGAGCCTTTGACAGAAGATGTCAATGTGCTGGATATTGGAATGTCCGAGTTATCTAACTCCCATGTTACAAACATAAGTTTCGAGCCTAGCTCGTCTAAAACTAGTTGAAACGGCACGTACTCCGTTGAGTGGTACTCGTTGTGATAACGAGTCACTGCATGCTGAAAGCATGGTTGGCCTAGGGGCCGAGTGATCAAGGACGTGATTCCTTTGATGTGTGTATGGTGGCACGTGAAACTACACCGAGTGCGGTCGGCCGTGAGAGCACCGCACTGAATGTCGGTAATGACATTGTTGGCGATACGCCGTATAGTGTGGGCGGCCGTGAGGGCACCACACCTAATGTCAGTAATGACATTGTTGGCGATACGCCGTATAGTGTGGGCGGCCGTGAGGGCACCACATCTAATGACAGTAATGACATTGTTGGCGATACGCCGTATAGTGTGGACGGCCGTGAGGGCACCACGCTTAACGCCGGTAATGGCGTTGTTGGCGATTCGCCATATGGTGTGGGCGGCCGTGAGGGCACCACACCTAATGTCGGTCAAGACAAAAGCTCTCGTATAGAGCATACTATGGTTGGTAGTAACCATGGGGACAATATTGTCCCGACCCCTAAGGGGAGTAAGGTCTCGAAGAGACAATCGAGACGCCGAGTAGCAGCTGTAAAGCGCCAGGCGTCCTCACAGTCACATAGTGAGATTATCAATACACTGTATACACTTGTTAATGGAGTGACTGGTCGGGTTGATGGCAGTGTTTGCCTTGAAACCCTTCCATCCGTGGACGCTCTTTGTGAGCTAGACGAAATGTCTGATGGCGAGTTTAGCCAGGCCTTGAAGGCAGGAGAGTTATCCGAGTTAGCGGTCATTAGACCTGATACTGAGTTGAACTCTTCCTCGTTAATGGATGAGTCTGTCCTAGAGGATACAAAGGCGGCACTTAGTGCACGAAGTGGATCTTCGATCCTTAAAGATCCGTCGGATCCGTTCTATCCTTTAGTCAAGGAATTTCAAGATGTGGTGTGTCACAACCCACCTTCTGCCTTACCTCCCGATAGAGGTGTACGTCATGAGATTGACTTGGTTCCTGGAACTAAATACTGTGTAACACGGCAGTGGCCTTTGCCTAAAGAACAGTGCGACGTCATTGACGATTTCTTTCGTGCTAAGCACGCGGCTGGGATGGTTCGTGAGAGCAAATCTCCCCACTCAACACCGACATTTTGCGTCAAAAAGCCAAATGGCAAGTGGCGTATTGTGCATGCTTACAATAAGCTTAATGCAGCTACTATACCGGCGCAGACGCCTATTCCTCGAAAGGATGTTCTTCAGAACAATATGGCGGGATGTACACTGTACAGTGCACTCGACTTAGTCGATGGTTATTACCAACTGCTCATGCGAGCAAGCGATATTCCGCTAACAGCGGTGAGTACTCCGAGCGGTATGCTTTGGGAGTGGCTCGTTATGCCGCAAGGGGCTATCTAACGCCCCGGCTACGTTTAACCGGTTGGTAACGCAACTATTCAGACCTCATCGAGGCTATGCACAAACGTACTTTGATGACATTTTTGTCCATAGTCGTGCAATGAATGGGCGATCAGATGTGGATAACCACATTGATCATTTACGAGCTGTGCTCGAGTGCATGCGAACGAATAAGCTGTATGCGAACGCATCGAAGTGCATCTTTGGTGCAGAAGAGATTCCCTTTCTAGGGTGCTTCATTGGGAAGCGAGGCCTTCGAGCGGATCCCGCTAAGGTAAAAGCCATAGTCGATTGGCCAGTCCCCAAGAACCAAAAGGACTTGCGTAAATGGCTTGGCCTTGCCAATTACTTACATAAGTATAGTGCAAATTACGCAGATATGGCTCGGCCATTGTCCAATCTCCTTAAAAAGGATGTGGGTTGGTGTTGGGGTAACACCGAACATAATGCTTTTGAAGCAGTTAAGGAGAGTCTCCTCCATGCGCCAATTTTGGCTTTGCCCGATTCTGGTCGGCCTTTCAGTGTCGTCTGTGACGCATCTGACTTTGCCATAGGCAGTGCTCTGTTACAAACAGATGTCGACGGACGCGAACGCGTCATCGCATTTGAATCTCGACAGCTGAAAGCTGCTGAAAAGAACTATCCTGTTCATGACAAAGAGCTACTTGCTATGAAGTACGCTCTTGTCAAATTCAGAGTCCATCTGCTTGGCTCGAAGCCATTTGTGATCTATACCGATCATGCGTCATTGCGCACTGCGACACAGTCGCCTCATCTCTCACAGAGAATGGCTCGTTGGCTATCTTTCTTTGCCGAATATAACTTCGAGGTGAAGTACAAGCCAGGTAAGCAAAACGCTTTGGCTGATGCGCTATCGCGTCGACCTGACTATGAGCTTGCTCATGTTACGACCCTGTCGTCGTCAGTCCCTGACTTAATTCGTGCGGCATATGCCAAGGACGATCAGTGTGTAGCTTTGCTACGTGCTCTTGGGAGCAATGAGTTTAAAGACTCGGACATAGAATTGTCGGCACGTTTACGTGCGAGGCTACATCGATATTCCATCGATAATGGCCTATTGTGCTATCGCACGGATATTGAGGACAACCCTCGTATCGTAGTACCTCATAATGAGGAATTAAAGTATCGGATCCTCTATGAGGCACATGATACTGCTTTAAGTGGTCATCTCGGTCGTGAGAAGACTTATAGCTCGGTGAGCCAAAGTTATTGGTGGCCCAAACTTTATAAGTGGGTGCGCACCTATGTGCGTACGTGCGAAACGTGTCAACGGGTAAAACCCTCGGCACATGCGGCGGCGCCGCTGGCTAGTTTGCCAGTACCCAGTGGTTGTTGGGAGTCCATGAGCATGGATTTTGTGTTTGGCCTACCGAAAGATTCGGAAGGCAACACTGGTATTGTGGTCTTTGTTGACCGATTGAGCAAGATGGCTCACTTAGCGGCTGTGCCGGATAGCATCGATGTGGAAGGTACAGCAAAGCTGTTTATCGACCGTGTGTTTCGCCAACATGGCTTGCCTGTGGCAATTATCTCTGATAGAGACCCCCGCTTCACTGGGAAGTTTTGGAAGTCTATCTTCAAGGTGCTTGGCACTCGATTGGAAATGTCACGCCGGATCATCCGCAGACCGACGGTCAAACTGAGCGTGTAAACCGCGTCATCAACGACATTTTGCGCAGTATTTGCGCTGATACGCCTAGGCGTTGGAGCTCAATGCTCCCTGTTGTTGAGTTTGCATTGAATAACGCTGTTCATGCCTCAACAGGCTTTACTCCGTTCTATATAAACGGTCTCACTCACCCTCGCGTTCCGTTAACGCTATCACTACGTGAATCAGGGCTTGGTGGGGGAGAGGTTGCCGATCGGCTTGCTGATATCAGCCCTGCTACTGTTCAAAAACAGGTAAGCGAGTTTCTCGCAACGCGATTAAATGTCCTAAGACATGTGCGTGACGCAATGGCTGATAGCCAAGATACCCAAAAACAACAAGCTGATGCCAAAAGCAGAAATTGTATTGAACGTTATGAGGTCGGAGACCAAGTACTACTCAATGCTAAAAATCTACCTACAAATGTAGTGTCTGCTGTCTTTAAGACAAAGTTGCGTCCACGCTTTATTGACCGTTCACGGTCACGGCCAAAAGGGGACTTGCGTATACGCTAAACCTCCCACGCAAATTGCGCACACATCCAGTGTTCTACGTAGGCTTACTTAAGCCGTACCGGGATCCTTCCCATGTGAACTTGGAGGCGCTTGCGCCGACGACAAGGGCACCGCCCCGGATTGCTGTAGACGAATCAGCAAGTCCAACTGAGCCTCGCTCCGAGTTTGAGCTTGCTCCATCGCCTGAAGGCGGTTTTGCATCGCATCCAGCATGCACTGGGACTTACCCAAGGCCGCTTGAAGACCCTTCACTTCGAGAACCAATTTCTCGTGGGCCTCCACCGGTACACCGGCCGCCACCGACGTTGCTCGATGAGCATGGGTGTCGTCAATTCCATGTCGAGAGACTACTGAAACGACGTCGTCGTCAGGGCCAATATCAGTATCTGGTAAAGTGGCGTGGGTACCCTGAGTCTGAAAACTCATGGGAATTTGAGGTACCCTTCGGCAAGACTGCCCATATGCTTTGGAGGCTTTTGAGCATCGTGGCCATGGTCATCGCGAGGCCGAGGCCGTTCACCACCACTAGTGGTGCGGGTTGGCGGGTTGTTGGTCACAGACTGACCAGCACTCGCGGCTACCTTAGTAGCCGAAGCATAGCGCGTGCGCTTGCGCAATTGGCCTCTGGCCTTAAGCTTGGCATAATCATACCGAAGCTTGCGTTCGAGACGCACATCCGCCGCATGGGCACTAGCCCTTAGAGCAAAAATGTTGCTGAGGCGACGCACATAGTGCACCCAGTGAACAAAGGCATCGTCTTCTTCACTCGCTGTTTCGCCTGCGAGCAGGAGAATGGGTATACCCTTCATCGGTGGAACTGGTGCACCACGTGCTTGCATGTCAAGGCGTGCCTTGTATTGACTTTGAGTCGTTAGGTGCGGCTCCAGGTACCTCTCACGAAGTGCCTGGCAGCTCACCACCTCCTCAGGAGTCTTAGGCCCATGGCCAATGACCCACGTTGCCAATGTTTGGCCGGCCGCTTGACGCAGACGTTCCTCCACACTGGGTGGGGTGAACACATAATCACGCTGGCGTTCAAGGGTTGCAGTCATCTGTGCATAACGCTGAGCGTTTTGTTCTCTTTGAACAAGCAGTTGTTGTTGCTCATCGAGCGGGTTCGCGATGATAGTCTCATCAAACCCAGATGCTGCACGCTGCGCTGGCGGCGCGCTCGCACCTCCACGTTCAGCGAACGGATTTGGGGTGTTCGAAAGTTGTGCCTCAGGCATCAGTGAGCCGGACGTTGTCCCTGTGTCACCGCGGACACTGGTATCGCTACCATAGTCCACCTCTTCCTCTATTCCGAGGTAGTCACACAGAGCCTTTGACTCGTTTGGTGATGAGGACATCGTGCTAGAGCGTACGTTACCGTGAGGTTCACCGTACGCGCACTGTTCTCGCTGAGAATACGAGTTCGATTGACGTTTTGGGTAAACGTCAGTCTGGTGGGGGAGGGTGTAACGGGGTTGCACGAAATCATGGTACTTTGTACCAGAGGTGTTACACACCTGAGGGTTCGCTTCTGTGAAGGTGATATAGAATATCTTATCGGTTTGTAGGGGCTGACAAGTGTCAGCCATTAGATACGAAAGATCTTTGAGTAGGATTAAGATATTCTATAGGCTTTAACATTAAATAAAATCAGTTCCCATTTTGATCTGAAAGACGCGTGGCTTGCGAGCCGTCTTGATCGTTGATCTCTGATCACTAAGAGTTAGCAACACCTCCTTGAGGTAGCTACTCTTGAGCACTAAGTGCTGTCGATTCACTGAATCGTTAGGTCCCCTGGAACAGGGATCTGAAGCTGTAAAGCTTGCTGACTCGTAAAGTCGTTAGTTCTTTGGAACTAAGTTGCTCGTAGAGCGTTAAGTCTTCCTCTGACTTAAGGAGCTGTGTAGCTCCGCTACATTCATGCTCCTACCCATCCCATGCTAGTAAGCTGGGGCTCGTTCGTGTGTGCAAAGATCTTGATGTGTCGTCGCTTTCCAAGCGCGTATGTTCACGCGTACATGCACCAGCTTACAGAGTGTGTTTGCTTGCATTTGTACAGGCAGATCTAGTCCTGAAACCTACGTCTTGTATGACATGTACCGAGATGTATACCGCAAAGCCATGCGCAGACTAAGACGCACAGCCAATTATCTATGAGCGAAAAACCAACATGAGAATGTGACACAAACAATCGATCATACGGTGAGTTGCCGGAGCGCGCACCACAAAGCTTTGTGCGATGCTTGTCCATACTGATCACCATCTGCTGAAGAATTAGATCCGAGGAGGAGCTGTGGACGCGGCATCCACTCTTGTTGCGATGTTGAAGTCCGTATGTTGCCTCCGGAAACTGCTCTATAAACAAGGCAAGGCACAAGTCCAGAAACGACGCGACCGTGTAGCGTACCGAGGAAACTGAAGAAAAATGGACGGTAAAGTCGACGTGGTGCAGAGAATGGTAAGGAGAAGCGGACGTCTTCAGATTGAGCTGCATAAACTGGTGCTAATCTCATTGGGGTTTTGCTTGCGGTTCTTCTGGACGTTGCAGTAGTTCACACACCTGCCAAAGACATGGGTCACGCGTGCGGACAAAGTCGTTGCGCCTCAACAATCATGATCATCGTACCAAGATCGTATACTCACCGGCAAGCCTGACACGGTACGAGCGCAGCTTGCAGGACACTACCAGCACACACTCTCTTAACAACATAACATGGATTTGGTTTGTGACAATTATGGATTATCGTACGCTACTCAGGACAGTACCATAAAGTGCCACCAGTAACTTGCGTCTCACAGGTGCACCGCACGAGCAAAATAGTGTCCGGGTTTAGACATCGGACTTGCCGGACTTCACGGGCGGAGTACCCGAGGCCGAATCAGGGCATGGGGTCTTCGGCAACTCTGATTCCTCAGACTTCTGGTCGACATTAGGCGGTTTGCCGCTGCCATCGGGGCACGGGGTCGTCGGTGAGTCCGATTCCTCAGACTTCTGATCGACCGTAGGCAGCTCCTCACTGTCATCAGTAGGACCGGAGACGTTTGTTTCACTTCCCAAGGTAACACCACCCGTAAGATCACGTTCCGATCCACCCGATACACCACCTCCAACACCACCTCCAACACTACCTCGAACTCCTCCAGTAGCACCAACTCCGCCGACAGCACCTATGCCAGCCCCACCACCAACATTGCCTCGAGGCACCACCTGATAAACCGCCTCCAATGGCGCCACCAGCACCGCCAGCTGCACCGGCACCGATGCCGCCACCAACTCCAGCATTAACTCCGCCTGCTGCTCCGCCACCGACTGAACCGCCAACGCCGCCTCCAACATGCCCGCCGATGCCGCCTCCGATGCCTCCAATGCCTCCGAGACCGTCTCGCACTCCCCCAGTAGCACTAGCACCAACTCCGCCGACAGCACCGATACCAGCTCCACCACCAACATTGCCTCGAGCACCGCCTGGTAGACCGCCTCCAATGGCGCCACCAGCACCGCCAGCTGCACCGGCACCGATGCCGCCACCAACTCCAGCATTAACTCCACCCGCTGCTCCGCCACCAACTGAACCGCCAACGCCACCTCCAACATGCCCGCCGATGCCGCCTCCGATGCCTCCAATGCCTCCAAGACCGCCTCGCACTCCCCCACTAGCACCAGCACCAACTCCGCCGACAGCACCGATACCAGCTCCACCACCAACATTGCCTCGAGCACCGCCTGATAGACCGCCTCCGATGGCGCCACCAGCACCGCCAGCTGCACCGGCACCGATGCCGCCACCAACTCCAGCATTAACTCCGCCCGCTGCTCCGCCACCGACTGAACCGCCAACGCCGCCTCCAACATGCCCGCCGATGCCGCCTCCGATGCCTCCAATGCCTCCGAGACCGCCTCGCACTCCCCCACTAGCACCAGCAAACTCCGCCGATAGCACCGATACCAGCTCCACCACCAACATTGCCTCGAGGCACCGCCTGATAGACCGCCTCCGATGGCGCCACCAGCACCGCCAGCTGCACCGGCACCGATGCCGCCACCAACTCCAGCGTTAACTCCACCCGCTGTCCGCCACCGACTGAACCGCCAACGCCGCCTCCAACATGCCCGCCGATGCCGCCTCCGATGCCTCCAATGCCTCCAAGACCGTCTCGCACTCCCCCCACTAGCACCAACTCCGCCGACAGCACCGATACCAGCCCCACCACCAACATTGCCTCGAGCACCGCCTGATAGACCGCCTCTGATGGCGCCACCAGCACCGCCAGCTGCACCGGCCCGATGCCGCCTCCGATGCCTCCAAGCCTCCAAGACCGCCTCGCACTCCCCACCAGCACCAGCTCGCCGACAGCACCGATACCAGCTCCACCACCAACATTGCCTCGAGCACCGCCTGATTGACCGCCTCCAATGGCGCCACCAGCACCGCCAGCTGCACCGGCACCGATGCCGCCACCAACTCCAGCATTAACTCCACCCGCTGCTCCGCCACCGACTAAACCGCCAACGCCGCCTCCAACATGCCCGCCGATGCCGCCTCCGATGCCTCCAATGCCTCCAAGACCACCTCGCACTCCCCCCACAGCACCAGCACCAACTCCATGCCGACAGCACCGATGCCAGCTCCACCACCAACATTGCCTCGAGCACCGCCTGATAGACCGCCTCAATGGCGCCACCGGCACCGCCAGCTGCACCGGCACCGATGCCGCCACCAACTCCAGCATTAACTCCGCCCGCTGCTCCGCCACCGACTGAACCGCCAACGCCGCCTCAACATGCCCGCCGATGCCGCCTCCGATGCCTCCAATGCCTCCGAGACCGCCTCGCACTCCCCCACTAGCACCAGCACCAACTCCGCCGACAGCACCGATACCAGCTCCACCACCAACATTGCCTCGAGCACCGCCTGATAGACCGCCTCCGATGGCGCCACCGGCACCGCCAGCTGCACCGGCACCGATGCCGCCACCAACTCCAGCATTAACTCCGCCCGCTGCTCCGCCACCGACTGAACCGCCAACGCCGCCTCCAACATGCCCGCCGATGCCGCCTCCGATGCCTCCAATGCCTCCAAGACCGCCTCGCACTCCCCCACTAGCACCAACTCCGCCGATAGCACCGATGCCAGCTCCACCACCAACATTGCCTCGAGCACCGCCTGATAGACCGCCTCCAATGGCGCCACCAGCACCGCCAGCTGCACCGGCACCGATGCCGCCACCAACTCCAGCATTAACTCCGCCCGCTGCTCCGCCACCGACTGAACCGCCAACGCCACCTCCAACATGCCCGCCGATGCCGCCTCCGATGCCTCCAATGCCTCCAAGACCGCCTCGCACTCCCCCAGTAGCACCAACTCCGCCGACAGCACCGATACCAGCTCCACCACCAACATTTCCTCGAGCACCGCCTGATAGACCGCCTCCGATGGCGCCACCAGCACCGCCAGCTGCACCGGCACCGATGCCGCCACCAACTCCAGCATTAACTCCGCCCGCTGCTCCGCCACCGACTGAACCGCCAACGCCGCCTCCAACATGCCCGCCGATGCCGCCTCCGATGCCTCAATGCCTCCGAGACCGCCTCGCACTCCCCCACTAGCACCAGCACCAACTCCGCCGACAGCACCGATACCAGCTCCACCACCAACATTGCCTCGAGCACCACCTGATAGACCGCCTCCAATGGCGCCACCAGCACCGCCAGCTACAACAACACCACCTCCACGTACGATAGGACTGTTGTCTCCAGTAGCATCGTTCCGACCGCCCTGAGACGAGCTGAAACTGTGAGAACTGACCGACACGTCGCTATTCCTGCTGGTTGGAGTAGAGGATACAGGTAGGACGCCCGGTCGGTTGCTGTCCGGATTCGAGAGAGGTGCCGGAACCCGCTCCGGAAGTGTTCGGTGCAGGTACAGACGTTGAAGCTCCAGCAGAAGCGCTTGGACTCGACGCAGGGATCACCTTGTCTGGGCCCGTGGTCTTTAGGTCAGCGTCTTTATTCAAAAGACTGCTTTGTTGGGTCTGCTGGCTGTAGCTGCTATAGCTGCCAGCTTCTGCGAGCAACCCCATTGCAGCCGCGACGAGTACGAGGTGAGAGATTATCTTGGTAGGGTTCATGTTTTGGACAACAAGACTAGCAGTAGGATGCAGAAGAATGGAACTTGGACGGGATGGAGCGTAAACAACACTTGACTTTGCTGCTACTGCCGAGCGCAAAGAAAATTGGAAACTGGATGGAGTACTGACCCAGGCCTTCTCCGATATTTTGGACCGCCAACGAAGACTGGTCATGCCAACTCGTCCGTCCGCATGCAGACACTGGTCATGCCACCTGTGCACATGTTGACTCGAGACATGCCAGCTGTGTACCGTGGACACTTTCTCTACCTTCGGGCATACAGAAGCTCTACTACCCTATTTCTCGACACGATTCAATCTTAGCGCCGCAAGCTGTTCGAACATACCAGCTGCAAGCACAGGAGAAACACCGCATCGATCGTGCCAGAAGCGCAGCACAACGATCTAGAGCAAACCGCATGAGGCTGAAACGCACTCATCACGGATGACGAACACTCTTCAGAGCGCAAAGTGTTGACCAGCCGGCTGTCCTGTAACACACATGGTACAGCAAAAGCTAGGAAGACTTCACAGAGGCTTTCGCCGACGAGTAGGACTTCGGGACATGGTAATCCTTGATTATGTTGGGGTCACACACGTGCCCTCTGGACTTGGATGAGCAAGCTACAACACACAGAGCCACCAGAATGAAAGCAAGGAAGGACGCGGGGCAGTTTTGACGCTTACCGGTTAACGAATGATCAGTGTCGATTACTGCGAGCATAAGTTATTTTCATGGGAGATATAACTCCTGGGCAGTGAAAAGCGGACTCGCGTCTGATACAGGTGGTAGGTTTTTGGAAACTATCAACAGACGCCGGAAATAGCTGAACACGAAAAAACGTTGGGGCACATATGGAGGCATTATTTTGTTGTGCTATTTACGGCTACAACGGATACCGGAAATAGCTGAGCATGAAACTATGGTTAGGCTCATGGTACGCGCTGACCCGCTGTATCCGGTATCTTATCTTGTCCGATACAAGGTTACGAGACCATCGTCATTTGTGGTGATGCGAAAGAAATTGGATCGCAATGATTAGGCCGCTGAAACAGTTGGATACTGAGTCCTGGGACTGGAATCGTTTTGTGCTGAGTCCTGGGACTGCCATTCATGCGTCTAGCCAGCGATGCGGAAGGTTTATGCATCATGACACGACGCAGCTGGTACATTGTGACCGAAGGTTGGATCAACGACCGTATCTGGCGTCCATACATTCCTAGCTGATTCGTTCGTTTTCCATCAGTCCTGCACTAAAACGCACCGTTCATTGTGTTTGCTTCCTGTATGATCTGGTTTAGCTACGAGCGTGCGCACGTCGAGCACTACTCCTGAAGTTGAGGACACACGCGGGCTTCCCATATGATTTGACGATACACTTTTTGGTCAGTATTAGTCCATCACGTTAGGAGCTGTGTGTCGAACCAGAGATTGTCCGATGTACACCGTCCGTGAGACTTATCGGACACTGCTGCGTGATTAACGTCGCTTAGCGGTTTTGGTGGTGCCTTTCCGTCGAAATAGCTAGAATTTGGCACTCCTGGCAAGATGTGTTGGGTGGCAGCTGGTCACGAGGTAGACGAGTCAGGTAACAACATTTACGAGTGGCGCAATACAACTCCAGTCTATAAACTCGACTATCCGCGCTAGTACCCTCG